>JAUCEB010000028.1:115000-117940 GCA_033557925.1 Phytophthora x cambivora | reverse complement strand
GTCCAAAAAACACCCCAAAAAAGGCGTTTTTTGGGCCTTAAAAACGGTTTTTCGGACCTAGAGCCTTTATTTGTTAGAAAACGTCCTGAGCTATACTGAGAGAAAAGATGCCCCGTGCGTAGGCGCATCTTTTTTGTTTTTGGTTTATATACAAAAAAAAATAAAAGCATAGCCGTTCCTAAGTTATGAGCGTTTCCGTGAAAGTGCGAAAAAGAGCGATTTTCGGCGTTCAAGTCGATCTGGAGCGATGGGGGTTATAGTGAGGCAAAATGTGAATGCACCACGTGAAAGAGCGGGTCGAAACACCTCTATGCAAGTGGGAGGAGGCGGGCATAGTCGGGGTCCTGCGGCGTACACAGCGCGGCGCAGATTAAAAAGTGAAGCGCAAAAAATCACATTTTGGCCCGGCTTGCGAAAACAGCTGGTAGGATGGATGCTCCCTTTCTTTGAGCATATGCGCCTGGTCCATACGCAACTTTTGCGCCCCGTCTTGCCTCCGTAGCTGCAGTAGTTCTCTCTAGACGTCGAGAAATCTACAATTTGCGGCAAAACTTGTGCAAAACTTGTGTGCGTTCCACAATAAGTGGCAGCAATCGGAAAGTCGTGTCGCCGGCGGGAATCGAACCCGCAGTCCGCCGATTGGAGGCGAAGTGGCCAAACCACTAGGCTACCAGAACCGGTTGCCTGGTATAATGGAAAACACGATACTTAAACAAAAAAGTGGGCACACATACCTTTACGATATAGAAGGACATCCCCAAAGTGGACACAGACGGGGCAGAGCCGGGATGCATACTCTAAGCCAGTACAAACGACCTAGAGGCTGTACAAGATATGTGGAGCCAGGACGTAGTTGGGGTGGTCCACACATACTTGTAGTACATAGGAAGACATCCCCAAGTGGACACAGACGGGGCGGGGCGGGAATGCATACTCTAAGCCAGTCTTCAGTACATAAGGCCGTGTGGTACCAGGACGTAGTTGGGGTGGCCCACACTTTACCAGTACGTACCTGGGGTGCAGAAAAGGATACTCCCAAGTGGACACAGCCGGGGCAGTCGAGGATCAATACTGAAAGCCAGTGTAAAGGTAACTATAGGCTGTACCAGGTTTGTGGTACGAGGACGTAGTTGGGGTGGCCCACACTATACCAGTACCTACATGTGGTGCATAAAAGGATATTCCCAAGTGGACACAGCCGGGGTTGCCGGGATGCATACTGGAAGCCAGTCTAAACGTAGCTAGTGGCTGTACCAGATTTGTGGTACCAATACGTAGTTGGGGTGGACCACACTATACATGTATGTAGTGCACCTTTTCATGCACCCACTCACCAAGTCTCACTTCCCAATTCGTCCGGCAGCAAAAGTTATGCGTGCGCGCGCAAAATGTAGACAGCACCCGGACTTCCCCGGTGGTCACCCACCCGAGTACTACCCGAGCTTGAGGCTGCTTAACTTTGCAGAGCAGACGGGATACAGTGCGATCAGCCTAAGATGGCCGTCTACAACAGACACTGTGTGGCCCTGCTATTTATGCAAGTCGCTCACACATACTTGTACTACATATTTGTATACCTACAAGTGCACACAGACGGGCTAAACGGCCTGGCGGGCGCCCAGAAGAGGGGCCAAGTGGGCCCTGGCGGGGTGGGTGGATGGCTACACTCTGTGTACCCATCTGTAACCGGGGTACACTACACCACACAGTGTGTGGTTGAGGGGGGGGGGGGAATTAGAGAGGGGGGTGGTGTGGCACACATAGACCGAACGTGTGGCCACCCTGCATCCTACCATACAGCATATATGCCATATCGCAGGTACACGCCACACCACTCAATTTGAGGGGGGATTTTGAGAGGGGGTGGTGTGGCACACATAGACGGAACGTGTGGCCAGTATTCACTGCCATTTTAGGGTACCCTGCACCCTACAGTACTACATACACTATGCCATGTCGTAGGTACACACACCCACACGACACTTGCCGTGCAGATAGCTCCCCGCTCCATATTCACGCACACGCACCTACATGCACCAAGGTGTCCATACACCTTCCGAGCACATGTACCCACGCCGTATGCGACATGAATCGTCATATTCACGCATATTCACCGTAGTGATGCATGTTCACCGCCATATCCAGCGCCTCTTCCTCGCGCCACCTCCATATTCACCCCCGTCACCTTCCTCCATCACCTTCCTCCATCTTCACCTCCATGTCCAGCGCTTCCTCGCCGTCACCTTCCGCCGTCTTCTCCATATTCGCGGCGCTTCCTCGCGCTTCCAGCCTGTTGTTAGTCCGATACAAAACCACCGCAAACCCCATACAATTAGAACAGCGCGAGCACTTAGCGTTTTTTCGCAAAGTCTTTTGCTTGATTTCCGATAGTTTATCCTAGTCTATTTCTACGTCTACTGCTTGGTTTCCTATACTTTATCCTAGTCTAAAAAGCCGCTGGCACTTAGCGTTTTTCGCGCAAAGTGTGTTTGCCCACGCAAGACTTGGTCGCCCAAAGACTTGGTGACAAAATGAGTTTAACAGTTTAGGCAGAATACCAGGTCGACTTGCGACTTGGCTCCTTTCGCCGCCCTGTTTGCGAAAGTAAATCACTTTAAGTTTTCAGCCTGAACGGTCGGCTGTTTGGTTTATATGTTTGCGGTTGGTGGGGGGGGGAGAAATGTTCATTTCTGAACAAATCAATAGAACAAGGGCTAAATCTCAGCAGATCGTAGTACAAGACTACTCTCATGCTTACAACACCCCGTTCTGTAGTTAAGTCGTCTACAAAGGATTTATCTTTCCCAATATTTGAAATTACAAGTCAGCCTACTCTCCACCGCCAGCACTTGACAGGCAGCGGAGTGCGTTGCAATTGTATGATGTTGGGTGCCCAGAGGACACCTATCGCTATTCGCGGCACATCGGGAAAGGTGATTA
>JAUCEB010000028.1:105000-107500 GCA_033557925.1 Phytophthora x cambivora | reverse complement strand
AGTTCTAAATTTTGTTATTTAATTGAGCGCGAAGGGTTCAACTACAGAAGCGGACCGGGGGGTTCTTATTACTCCTGACGGTTTCATTCTATTAATAGCTTAGTAAAAAAATTGGATTGGCCGCCGAAGGGTCGTCTCTGCCGAAATATGTAACCGCCAAGGGGGATGGGCTAGAGGCAACTCCTGGGGGGTCCCGGGCGGTATAGATGTCATCTAGATCCGCTATTAATACGCGCTCGGAGATGCGAGAACGTCCAACAGTGGCACGAGAACGTGCACCTCGGATGCAAAAGGTGCATCTTCAGATCCATAGCCGGGCGCTCGCCAACTTCACGCCCCCCTAGCTCGGCACTGGCGGGGAGTTATCGGGCGAGACTTACCTGGCAGCGTAGCGTATGAAAGGGGGAATCATCCCAGGGTAGAGAAAGGGGTATCTGAGCGAACATAGACGTGATTTCAAGCTTACGGGCGCCATAGCTCGGCCCAGACTTGGAGTCAGGACGGCGGACCTACGTACTTTTCTTTGGCCAAGAAAGGGCTATCGACATGGGGTATAGCAGGGACCTCGGGAGGGTACATAGAATCGACCTACGACACTGTTCGG
Organism: Phytophthora x cambivora; assembly: GCA_033557925.1. Taxonomy (NCBI): domain Eukaryota; phylum Oomycota; class Peronosporomycetes; order Peronosporales; family Peronosporaceae; genus Phytophthora; species Phytophthora x cambivora. The sequence goes on along the minus strand of JAUCEB010000028.1, from coordinate 106,896 downwards.
ACCGTAGATCGGCACAGACTTGGAGTCAGGACGGCGGACCTACGTACTTTTCTTTGGCCAAGAAAGGGCTATCGACATGGGGTATAGCAGGGACCTCGGGAGGGTACATAGAGTCGACTACGACACTATTCGGGCCGTAGATCGGCACCAACTAAGAGTTAGCCTCCCAGATTTTGGGATCAGGTCTGGGACGAGCCGGGACATACACACAGAACATAACAGGTCCAGTGGACGAGTAGAGAAAGTGCAAATTTGAAATTTTAAAAAAATTCAAATTTCGAAGTCGAAATTTATTCCACCAGATAGCGCGTGAAAAAGTGCATCTTCCTGGCTATAAATTTGGTTTCTAAAATTTAATCTTCCTCTTGATATTTAGAGAATAGCGTTTTTAGCTAGAAAGTACGTTGTGCAGAAGTTAGTTTTAAAAATAGAGGTTTGGGACATAGCCCATCGGAAAGAGCGCAAAAAAGTACATCTAGGGGCGGTAGAGAAAGGCGGGAAAAATAACATTATAACTTAAATATTACGGTATTATTGTTAAATTTTATTTTTTAATTTTAAAATTAACTTTTTGAGGTCAATTTTGGAGTGTCCCGTTTCTACCCTCATGGATAGGTGTTTTTATACCTAGAAGTATGTGCTCACCAATTTTTACGGGTGTAGGTGCACGGGAAGGGGTTGACGAGTGTCGGATTTTACCCATTTTTTCTGGAGTGACGAGAAGATGAGGGTAGGAACATCAAGTGATTTTCTGGGAGGCTGAAAAGGGGCCAAACCGAAACACCGGGGTCGTCGGATTCCAGATGTTAAGGTCTGTCTAGACGTAAAAAATCGTCCCGAATCCGCTGAGCATACGTCTGCAGGCTGAAAATGGCTAGTTTTTGTGCTATGACCAGAAACGTGCAAAAGTGACGTTTTTATAAAATTCAAACATAATGTTTTAGCGGGGTATTAAAAAATCACAGAATTTGACTTGACCATAGGAAAGAGCATGAAAAAATACATCTTTTTAAGTGGGGATAGCCGGGCATCGTCCGAGGATTGACGTGTACAGAAACCCAAACGTGGTCCAAAAAACACCCCCAAAATGGCGTTTTTTGGGCCTGAAAAACGGTTTTTCGGACCTAGAGCCTTTATTTGTTAGAAAACGTCCTGAGCTATACTGAGAGAAAAGATGCCCCGTGCGTAGGCGCATCTTTTTTGTTTTTGGTTTATATACAAAAAAAAATAAAAGCATAGCCGTTCCTAAGTTATGAGCGTTTCCGTGAAACTGCGAAAAAGAGCGATTTTCGGCGTTCAAGTCGATCTGGAGCGATGGGGGTTATAGTGAGGCAAAATGTGAATGCACCACGTGAAAGAGCATGAAAAAACACATCTTTCCATGTGGACAGAGCCGGGCATAGTCGGGGTCCTGCGGTGTACACAGCGCGGCGCAGAAAAAAAAGTGAAGCGCCAAAAATCACATTTCGGCCCGGCTTGCGAAAACAGCTGGTAGGATGGATGCTCCCTTTCTTTGAGCATATGCGCCTGGTCCATACGCAACTTTTGCGCCCCGTCTTGCCTCCGTAGCTGCAGTAGTTCTCTCTAGACGTCGAGAAATCTACAATTTGCGGCAAAACTTGTGCAAAACTTGTGTGCGTTCCACAATAAGTGGCAGCAATCGGAAAGTCGTGTCGCCGGCGGGAATCGAACCCGCAGTCCGCCGATTGGAGGCGAAGTGGCCAAACCACTAGGCTACCAGAACCGGTTGCCTGGTATAATGGAAAACACGATACTTAAACAAAAAAGTGGGCACACATACCTTTACGATATAGAAGGACATCCCCAAAGTGGACACAGACGGGGCAGAGCCGGGATGCATACTCTAAGCCAGTACAAACGACCTAGAGGCTGTAC
>JAUCEB010000028.1:92500-95000 GCA_033557925.1 Phytophthora x cambivora | reverse complement strand
AAAAATTGGATTGGCCGCCGAAGGGTCGTCTCTGCCGAAATATGTAACCGCCAAGGGGGATGGGCTAGAGGCAACTCCTGGGGGGTCCCGGGCGGTATAGATGTCATCTAGATCCGCTATTAATACGCGCTCGGAGATGCGAGAACGTCCAACAGTGGCACGAGAACGTGCACCTCGGATGCAAAAGGTGCATCTTCAGATCCATAGCCGGGCGCTCGCCAACTTCACGCCCCCCTAGCTCGGCACTGGCGGGGAGTTATCGGGCGAGACTTACCTGGCAGCGTAGCGTATGAAAGGGGGAATCATCCCAGGGTAGAGAAAGGGGTATCTGAGCGAACATAGACGTGATTTCAAGCTTACGGGCGCCATAGCTCGGCCCAGACTTGGAGTCAGGACGGCGGACCTACGTACTTTTCTTTGGCCAAGAAAGGGCTATCGACATGGGGTATAGCAGGGACCTCGGGAGGGTACATAGAATCGACCTACGACACTGTTCGGACCGTAGATCGGCACAGACTTGGAGTCAGGACGGCGGACCTACGTACTTTTCTTTGGCCAAGAAAGGGCTATCGACATGGGGTATAGCAGGGACCTCGGGAGGGTACATAGAGTCGACTACGACACTATTCGGGCCGTAGATCGGCACCAACTAAGAGTTAGCCTCCCAGATTTTGGGATCAGGTCTGGGACGAGCCGGGACATACACACAGAACATAACAGGTCCAGTGGACGAGTAGAGAAAGTGCAAATTTGAAATTTTAAAAAAATTCAAATTTCGAAGTCGAAATTTATTCCACCAGATAGCGCGTGAAAAAGTGCATCTTCCTGGCTATAAATTTGGTTTCTAAAATTTAATCTTCCTCTTGATATTTAGAGAATAGCGTTTTTAGCTAGAAAGTACGTTGTGCAGAAGTTAGTTTTAAAAATAGAGGTTTGGGACATAGCCCATCGGAAAGAGCGCAAAAAAGTACATCTAGGGGCGGTAGAGAAAGGCGGGAAAAATAACATTATAACTTAAATATTACGGTATTATTGTTAAATTTTATTTTTTAAATTTAAAATTAACTTTTTGAGGTCAATTTTGGAGTGTCCCGTTTCTACCCTCATGGATAGGTGTTTTTATACCTAGAAGTATGTGCTCACCAATTTTTACGGGTGTAGGTGCACGGGAAGGGGTTGACGAGTGTCGGATTTTACCCATTTTTTCTGGAGTGACGAGAAGATGAGGGTAGGAACATCAAGTGATTTTCTGGGAGGCTGAAAAGGGGCCAAACCGAAACACCGGGGTCGTCGGATTCCAGATGTTAAGGTCTGTCTAGACGTAAAAAATCGTCCCGAATCCGCTGAGCATACGTCTGCAGGCTGAAAATGGCTAGTTTTTGTGCTATGACCAGAAACGTGCAAAAGTGACGTTTTTATAAAATTCAAACATAATGTTTTAGCGGGGTATTAAAAAATCACAGAATTTGACTTGACCATAGGAAAGAGCATGAAAAAATACATATTTTTAAGTGGGGATAGCCGGGCATCGTCCGAGGATTGACGTGTACAGAAACCCAAACGTGGTCCAAAAAACACCCCCAAAATGGCGTTTTTTGGGCCTGAAAAACGGTTTTTCGGACCTAGAGCCTTTATTTGTTAGAAAACGTCCTGAGCTATACTGAGAGAAAAGATGCCCCGTGCGTAGGCGCATCTTTTTTGTTTTTGGTTTATATACAAAAAAAAATAAAAGCATAGCCGTTCCTAAGTTATGAGCGTTTCCGTGAAACTGCGAAAAAGAGCGATTTTCGGCGTTCAAGTCGATCTGGAGCGATGGGGGTTATAGTGAGGCAAAATGTGAATGCACCACGTGAAAGAGCGGGTCGAAACACCTCTATGCAAGTGGGAGGAGGCGGGCATAGTCGGGGTCCTGCGGCGTACACAGCGCGGCGCAGATTAAAAAGTGAAGCGCAAAAAATCACATTTTGGCCCGGCTTGCGAAAACAGCTGGTAGGATGGATGCTCCCTTTCTTTGAGCATATGCGCCTGGTCCATACGCAACTTTTGCGCCCCGTCTTGCCTCCGTAGCTGCAGTAGTTCTCTCTAGACGTCGAGAAATCTACAATTTGCGGCAAAACTTGTGCAAAACTTGTGTGCGTTCCACAATAAGTGGCAGCAATCGGAAAGTCGTGTCGCCGGCGGGAATCGAACCCGCAGTCCGCCGATTGGAGGCGAAGTGGCCAAACCACTAGGCTACCAGAACCGGTTGCCTGGTATAATGGAAAACACGATACTTAAACAAAAAAGTGGGCACACATACCTTTACGATATAGAAGGACATCCCCAAAGTGGACACAGACGGGGCAGAGCCGGGATGCATACTCTAAGCCAGTACAAACGACCTAGAGGCTGTACAAGATATGTGGAGCCAGGACGTAGTTGGGGTGGTCCACACATACTTGTAGTACATAGGAAGACATCCCCAAGTGGACACAGACGGGGCGGGGCGGGAATGCATACT
>JAUCEB010000028.1:80000-82500 GCA_033557925.1 Phytophthora x cambivora | reverse complement strand
GTAACCGCCAAGGGGGATGGGCTAGAGGCAACTCCTGGGGGGTCCCGGGCGGTATAGATGTCATCTAGATCCGCTATTAATACGCGCTCGGAGATGCGAGAACGTCCAACAGTGGCACGAGAACGTGCACCTCGGATGCAAAAGGTGCATCTTCAGATCCATAGCCGGGCGCTCGCCAACTTCACGCCCCCCTAGCTCGGCACTGGCGGGGAGTTATCGGGCGAGACTTACCTGGCAGCGTAGCGTATGAAAGGGGGAATCATCCCAGGGTAGAGAAAGGGGTATCTGAGCGAACATAGACGTGATTTCAAGCTTACGGGCGCCATAGCTCGGCCCAGACTTGGAGTCAGGACGGCGGACCTACGTACTTTTCTTTGGCCAAGAAAGGGCTATCGACATGGGGTATAGCAGGGACCTCGGGAGGGTACATAGAGTCGACCTACGACACTGTTCGGACCGTAGATCGGCACAGACTTGGAGTCAGGACGGCGGACCGACGTATTTGCCTTTGGCCGAGAAAGGGCTATCGACATGGGGTATAGCAGGGACCTCGGGAGGGTACATAGAGTCGACTACGACACTATTCGGGCCGTAGATCGGCACCAACTAAGAGTTAGCCTCCCAGATTTTGGGATCAGGTCTGGGACGAGCCGGGACATACACACAGAACATAACAGGTCCAGTGGACGAGTAGAGAAAGTGCAAATTTGAAATTTTAAAAAAATTCAAATTTCGAAGTCGAAATTTATTCCACCAGATAGCGCGTGAAAAAGTGCATCTTCCTGGCTATAAATTTGGTTTCTAAAATTTAATCTTCCTCTTGATATTTAGAGAATAGCGTTTTTAGCTAGAAAGTACGTTGTGCAGAAGTTAGTTTTAAAAATAGAGGTTTGGGACATAGCCCATCGGAAAGAGCGCAAAAAAGTACATCTAGGGGCGGTAGAGAAAGGCGGGAAAAATAACATTATAACTTAAATATTACGGTATTATTGTTAAATTTTATTTTTTAAATTTAAAATTAACTTTTTGAGGTCAATTTTGGAGTGTCCCGTTTCTACCCTCATGGATAGGTGTTTTTATACCTAGAAGTATGTGCTCACCAATTTTTACGGGTGTAGGTGCACGGGAAGGGGTTGACGAGTGTCGGATTTTACCCATTTTTTCTGGAGTGACGAGAAGATGAGGGTAGGAACATCAAGTGATTTTCTGGGAGGCTGAAAAGGGGCCAAACCGAAACACCGGGGTCGTCGGATTCCAGATGTTAAGGTCTGTCTAGACGTAAAAAATCGTCCCGAATCCGCTGAGCATACGTCTGCAGGCTGAAAATGGCTAGTTTTTGTGCTATGACCAGAAACGTGCAAAAGTGACGTTTTTATAAAATTCAAACATAATGTTTTAGCGGGGTATTAAAAAATCACAGAATTTGACTTGACCATAGGAAAGAGCATGAAAAAATACATCTTTTTAAGTGGGGATAGCCGGGCATCGTCCGAGGATTGACGTGTACAGAAACCCAAACGTGGTCCAAAAAACACCCCCAAAATGGCGTTTTTTGGGCCTGAAAAACGGTTTTTCGGACCTAGAGCCTTTATTTGTTAGAAAACGTCCTGAGCTATACTGAGAGAAAAGATGCCCCGTGCGTAGGCGCATCTTTTTTGTTTTTGGTTTATATACAAAAAAAAATAAAAGCATAGCCGTTCCTAAGTTATGAGCGTTTCCGTGAAACTGCGAAAAAGAGCGATTTTCGGCGTTCAAGTCGATCTGGAGCGATGGGGGTTATAGTGAGGCAAAATGTGAATGCACCACGTGAAAGAGCGGGTCGAAACACCTCTATGCAAGTGGGAGGAGGCGGGCATAGTCGGGGTCCTGCGGCGTACACAGCGCGGCGCAGATTAAAAAGTGAAGCGCAAAAAATCACATTTTGGCCCGGCTTGCGAAAACAGCTGGTAGGATGGATGCTCCCTTTCTTTGAGCATATGCGCCTGGTCCATACGCAACTTTTGCGCCCCGTCTTGCCTCCGTAGCTGCAGTAGTTCTCTCTAGACGTCGAGAAATCTACAATTTGCGGCAAAACTTGTGCAAAACTTGTGTGCGTTCCACAATAAGTGGCAGCAATCGGAAAGTCGTGTCGCCGGCGGGAATCGAACCCGCAGTCCGCCGATTGGAGGCGAAGTGGCCAAACCACTAGGCTACCAGAACCGGTTGCCTGGTATAATGGAAAACACGATACTTAAACAAAAAAGTGGGCACACATACCTTTACGATATAGAAGGACATCCCCAAAGTGGACACAGACGGGGCAGAGCCGGGATGCATACTCTAAGCCAGTACAAACGACCTAGAGGCTGTACAAGATATGTGGAGCCAGGACGTAGTTGGGGTGGTCCACACATACTTGTAGTACATAGGAAGACATCCCCAAGTGGACACAGACGGGGCGGGGCGGGAATGCATACTCTAAGCCAGTCTTCAGTACATAAGGCCGTGTGGTACCAGGACG
>JAUCEB010000028.1:67500-70000 GCA_033557925.1 Phytophthora x cambivora | reverse complement strand
AGGGACCTCGGGAGGGTACATAGAGTCGACCTACGACACTGTTCGGACCGTAGATCGGCACAGACTTGGAGTCAGGACGGCGGACCGACGTATTTGCCTTTGGCCGAGAAAGGGCTATCGACATGGGGTATAGCAGGGACCTCGGGAGGGTACATAGAGTCGACTACGACACTATTCGGGCCGTAGATCGGCACCAACTAAGAGTTAGCCTCCCAGATTTTGGGATCAGGTCTGGGACGAGCCGGGACATACACACAGAACATAACAGGTCCAGTGGACGAGTAGAGAAAGTGCAAATTTGAAATTTTAAAAAAATTCAAATTTCGAAGTCGAAATTTATTCCACCAGATAGCGCGTGAAAAAGTGCATCTTCCTGGCTATAAATTTGGTTTCTAAAATTTAATCTTCCTCTTGATATTTAGAGAATAGCGTTTTTAGCTAGAAAGTACGTTGTGCAGAAGTTAGTTTTAAAAATAGAGGTTTGGGACATAGCCCATCGGAAAGAGCGCAAAAAAGTACATCTAGGGGCGGTAGAGAAAGGCGGGAAAAATAACATTATAACTTAAATATTACGGTATTATTGTTAAATTTTATTTTTTAAATTTAAAATTAACTTTTTGAGGTCAATTTTGGAGTGTCCCGTTTCTACCCTCATGGATAGGTGTTTTTATACCTAGAAGTATGTGCTCACCAATTTTTACGGGTGTAGGTGCACGGGAAGGGGTTGACGAGTGTCGGATTTTACCCATTTTTTCTGGAGTGACGAGAAGATGAGGGTAGGAACATCAAGTGATTTTCTGGGAGGCTGAAAAGGGGCCAAACCGAAACACCGGGGTCGTCGGATTCCAGATGTTAAGGTCTGTCTAGACGTAAAAAATCGTCCCGAATCCGCTGAGCATACGTCTGCAGGCTGAAAATGGCTAGTTTTTGTGCTATGACCAGAAACGTGCAAAAGTGACGTTTTTATAAAATTCAAACATAATGTTTTAGCGGGGTATTAAAAAATCACAGAATTTGACTTGACCATAGGAAAGAGCATGAAAAAATACATCTTTTTAAGTGGGGATAGCCGGGCATCGTCCGAGGATTGACGTGTACAGAAACCCAAACGTGGTCCAAAAAACACCCCCAAAATGGCGTTTTTTGGGCCTGAAAAACGGTTTTTCGGACCTAGAGCCTTTATTTGTTAGAAAACGTCCTGAGCTATACTGAGAGAAAAGATGCCCCGTGCGTAGGCGCATCTTTTTTGTTTTTGGTTTATATACAAAAAAAAATAAAAGCATAGCCGTTCCTAAGTTATGAGCGTTTCCGTGAAACTGCGAAAAAGAGCGATTTTCGGCGTTCAAGTCGATCTGGAGCGATGGGGGTTATAGTGAGGCAAAATGTGAATGCACCACGTGAAAGAGCGGGTCGAAACACCTCTATGCAAGTGGGAGGAGGCGGGCATAGTCGGGGTCCTGCGGCGTACACAGCGCGGCGCAGATTAAAAAGTGAAGCGCAAAAAATCACATTTTGGCCCGGCTTGCGAAAACAGCTGGTAGGATGGATGCTCCCTTTCTTTGAGCATATGCGCCTGGTCCATACGCAACTTTTGCGCCCCGTCTTGCCTCCGTAGCTGCAGTAGTTCTCTCTAGACGTCGAGAAATCTACAATTTGCGGCAAAACTTGTGCAAAACTTGTGTGCGTTCCACAATAAGTGGCAGCAATCGGAAAGTCGTGTCGCCGGCGGGAATCGAACCCGCAGTCCGCCGATTGGAGGCGAAGTGGCCAAACCACTAGGCTACCAGAACCGGTTGCCTGGTATAATGGAAAACACGATACTTAAACAAAAAAGTGGGCACACATACCTTTACGATATAGAAGGACATCCCCAAAGTGGACACAGACGGGGCAGAGCCGGGATGCATACTCTAAGCCAGTACAAACGACCTAGAGGCTGTACAAGATATGTGGAGCCAGGACGTAGTTGGGGTGGTCCACACATACTTGTAGTACATAGGAAGACATCCCCAAGTGGACACAGACGGGGCGGGGCGGGAATGCATACTCTAAGCCAGTCTTCAGTACATAAGGCCGTGTGGTACCAGGACGTAGTTGGGGTGGCCCACACTTTACCAGTACGTACCTGGGGTGCAGAAAAGGATACTCCCAAGTGGACACAGCCGGGGCAGTCGAGGATCAATACTGAAAGCCAGTGTAAAGGTAACTATAGGCTGTACCAGGTTTGTGGTACGAGGACGTAGTTGGGGTGGCCCACACTATACCAGTACCTACATGTGGTGCATAAAAGGATATTCCCAAGTGGACACAGCCGGGGTTGCCGGGATGCATACTGGAAGCCAGTCTAAACGTAGCTAGTGGCTGTACCAGATTTGTGGTACCAATACGTAGTTGGGGTGGACCACACTATACATGTATGTAGTGCACCTTTTCATGCACCCACTCACCAAGTCTCACTTCCCAATTCGTCCGGCAGCAAAAGTTATGCGTGCGCGCGCAA
>JAUCEB010000028.1:55000-57500 GCA_033557925.1 Phytophthora x cambivora | reverse complement strand
CACCAACTAAGAGTTAGCCTCCCAGATTTTGGGATCAGGTCTGGGACGAGCCGGGACATACACACAGAACATAACAGGTCCAGTGGACGAGTAGAGAAAGTGCAAATTTGAAATTTTAAAAAAATTCAAATTTCGAAGTCGAAATTTATTCCACCAGATAGCGCGTGAAAAAGTGCATCTTCCTGGCTATAAATTTGGTTTCTAAAATTTAATCTTCCTCTTGATATTTAGAGAATAGCGTTTTTAGCTAGAAAGTACGTTGTGCAGAAGTTAGTTTTAAAAATAGAGGTTTGGGACATAGCCCATCGGAAAGAGCGCAAAAAAGTACATCTAGGGGCGGTAGAGAAAGGCGGGAAAAATAACATTATAACTTAAATATTACGGTATTATTGTTAAATTTTATTTTTTAAATTTAAAATTAACTTTTTGAGGTCAATTTTGGAGTGTCCCGTTTCTACCCTCATGGATAGGTGTTTTTATACCTAGAAGTATGTGCTCACCAATTTTTACGGGTGTAGGTGCACGGGAAGGGGTTGACGAGTGTCGGATTTTACCCATTTTTTCTGGAGTGACGAGAAGATGAGGGTAGGAACATCAAGTGATTTTCTGGGAGGCTGAAAAGGGGCCAAACCGAAACACCGGGGTCGTCGGATTCCAGATGTTAAGGTCTGTCTAGACGTAAAAAATCGTCCCGAATCCGCTGAGCATACGTCTGCAGGCTGAAAATGGCTAGTTTTTGTGCTATGACCAGAAACGTGCAAAAGTGACGTTTTTATAAAATTCAAACATAATGTTTTAGCGGGGTATTAAAAAATCACAGAATTTGACTTGACCATAGGAAAGAGCATGAAAAAATACATATTTTTAAGTGGGGATAGCCGGGCATCGTCCGAGGATTGACGTGTACAGAAACCCAAACGTGGTCCAAAAAACACCCCCAAAATGGCGTTTTTTGGGCCTGAAAAACGGTTTTTCGGACCTAGAGCCTTTATTTGTTAGAAAACGTCCTGAGCTATACTGAGAGAAAAGATGCCCCGTGCGTAGGCGCATCTTTTTTGTTTTTGGTTTATATACAAAAAAAAATAAAAGCATAGCCGTTCCTAAGTTATGAGCGTTTCCGTGAAACTGCGAAAAAGAGCGATTTTCGGCGTTCAAGTCGATCTGGAGCGATGGGGGTTATAGTGAGGCAAAATGTGAATGCACCACGTGAAAGAGCATGAAAAAACACATCTTTCCATGTGGACAGAGCCGGGCATAGTCGGGGTCCTGCGGTGTACACAGCGCGGCGCAGAAAAAAAAGTGAAGCGCCAAAAATCACATTTCGGCCCGGCTTGCGAAAACAGCTGGTAGGATGGATGCTCCCTTTCTTTGAGCATATGCGCCTGGTCCATACGCAACTTTTGCGCCCCGTCTTGCCTCCGTAGCTGCAGTAGTTCTCTCTAGACGTCGAGAAATCTACAATTTGCGGCAAAACTTGTGCAAAACTTGTGTGCGTTCCACAATAAGTGGCAGCAATCGGAAAGTCGTGTCGCCGGCGGGAATCGAACCCGCAGTCCGCCGATTGGAGGCGAAGTGGCCAAACCACTAGGCTACCAGAACCGGTTGCCTGGTATAATGGAAAACACGATACTTAAACAAAAAAGTGGGCACACATACCTTTACGATATAGAAGGACATCCCCAAAGTGGACACAGACGGGGCAGAGCCGGGATGCATACTCTAAGCCAGTACAAACGACCTAGAGGCTGTACAAGATATGTGGAGCCAGGACGTAGTTGGGGTGGTCCACACATACTTGTAGTACATAGGAAGACATCCCCAAGTGGACACAGACGGGGCGGGGCGGGAATGCATACTCTAAGCCAGTCTTCAGTACATAAGGCCGTGTGGTACCAGGACGTAGTTGGGGTGGCCCACACTTTACCAGTACGTACCTGGGGTGCAGAAAAGGATACTCCCAAGTGGACACAGCCGGGGCAGTCGAGGATCAATACTGAAAGCCAGTGTAAAGGTAACTATAGGCTGTACCAGGTTTGTGGTACGAGGACGTAGTTGGGGTGGCCCACACTATACCAGTACCTACATGTGGTGCATAAAAGGATATTCCCAAGTGGACACAGCCGGGGTTGCCGGGATGCATACTGGAAGCCAGTCTAAACGTAGCTAGTGGCTGTACCAGATTTGTGGTACCAATACGTAGTTGGGGTGGACCACACTATACATGTATGTAGTGCACCTTTTCATGCACCCACTCACCAAGTCTTACTTCCCAATTCGTCCGGCAGCAAAAGTTATGCGTGCGCGCGCAAAATGTAGACAGCACCCGGACTTCCCCGGTGGTCACCCACCCGAGTACTACCCGAGCTTGAGGCTGCTTAACTTTGCAGAGCAGACGGGATACAGTACGATCAGCCTAAGATGGCCGTCTACAACAGACACTGTGTGGCCCTGCTATTTATGCAAGTCGCTCACACATACTTGTACTACATATTTGTATACC
>JAUCEB010000028.1:42500-45000 GCA_033557925.1 Phytophthora x cambivora | reverse complement strand
GCCCATCGGAAAGAGCGCAAAAAAGTACATCTAGGGGCGGTAGAGAAAGGCGGGAAAAATAACATTATAACTTAAATATTACGGTATTATTGTTAAATTTTATTTTTTAAATTTAAAATTAACTTTTTGAGGTCAATTTTGGAGTGTCCCGTTTCTACCCTCATGGATAGGTGTTTTTATACCTAGAAGTATGTGCTCACCAATTTTTACGGGTGTAGGTGCACGGGAAGGGGTTGACGAGTGTCGGATTTTACCCATTTTTTCTGGAGTGACGAGAAGATGAGGGTAGGAACATCAAGTGATTTTCTGGGAGGCTGAAAAGGGGCCAAACCGAAACACCGGGGTCGTCGGATTCCAGATGTTAAGGTCTGTCTAGACGTAAAAAATCGTCCCGAATCCGCTGAGCATACGTCTGCAGGCTGAAAATGGCTAGTTTTTGTGCTATGACCAGAAACGTGCAAAAGTGACGTTTTTATAAAATTCAAACATAATGTTTTAGCGGGGTATTAAAAAATCACAGAATTTGACTTGACCATAGGAAAGAGCATGAAAAAATACATCTTTTTAAGTGGGGATAGCCGGGCATCGTCCGAGGATTGACGTGTACAGAAACCCAAACGTGGTCCAAAAAACACCCCCAAAATGGCGTTTTTTGGGCCTGAAAAACGGTTTTTCGGACCTAGAGCCTTTATTTGTTAGAAAACGTCCTGAGCTATACTGAGAGAAAAGATGCCCCGTGCGTAGGCGCATCTTTTTTGTTTTTGGTTTATATACAAAAAAAAATAAAAGCATAGCCGTTCCTAAGTTATGAGCGTTTCCGTGAAACTGCGAAAAAGAGCGATTTTCGGCGTTCAAGTCGATCTGGAGCGATGGGGGTTATAGTGAGGCAAAATGTGAATGCACCACGTGAAAGAGCATGAAAAAACACATCTTTCCATGTGGACAGAGCCGGGCATAGTCGGGGTCCTGCGGTGTACACAGCGCGGCGCAGATTAAAAAGTGAAGCGCAAAAAATCACATTTTGGCCCGGCTTGCGAAAACAGCTGGTAGGATGGATGCTCCCTTTCTTTGAGCATATGCGCCTGGTCCATACGCAACTTTTGCGCCCCGTCTTGCCTCCGTAGCTGCAGTAGTTCTCTCTAGACGTCGAGAAATCTACAATTTGCGGCAAAACTTGTGCAAAACTTGTGTGCGTTCCACAATAAGTGGCAGCAATCGGAAAGTCGTGTCGCCGGCGGGAATCGAACCCGCAGTCCGCCGATTGGAGGCGAAGTGGCCAAACCACTAGGCTACCAGAACCGGTTGCCTGGTATAATGGAAAACACGATACTTAAACAAAAAAGTGGGCACACATACCTTTACGATATAGAAGGACATCCCCAAAGTGGACACAGACGGGGCAGAGCCGGGATGCATACTCTAAGCCAGTACAAACGACCTAGAGGCTGTACAAGATATGTGGAGCCAGGACGTAGTTGGGGTGGTCCACACATACTTGTAGTACATAGGAAGACATCCCCAAGTGGACACAGACGGGGCGGGGCGGGAATGCATACTCTAAGCCAGTCTTCAGTACATAAGGCCGTGTGGTACCAGGACGTAGTTGGGGTGGCCCACACTTTACCAGTACGTACCTGGGGTGCAGAAAAGGATACTCCCAAGTGGACACAGCCGGGGCAGTCGAGGATCAATACTGAAAGCCAGTGTAAAGGTAACTATAGGCTGTACCAGGTTTGTGGTACGAGGACGTAGTTGGGGTGGCCCACACTATACCAGTACCTACATGTGGTGCATAAAAGGATATTCCCAAGTGGACACAGCCGGGGTTGCCGGGATGCATACTGGAAGCCAGTCTAAACGTAGCTAGTGGCTGTACCAGATTTGTGGTACCAATACGTAGTTGGGGTGGACCACACTATACATGTATGTAGTGCACCTTTTCATGCACCCACTCACCAAGTCTCACTTCCCAATTCGTCCGGCAGCAAAAGTTATGCGTGCGCGCGCAAAATGTAGACAGCACCCGGACTTCCCCGGTGGTCACCCACCCGAGTACTACCCGAGCTTGAGGCTGCTTAACTTTGCAGAGAAACAAATTACATTACACTTTATGCTTAACTTTGCAGAGCAGACGGGATACAGTGCGATCAGCCTAAGATGGCCGTCTACAACAGACACTGTGTGGCCCTGCTATTTATGCAAGTCGCTCACACATACTTGTACTACATATTTGTATACCTACAAGTGCACACAGACGGGCTAAACGGCCTGGCGGGCGCCCAGAAGAGGGGCCAAGTGGGCCCTGGCGGGGTGGGTGGATGGCTACACTCTGTGTACCCATCTGTAACCGGGGTACACTACACCACACAGTGTGTGGTTGAGGGGGGGGGGGGGGAATTAGAGAGGGGGGTGGTGTGGCACACATAGACCGAACGTGTGGCCACCCTGCATCCTACCATACAGCATATATGCCATATCGCAGGTACACGCCACACCACTC
>JAUCEB010000028.1:30000-35000 GCA_033557925.1 Phytophthora x cambivora | reverse complement strand
CAAGTCCGGTTCTATCCGAAAATGAAAGCTTTCCACCGGAATACACCACCGCAAAACGCGCCGCAACAGGCACCGCACAGCGCAACACCGCCCGAAGACAGCGTACACACCACACATCCCACCGCAGCACTCCTTCGCGCCAGCTCCGACAGAGCGTTGTTGTAGCACCTCGCGACATCAGCACGTCCTCATCGCATTCAAGACACACGCGAACGGGGAACTACCCCACGCACGCACCTCTCGTCAGCAACTTGAACACCCCTCAGCACAAAGTACACAGCGCAACGCCATGACTTGCGTCAATGAACTGAATTGTTATGCTCAAAGCATACGAATACAAATTCAACTCCTCGTCGCATGCAGCACCACTTTGGATTTTATCCCAGAGCGGACATGAGCACACGGATTTTCATGAAATCTGGACACTTCTCAGAGATAAAGGAATTATTTCTACGAAGCTACATCTAGATAACCAGAAATTGCCTTACCCTTGTAGATCTGTCATCGCTTTTAGAAATACGCACTTCAAAATACAATCTAGAAACCCTCTCACGCCGTTTCTAAGTCGCATCTCGTCATTTGTATTCTGCCAGCTCCAGATTAGTGTTAAATAAATCCCATATTACAAAAAAAATAAGTTTACCTGTTACCTTGAAGCCGTCCGTCGTCGCTGTCCTCGCTGCTGTCCTCGCTGTCTTCGCCGTCGTCGCCGTCCTCGCTGTCTTCGCCGTCGTCGCCGTCCTCGCTGTCTTCGTCTTCTTCGCCGTCGTAGTCCTCGTAGTGCGCTGAAGTCTTGATAAAAGACGCTAATCGTCTAGTTTTAATGCAACAGCTATCTGTTACTTTCTACATAATTTTTTTTTCTAAGTTATTTTTTTGCTTTTTTTTTGCTTTTTTTTCTAAGTTATTTTTTTTCTACCCTACAAGTGCGAAGCCGCAAATAAGAATGTTAGAGACCCGCTCTCAGCCGTCTCTAACTTTCTTATCTGCGGAGTCCCAAATAAGAAAGTTAGAGACCCGCTCTCAGCCGCCTCTAACTTTCTTATTTGATCCATCACAAATAAGAAATCTAAGATCAGAAACCCACTCTGCCGTTTCTATTTTTAGATTTCTTATTTGTAACTTCACGAAACCCCAGGTACAGTTCTAAATTTTGTTATTTAATTGAGCGCGAAGGGTTCAACTACATAAGCGGACCGGGGGGTTCTTATTACTCCTGACGGTTTCATTCTATTAATAGCTTAGTAAAAAAAATGGATTGGCCGCCGAAGGGTCGTCTCTGCCGAAATATGTAACCGCCAAGGGGGATGGGCTAGAGGCAACTCCTGGGGGGTCCCGGGCGGTATAGATGTCATCTAGATCCGCTATTAATACGCGCTCGGAGATGCGAGAACGTCCAACAGTGGCACGAGAATGTGCACCTCGGATGCAAAAGGTGCATCTTCAGATCCATAGCCGGGCGCTCGCCAACTTCACGCCCCCCTAGCTCGGCACTGGCGGGGAGTTATCGGGCGAGACTTACCTGGCAGCGTAGCGTATGAAAGGGGGAATCATCCCAGGGTAGAGAAAGGGGTATCTGAGCGAACATAGACGTGATTTCAATCTTACGGGCGCCATAGCTCGGCCCAGACTTGGAGTCAGGACGGCGGACCTACGCACTTTTCTTTGGCCAAGAAAGGGCTATCGACATGGGATATAGCAGGGACCTCGGGAGGGTACATAGAGTCGACCTACGACACTGTTCGGACCGTAGATCGGCACAGACTTGGAGTCAGGACGGCGGACCGACGTATTTGCCTTTGGCCGAGAAAGGGCTATCGACATGGGGTATAGCAGGGACCTCGGGAGGGTACATAGAGTCGACTACGACACTATTCGGGCCGTAGATCGGCACCAACTAAGAGTTAGCCTCCCATATTTTGGGATCAGGTCTGGGACGAGCCGGGACATACACACAGAACATAACAGGTCCAGTGGACGAGTAGAGAAAGTGCAAATTTGAAATTTTAAAAAAATTCAAATTTCGAAGTCGAAATTTATTCCACCAGATAGCGCGTGAAAAAGTGCATCTTCCTGGCTATAAATTTGGTTTCTAAAATTTAATCTTCCTCTTGATATTTAGAGAATAGCGTTTTTAGCTAGAAAGTACGTTGTGCAGAAGTTAGTTTTAAAAATAGAGGTTTGGGACATAGCCCATCGGAAAGAGCGCAAAAAAGTACATCTAGGGGCGGTAGAGAAAGGCGGGAAAAATAACATTAAAACTTAAATATTACGGTATTATTGTTAAATTTTATTTTTTAAATTTAAAATTAACTTTTTGAGGTCAATTTTGGAGTGTCCCGTTTCTACCCTCATGGATAGGTGTTTTTATACCTAGAAGTATGTGCTCACCAATTTTTACGGGTGTAGGTGCACGGGAAGGGGTTGACGAGTGTCGGATTTTACCCATTTTTTCTGGAGTGACGAGAAGATGAGGGTAGGAACATCAAGTGATTTTCTGGGAGGCTGAAAAGGGGCCAAACCGAAACACCGGGGTCGTCGGATTCCAGATGTTAAGGTCTGTCTAGACGTAAAAAATCGTCCCGAATCCGCTGAGCATACGTCTGCAGGCTGAAAATGGCTAGTTTTTGTGCTATGACCAGAAACGTGCAAAAGTGACGTTTTTATAAAATTCAAACATAATGTTTTAGCGGGGTATTAAAAAATCACAGAATTTGACTTGACCATAGGAAAGAGCATGAAAAAATACATCTTTTTAAGTGGGGATAGCCGGGCATCGTCCGAGGATTGACGTGTACAGAAACCCAAACGTGGTCCAAAAAACACCCCCAAAATGGCGTTTTTTGGGCCTGAAAAACGGTTTTTCGGACCTAGAGCCTTTATTTGTTAGAAAACGTCCTGAGCTATACTGAGAGAAAAGATGCCCCGTGCGTAGGCGCATCTTTTTTGTTTTTGGTTTATATACAAAAAAAAATAAAAGCATAGCCGTTCCTAAGTTATGAGCGTTTCCGTGAAAGTGCGAAAAAGAGCGATTTTCGGCGTTCAAGTCGATCTAGCACTCTGGGCGTTATAGTGAGGCAAAATGTGAATGCACCACGTGAAAGAGCGGGTCGAAACACCTCTATCCAAGTGGGAGGAGGCGGGCATAGTCGGGGTCCTGCGGTGTACACAGCGCGGCGCAGAAAAAAAAGTGAAGCGCAAAAAATCACATTTTGGC
The DNA here is from genome assembly GCA_033557925.1 of Phytophthora x cambivora. Classification (NCBI taxonomy): domain Eukaryota; phylum Oomycota; class Peronosporomycetes; order Peronosporales; family Peronosporaceae; genus Phytophthora; species Phytophthora x cambivora. Next base: position 31,783 of record JAUCEB010000028.1, on the reverse strand, counting down.
CCGGCTTGCGAAAACAGCTGGTAGGATGGATGCTCCCTTTCTTTGAGCATATGCGCCTGGTCCATACGCAACTTTTGCGCCCCGTCTTGCCTCCGTAGCTGCAGTAGTTCTCTCTAGACGTCGAGAAATCTACAATTTGCGGCAAAACTTGTGCAAAACTTGTGTGCGTTCCACAATAAGTGGCAGCAATCGGAAAGTCGTGTCGCCGGCGGGAATCGAACCCGCGGTCAACCGATTGGAGGCGAAGTGGCCAAACCACTAGGCTACCAGAACCGGTTGCCTGGTATAATGGAAAACACGATACTTAAACAAAAAAGTGGGCACACATACCTTTACGATATAGAAGGACATCCCCAAAGTGGACACAGACGGGGCAGAGCCGGGATGCATACTCTAAGCCAGTACAAACGACCTAGAGGCTGTACAAGATATGTGGAGCCAGGACGTAGTTGGGGTGGTCCACACATACTTGTAGTACATAGGAAGACATCCCCAAGTGGACACAGACGGGGCGGGGCGGGAATGCATACTCTAAGCCAGTCTTCAGTACATAAGGCCGTGTGGTACCAGGACGTAGTTGGGGTGGCCCACACTTTACCAGTACGTACCTGGGGTGCAGAAAAGGATACTCCCAAGTGGACACAGCCGGGGCAGTCGAGGATCAATACTGAAAGCCAGTGTAAAGGTAACTATAGGCTGTACCAGGTTTGTGGTACGAGGACGTAGTTGGGGTGGCCCACACTATACCAGTACCTACATGTGGTGCATAAAAGGATATTCCCAAGTGGACACAGCCGGGGTTGCCGGGATGCATACTGGAAGCCAGTCTAAACGTAGCTAGTGGCTGTACCAGATTTGTGGTACCAATACGTAGTTGGGGTGGACCACACTATACATGTATGTAGTGCACCTTTTCATGCACCCACTCACCAAGTCTCACTTCCCAATTCGTCCGGCAGCAAAAGTTATGCGTGCGCGCGCAAAATGTAGACAGCACCCGGACTTCCCCGGTGGTCACCCACCCGAGTACTACCCGAGCTTGAGGCTGCTTAACTTTGCAGAGCAGACGGGATACAGTGCGATCAGCCTAAGATGGCCGTCTACAACAGACACTGTGTGGCCCTGCTATTTATGCAAGTCGCTCACACATACTTGTACTACATATTTGTATACCTACAAGTGCACACAGACGGGCTAAACGGCCTGGCGGGCGCCCAGAAGAGGGGCCAAGTGGGCCCTGGCGGGGTGGGTGGATGGCTACACTCTGTGTACCCATCTGTAACCGGGGTACACTACACCACACAGTGTGTGGTTGAGGGGGGGGGGGGAATTAGAGAGGGGGGTGGTGTGGCACACATAGACCGAACGTGTGGCCACCCTGCATCCTACCATACAGCATATATGCCATATCGCAGGTACACGCCACACCACTCAATTTGAGGGGGGATTTTGAGAGGGGGTGGTGTGGCACACATAGACGGAACGTGTGGCCAGTATTCACTGCCATTTTAGGGTACCCTGCACCCTACAGTACTACATACACTATGCCATGTCGTAGGTACACACACCCACACGACACTTGCCGTGCAGATAGCTCCCCGCTCCATATTCACGCACACGCACCTACATGCACCAAGGTGTCCATACACCTTCCGAGCACATGTACCCACGCCGTATGCGACATGAATCGTCATATTCACGCATATTCACCGTAGTGATGCATGTTCACCGCCATATCCAGCGCCTCTTCCTCGCGCCACCTCCATATTCACCCCCGTCACCT
>JAUCEB010000028.1:17500-22500 GCA_033557925.1 Phytophthora x cambivora | reverse complement strand
TCGTCGCATGCAGCACCACTTTGGATTTTATCCCAGAGCGGACATGAGCACACGGATTTTCATGAAATCTGGACACTTCTCAGAGATAAAGGAATTATTTCTACGAAGCTACATCTAGATAACCAGAAATTGCCTTACCCGTTGTAGATCTGTCATCGCTTTTAGAAATACGCACTTCAAAATACAATCTAGAAACCCTCTCACGCCGTTTCTAAGTCGCATCTCGTCATTTGTATTCTGCCAGCTCCAGATTAGTGTTAAATAAATCCCATATTACAAAAAAAATAAGTTTACCTGTTACCTTGAAGCCGTCCGTCGTCGCTGTCCTCGCTGCTGTCCTCGCTGTCTTCGCCGTCGTCGCCGTCCTCGCTGTCTTCGCCGTCGTCGCCGTCCTCGCTGTCTTCGTCTTCTTCGCCGTCGTAGTCCTCGTAGTGCGCTGAAGTCTTGATAAAAGACGCTAATCGTCTAGTTTTAATGCAACAGCTATCTGTTACTTTCTACATAATTTTTTTTTCTAAGTTATTTTTTTGCTTTTTTTTTGCTTTTTTTTCTAAGTTATTTTTTTTCTACCCTACAAGTGCGAAGCCGCAAATAAGAATGTTAGAGACCCGCTCTCAGCCGTCTCTAACTTTCTTATCTGCGGAGTCCCAAATAAGAAAGTTAGAGACCCGCTCTCAGCCGCCTCTAACTTTCTTATTTGATCCATCACAAATAAGAAATCTAAGATCAGAAACCCACTCTGCCGTTTCTATTTTTAGATTTCTTATTTGTAACTTCACGAAACCCCAGGTACAGTTCTAAATTTTGTTATTTAATTGAGCGCGAAGGGTTCAACTACATAAGCGGACCGGGGGGTTCTTATTACTCCTGACGGTTTCATTCTATTAATAGCTTAGTAAAAAAAATGGATTGGCCGCCGAAGGGTCGTCTCTGCCGAAATATGTAACCGCCAAGGGGGATGGGCTAGAGGCAACTCCTGGGGGGTCCCGGGCGGTATAGATGTCATCTAGATCCGCTATTAATACGCGCTCGGAGATGCGAGAACGTCCAACAGTGGCACGAGAATGTGCACCTCGGATGCAAAAGGTGCATCTTCAGATCCATAGCCGGGCGCTCGCCAACTTCACGCCCCCCTAGCTCGGCACTGGCGGGGAGTTATCGGGCGAGACTTACCTGGCAGCGTAGCGTATGAAAGGGGGAATCATCCCAGGGTAGAGAAAGGGGTATCTGAGCGAACATAGACGTGATTTCAATCTTACGGGCGCCATAGCTCGGCCCAGACTTGGAGTCAGGACGGCGGACCTACGCACTTTTCTTTGGCCAAGAAAGGGCTATCGACATGGGATATAGCAGGGACCTCGGGAGGGTACATAGAGTCGACCTACGACACTGTTCGGACCGTAGATCGGCACAGACTTGGAGTCAGGACGGCGGACCGACGTATTTGCCTTTGGCCGAGAAAGGGCTATCGACATGGGGTATAGCAGGGACCTCGGGAGGGTACATAGAGTCGACTACGACACTATTCGGACCGTAGATCGGCACCAACTAAGAGTTAGCCTCCCAGATTTTGGGACTAGGTCTGGGACGAGCCGGGACATACATACATAACATAACAGGTCCAGTGGACGAGTAGAGAAAGTGCAATTTTGAAATTTTAAAAAAAATCAAATTTCGAACTCGAAAATTATTCCACCAGATAGCGCGTGAAAAAGTGCACCTTCCTGGCTATAAATTTGGTTTCTAAAATTTAATCTTCCTCTTGATATTTAGAGAATAGCGTTTTCAGCTAGAAAGTACGTTGTGCAGAAGTCAGTTTTAAAAATAGAGGTTTGGGACATAGCCCATCGGAAAGAGCGCAAAAAAGTACATCTAGGGGCGGTAGAGAAATGCGGGAAAAATAACATTAAAACTTAAATATTACGGTATTATTGTTAAATTTTATTTTTTAAATTTAAAATTAACTTTTTGAGGTCAATTTTGGAGTGTCCCGTTTCTACCCTCATGGATAGGTGTTTTTATACCTAGAAGTATGTGCTCACCAATTTTTACGGGTGTAGGTGCACGGGAAGGGGTTGACGAGTGTCGGATTTTACCCATTTTTTCTGGAGTGACGAGAAGATGAGGGTAGGAACATCAAGTGATTTTCTGGGAGGCTGAAAAGGGGCCAAACCGAAACACCGGGGTCGTCGGATTCCAGATGTTAAGGTCTGTCTAGACGTAAAAAATCGTCCCGAATCCGCTGAGCATACGTCTGCAGGCTGAAAATGGCTAGTTTTTGTGCTATGACCAGAAACGTGCAAAAGTGACGTTTTTATAAAATTCAAACATAATGTTTTAGCGGGGTATTAAAAAATCACAGAATTTGACTTGACCATAGGAAAGAGCATGAAAAAATACATCTTTTTAAGTGGGGATAGCCGGGCATCGTCCGAGGATTGACGTGTACAGAAACCCAAACGTGGTCCAAAAAACACCCCCAAAATGGCGTTTTTTGGGCCTGAAAAACGGTTTTTCGGACCTAGAGCCTTTATTTGTTAGAAAACGTCCTGAGCTATACTGAGAGAAAAGATGCCCCGTGCGTAGGCGCATCTTTTTTGTTTTTGGTTTATATACAAAAAAAAATAAAAGCATAGCCGTTCCTAAGTTATGAGCGTTTCCGTGAAACTGCGAAAAAGAGCGATTTTCGGCGTTCAAGTCGATCTGGAGCGATGGGGGTTATAGTGAGGCAAAATGTGAATGCACCACGTGAAAGAGCATGAAAAAACACATCTTTCCATGTGGACAGAGCCGGGCATAGTCGGGGTCCTGCGGTGTACACAGCGCGGCGCAGAAAAAAAAGTGAAGCGCCAAAAATCACATTTCGGCCCGGCTTGCGAAAACAGCTGGTAGGATGGATGCTCCCTTTCTTTGAGCATATGCGCCTGGTCCATACGCAACTTTTGCGCCCCGTCTTGCCTCCGTAGCTGCAGTAGTTCTCTCTAGACGTCGAGAAATCTACAATTTGCGGCAAAACTTGTGCAAAACTTGTGTGCGTTCCACAATAAGTGGCAGCAATCGGAAAGTCGTGTCGCCGGCGGGAATCGAACCCGCAGTCCGCCGATTGGAGGCGAAGTGGCCAAACCACTAGGCTACCAGAACCGGTTGCCTGGTATAATGGAAAACACGATACTTAAACAAAAAAGTGGGCACACATACCTTTACGATATAGAAGGACATCCCCAAAGTGGACACAGACGGGGCAGAGCCGGGATGCATACTCTAAGCCAGTACAAACGACCTAGAGGCTGTACAAGATATGTGGAGCCAGGACGTAGTTGGGGTGGTCCACACATACTTGTAGTACATAGGAAGACATCCCCAAGTGGACACAGACGGGGCGGGGCGGGAATGCATACTCTAAGCCAGTCTTCAGTACATAAGGCCGTGTGGTACCAGGACGTAGTTGGGGTGGCCCACACTTTACCAGTACGTACCTGGGGTGCAGAAAAGGATACTCCCAAGTGGACACAGCCGGGGCAGTCGAGGATCAATACTGAAAGCCAGTGTAAAGGTAACTATAGGCTGTACCAGGTTTGTGGTACGAGGACGTAGTTGGGGTGGCCCACACTATACCAGTACCTACATGTGGTGCATAAAAGGATATTCCCAAGTGGACACAGCCGGGGTTGCCGGGATGCATACTGGAAGCCAGTCTAAACGTAGCTAGTGGCTGTACCAGATTTGTGGTACCAATACGTAGTTGGGGTGGACCACACTATACATGTATGTAGTGCACCTTTTCATGCACCCACTCACCAAGTCTCACTTCCCAATTCGTCCGGCAGCAAAAGTTATGCGTGCGCGCGCAAAATGTAGACAGCACCCGGACTTCCCCGGTGGTCACCCACCCGAGTACTACCCGAGCTTGAGGCTGCTTAACTTTGCAGAGCAGACGGGATACAGTGCGATCAGCCTAAGATGGCCGTCTACAACAGACACTGTGTGGCCCTGCTATTTATGCAAGTCGCTCACACATACTTGTACTACATATTTGTATACCTACAAGTGCACACAGACGGGCTAAACGGCCTGGCGGGCGCCCAGAAGAGGGGCCAAGTGGGCCCTGGCGGGGTGGGTGGATGGCTACACTCTGTGTACCCATCTGTAACCGGGGTACACTACACCACACAGTGTGTGGTTGAGGGGGGGGGGGGAATTAGAGAGGGGGGTGGTGTGGCACACATAGACCGAACGTGTGGCCACCCTGCATCCTACCATACAGCATATATGCCATATCGCAGGTACACGCCACACCACTCAATTTGAGGGGGGATTTTGAGAGGGGGTGGTGTGGCACACATAGACGGAACGTGTGGCCAGTATTCACTGCCATTTTAGGGTACCCTGCACCCTACAGTACTACATACACTATGCCATGTCGTAGGTACACACACCCACACGACACTTGCCGTGCAGATAGCTCCCCGCTCCATATTCACGCACACGCACCTACATGCACCAAGGTGTCCATACACCTTCCGAGCACATGTACCCACGCCGTATGCGACATGAATCGTCATATTCACGCATATTCACCGTAGTGATGCATGTTCACCGCCATATCCAGCGCCTCTTCCTCGCGCCACCTCCATATTCACCCCCGTCACCTTCCTCCATCACCTTCCTCCATCTTCACCTCCATGTCCAGCGCTTCCTCGCCGTCACCTTCCGCCGTCTTCTCCATATTCGCGGCGCTTCCTCGCGCTTCCAGCCTGTTGTTAGTCCGATACAAAACCACCGCAAACCCCATACAATTAGAACAGCGCGAGCACTTAGCGTTTTTTCGCAAAGTCTTTTGCTTGATTTCCGATAGTTTATCCTAGTCTATTTCTACGTCTCCTGCTTGGTTTCCTATACTTTATCCTAGTCTAAAAAGCCGCTGGCACTTAGCGTTTTTCGCGCAAAGTGTGTTTGCCCACGCAAGACTTGGTCGCCCAAAGACTTGGTGAGAAAATGAG
>JAUCEB010000028.1:5000-10000 GCA_033557925.1 Phytophthora x cambivora | reverse complement strand
CGCCGTCGTCGCCGTCCTCGCTGTCTTCGCCGTCGTCGCCGTCCTCGCTGTCTTCGTCTTCTTCGCCGTCGTAGTCCTCGTAGTGCGCTGAAGTCTTGATAAAAGACGCTAATCGTCTAGTTTTAATGCAACAGCTATCTGTTACTTTCTACATAATTTTTTTTTCTAAGTTATTTTTTTGCTTTTTTTTTGCTTTTTTTTCTAAGTTATTTTTTTTCTACCCTACAAGTGCGAAGCCGCAAATAAGAATGTTAGAGACCCGCTCTCAGCCGTCTCTAACTTTCTTATCTGCGGAGTCCCAAATAAGAAAGTTAGAGACCCGCTCTCAGCCGCCTCTAACTTTCTTATTTGATCCATCACAAATAAGAAATCTAAGATCAGAAACCCACTCTGCCGTTTCTATTTTTAGATTTCTTATTTGTAACTTCACGAAACCCCAGGTACAGTTCTAAATTTTGTTATTTAATTGAGCGCGAAGGGTTCAACTACATAAGCGGACCGGGGGGTTCTTATTACTCCTGACGGTTTCATTCTATTAATAGCTTAGTAAAAAAAATGGATTGGCCGCCGAAGGGTCGTCTCTGCCGAAATATGTAACCGCCAAGGGGGATGGGCTAGAGGCAACTCCTGGGGGGTCCCGGGCGGTATAGATGTCATCTAGATCCGCTATTAATACGCGCTCGGAGATGCGAGAACGTCCAACAGTGGCACGAGAATGTGCACCTCGGATGCAAAAGGTGCATCTTCAGATCCATAGCCGGGCGCTCGCCAACTTCACGCCCCCCTAGCTCGGCACTGGCGGGGAGTTATCGGGCGAGACTTACCTGGCAGCGTAGCGTATGAAAGGGGGAATCATCCCAGGGTAGAGAAAGGGGTATCTGAGCGAACATAGACGTGATTTCAATCTTACGGGCGCCATAGCTCGGCCCAGACTTGGAGTCAGGACGGCGGACCTACGCACTTTTCTTTGGCCAAGAAAGGGCTATCGACATGGGATATAGCAGGGACCTCGGGAGGGTACATAGAGTCGACCTACGACACTGTTCGGACCGTAGATCGGCACAGACTTGGAGTCAGGACGGCGGACCGACGTATTTGCCTTTGGCCGAGAAAGGGCTATCGACATGGGGTATAGCAGGGACCTCGGGAGGGTACATAGAGTCGACTACGACACTATTCGGACCGTAGATCGGCACCAACTAAGAGTTAGCCTCCCAGATTTTGGGACTAGGTCTGGGACGAGCCGGGACATACATACATAACATAACAGGTCCAGTGGACGAGTAGAGAAAGTGCAATTTTGAAATTTTAAAAAAAATCAAATTTCGAACTCGAAAATTATTCCACCAGATAGCGCGTGAAAAAGTGCACCTTCCTGGCTATAAATTTGGTTTCTAAAATTTAATCTTCCTCTTGATATTTAGAGAATAGCGTTTTCAGCTAGAAAGTACGTTGTGCAGAAGTCAGTTTTAAAAATAGAGGTTTGGGACATAGCCCATCGGAAAGAGCGCAAAAAAGTACATCTAGGGGCGGTAGAGAAAGGCGGGAAAAATAACATTAAAACTTAAATATTACGGTATTATTGTTAAATTTTATTTTTTAAATTTAAAATTAACTTTTTGAGGTCAATTTTGGAGTGTCCCGTTTCTACCCTCATGGATAGGTGTTTTTATACCTAGAAGTATGTGCTCACCAATTTTTACGGGTGTAGGTGCACGGGAAGGGGTTGACGAGTGTCGGATTTTACCCATTTTTTCTGGAGTGACGAGAAGATGAGGGTAGGAACATCAAGTGATTTTCTGGGAGGCTGAAAAGGGGCCAAACCGAAACACCGGGGTCGTCGGATTTCAGATGTTAAGGTCTGTCTAGACGTAAAAAATCGTCCCGAATCCGCTGAGCATACGTCTGCAGGCTGAAAATGGCTAGTTTTTGTGCTATGACCAGAAACGTGCAAAAGTGACGTTTTTATAAAATTCAAACATAATGTTTTAGCGGGGTATTAAAAAATCACAGAATTTGACTTGACCATAGGAAAGAGCATGAAAAAATACATCTTTTTAAGTGGGGATAGCCGGGCATCGTCCGAGGATTGACGTGTACAGAAACCCAAACGTGGTCCAAAAAACACCCCAAAAAAGGCGTTTTTTGGGCCTTAAAAACGGTTTTTCGGACCTAGAGCCTTTATTTGTTAGAAAACGTCCTGAGCTATACTGAGAGAAAAGATGCCCCGTGCGTAGGCGCATCTTTTTTGTTTTTGGTTTATATACAAAAAAAAATAAAAGCATAGCCGTTCCTAAGTTATGAGCGTTTCCGTGAAAGTGCGAAAAAGAGCGATTTTCGGCGTTCAAGTCGATCTGGAGCGATGGGGGTTATAGTGAGGCAAAATGTGAATGCACCACGTGAAAGAGCGGGTCGAAACACCTCTATGCAAGTGGGAGGAGGCGGGCATAGTCGGGGTCCTGCGGCGTACACAGCGCGGCGCAGATTAAAAAGTGAAGCGCAAAAAATCACATTTTGGCCCGGCTTGCGAAAACAGCTGGTAGGATGGATGCTCCCTTTCTTTGAGCATATGCGCCTGGTCCATACGCAACTTTTGCGCCCCGTCTTGCCTCCGTAGCTGCAGTAGTTCTCTCTAGACGTCGAGAAATCTACAATTTGCGGCAAAACTTGTGCAAAACTTGTGTGCGTTCCACAATAAGTGGCAGCAATCGGAAAGTCGTGTCGCCGGCGGGAATCGAACCCGCAGTCCGCCGATTGGAGGCGAAGTGGCCAAACCACTAGGCTACCAGAACCGGTTGCCTGGTATAATGGAAAACACGATACTTAAACAAAAAAGTGGGCACACATACCTTTACGATATAGAAGGACATCCCCAAAGTGGACACAGACGGGGCAGAGCCGGGATGCATACTCTAAGCCAGTACAAACGACCTAGAGGCTGTACAAGATATGTGGAGCCAGGACGTAGTTGGGGTGGTCCACACATACTTGTAGTACATAGGAAGACATCCCCAAGTGGACACAGACGGGGCGGGGCGGGAATGCATACTCTAAGCCAGTCTTCAGTACATAAGGCCGTGTGGTACCAGGACGTAGTTGGGGTGGCCCACACTTTACCAGTACGTACCTGGGGTGCAGAAAAGGATACTCCCAAGTGGACACAGCCGGGGCAGTCGAGGATCAATACTGAAAGCCAGTGTAAAGGTAACTATAGGCTGTACCAGGTTTGTGGTACGAGGACGTAGTTGGGGTGGCCCACACTATACCAGTACCTACATGTGGTGCATAAAAGGATATTCCCAAGTGGACACAGCCGGGGTTGCCGGGATGCATACTGGAAGCCAGTCTAAACGTAGCTAGTGGCTGTACCAGATTTGTGGTACCAATACGTAGTTGGGGTGGACCACACTATACATGTATGTAGTGCACCTTTTCATGCACCCACTCACCAAGTCTCACTTCCCAATTCGTCCGGCAGCAAAAGTTATGCGTGCGCGCGCAAAATGTAGACAGCACCCGGACTTCCCCGGTGGTCACCCACCCGAGTACTACCCGAGCTTGAGGCTGCTTAACTTTGCAGAGCAGACGGGATACAGTGCGATCAGCCTAAGATGGCCGTCTACAACAGACACTGTGTGGCCCTGCTATTTATGCAAGTCGCTCACACATACTTGTACTACATATTTGTATACCTACAAGTGCACACAGACGGGCTAAACGGCCTGGCGGGCGCCCAGAAGAGGGGCCAAGTGGGCCCTGGCGGGGTGGGTGGATGGCTACACTCTGTGTACCCATCTGTAACCGGGGTACACTACACCACACAGTGTGTGGTTGAGGGGGGGGGGGGAATTAGAGAGGGGGGTGGTGTGGCACACATAGACCGAACGTGTGGCCACCCTGCATCCTACCATACAGCATATATGCCATATCGCAGGTACACGCCACACCACTCAATTTGAGGGGGGATTTTGAGAGGGGGTGGTGTGGCACACATAGACGGAACGTGTGGCCAGTATTCACTGCCATTTTAGGGTACCCTGCACCCTACAGTACTACATACACTATGCCATGTCGTAGGTACACACACCCACACGACACTTGCCGTGCAGATAGCTCCCCGCTCCATATTCACGCACACGCACCTACATGCACCAAGGTGTCCATACACCTTCCGAGCACATGTACCCACGCCGTATGCGACATGAATCGTCATATTCACGCATATTCACCGTAGTGATGCATGTTCACCGCCATATCCAGCGCCTCTTCCTCGCGCCACCTCCATATTCACCCCCGTCACCTTCCTCCATCACCTTCCTCCATCTTCACCTCCATGTCCAGCGCTTCCTCGCCGTCACCTTCCGCCGTCTTCTCCATATTCGCGGCGCTTCCTCGCGCTTCCAGCCTGTTGTTAGTCCGATACAAAACCACCGCAAACCCCATACAATTAGAACAGCGCGAGCACTTAGCGTTTTTTCGCAAAGTCTTTTGCTTGATTTCCGATAGTTTATCCTAGTCTATTTCTACGTCTCCTGCTTGGTTTCCTATACTTTATCCTAGTCTAAAAAGCCGCTGGCACTTAGCGTTTTTCGCGCAAAGTGTGTTTGCCCACGCAAGACTTGGTCGCCCAAAGACTTGGTGAGAAAATGAGTTTAACAGTTTAGGAAGAATACCAGGTCGACTTGCGACTTGGCTCCTTTCGCCGCCCTGTTTGCGAAAGTAAATCACTTTAAGTTTTCAGCCTGAACGGTCGGCTGTTTGGTTTATATGTTTGCGGTTGGTGGGGGGGGAGAAATGTTCATTTCTGAACAAATCAATAGAACAAGGGCTAAATCTCAGCAGATCGTAGTACAAGACTACTCTCATGCTTACAACACCCCGTTCTGTAGTTAAGTCGTCTACAAAGGATTTATCTTTCCCAATATTTGAAATTACAAGTCAGCCTACTCTCCACCGCCAGCACTTGACAGGCAGCGGAGTGCGTTGCAATTGTATGATGT
>JAUCEB010000027.1:600000-964259 GCA_033557925.1 Phytophthora x cambivora | reverse complement strand
TCTCCCACGGCAAATCTGACGCAGCCACATGAGGTACGAGCGGGAATACGTAGCTGGAAGGTTCTGAGGCACCAACGAACAGCATACATAGGCCATGTAGCATACACTGTTCCCAGTGGGTCGCCGCCTTGTAAATCGAAATACCTTGAACTATAGAAGTCTTGATCCTGGCAATATGCAGGAAGAGCTCCCCTGAAGTCGCCATAGAGAGCTGGTTCTTTCTAGCAAAGCAAATGTCGATAGCTCGACCAAACGTATGCCACATTAGAGTTAGAACAGCAGCGTCATGCAAGCTCTTATAACCTGACCCAACCCCTTTAATCGCGGTTTCCTGCACCAGGACTCGCAAGTCGCCGAGCGTGCATCCTGGAGCTTCTCCTGTTTGCACGCCGGCCAGCAAATTTCGCTCCTCAATGGCTGAACCCATTTTGTCTCGAATTTTCGCAATCCTCTTGCTGCCCGATAGGTGCTGAGGATAGCGCTCACGTAGAAGGTTCACCACTTGGGACATATATCCCACAGCAGTGGCCTTAGCAGGACGGTTTCCTCGAGCACTTGGCTTTGGTTGAGGGAAAAAAGATAAAGCAGTTAGCAACGAGTAGAAGTTTTGGCTAGGCAGGGCTACAGGAACAGACAACGAATTAGCAATGCTAGCGATAGAGTCCTCATTCATGTTACCCAGAGCTAGGAATTCACTAAAGCACTTCATCGCTGCTGCCTCCTGTCCTGCCGTCCCTTGCGGGATGTCAAGCCCTCTTGCCGCTCGCTGCATCTTTGCTAATGCTGCTGAAGCACCGCCATCAACGATACAATCAAAACACGGGTTGGGACTTTGTGTGAAATATGTGTAATGTGACATTTATACTTGTGATTTGTATCGGACATTATTTCATAATGGGCTTGGATTCCCAAGATAATTGGGAAATTGTTGGGACTCTCGAGTAGACGAGCATGATTGGCTAAAATATGTGATACACTTGCGATGATTGGATGTTTTTCACGTCAGATGTGCGCCCCAAATATCAAGTTGGGAGCAAGGTTACTTAACCTACAATAAAGAACACGGAGCAAAACATATCCTTTAGGATTAAATTTAAGCATTTTTGAAACTACTATGCATTTTGACCTCTCATCTAGAATTACCCTTACAAGTTGTATATATATCATGTGTTCCTTATTGAAACAGAAAACCGCATAATATTTTTTAATCTTTTCTCGACACCTTCTTCAAAGCATTATATGACACACTGTATACAGTATGTCGCGTGCAGATACTGCGGCTGGGAAGCAGGCGCAGTAAATGCACAATTTCATGTTCATGCAAATGTAACATTAGAAGAACGTTATGCCGTGGGACCAGCGATACCAGCGCAACCCTCTATTAATAGTTAGTTTGTTAAGTAATTCTTGTCTTCGCGAGCCCTGCGCCTTTGGCACCCTGAGCACGTTGGCACGTTGGCGACCACTTCCGCGCCACCTCTACCTTTGGACGTTACCTAAATTTCAGAGCTTCTTCGTGCCCCGCACGACTTTGTATTTATTGAAAGAAATAAGTCGAATACGGTACTTGCCTGGGGTCAGGATATGCGTCTCCGCCCACAGCATCCCTTGCCTGCTTATGCGCGGCCGTAAGAGGCAATGTCAGGTCCATCTTAGTGTAAACAAGAAAGTACTCGTCGAGCAGTAGCCTCTGCACCGTGCGGACAGAGGCCTTGCAGTCGTGCTTCGACTTGATCTCTCCCGCCGTGTGCCCTCCCTTAGCTGCAGCCCTCACCAGCAGCCTGGTTTTCCCTCTCGCTGAGAGCCCCCTGTCGCCCTGCCTCACCTGCCTTGCCCGTGTCGGTGTCGGTCTGTGGCCCTCACTTCTCTGCAACAACCCTCCTCAAGCTGGTCCGTGCGCGGCCGGTTCGGCGCTCAATCTCGTGCAGCGACAGCCCCGCGTCCGAGGATCCACCAGGGCTCTTTCTTGCTCAGGGCCTTGCCGCGGCCCATTTAATAATGAGAGCAAGTGGGGAGGCCCCGGGCGCGCACGACCGCTGATCGCAATGCGCTCTGTGCCATCCGTTTACTAGCTACGGATCTTCACAATTTTAATATAGAATTTTGTATGGTTGACCAAAAAAGTGCCTGGTACTTTTTCGTTTCGCAGTAACCCAAAGCGGTTTTTGTATGGGGGCCCTGTAAGGAGTCCGATATCCCAATTGTTAGCACAAACCCCCTAATAGTACTCACAGCGGGGACTACATATCTAAATAGCAGCGCTCAACTCGTTCTGGAGGCTGCGCAACTGCCAAAAATTTACTTCAAATTTGGGGGTACGATTGATTTGGGGCGCACTGTACTCAGTGCCTTAAGGTGGGTGATCAGCTTTCCCTTCCGCGCAGCGAAGTGCAGAGGCTTCCCATTAAACCACAGCGATCAGCTCTATATTCGACATGCGTTCAAAATCACCAAATTACAAACAAAAAAACACATGACTCGCAAACGCCACGAACTGACCCCTTATGAAAGCGCATGATCATCCAAAATCATAGATTTTCACTCTAGTGAAGCCGGCACCTGCGCCCGCTTCGTCGTTTGATGACGTGCAGGCATATGCCTCCTTTGCGGCGTTCTGGACACCCACACGTACGGCCTACAACATTAACCATCAAAACGGCGCTTGGCATGCCCTCCCAAATCACACGCCGGTAGTTTTTGGCCGACCCTTAAAACCGCTGAACATCCACCGAGTTCGGAGTAGACAGGGCAGGATCTCCCCCATCTTCGTCCAGATGAGTGGGACTGGTGGCTTTTGGTCAGACACACACCATCACCACATTCTGAGGCCTGTGTACCACTTCAGCCTCCAACTCGTGCAGCTTTTTTGCCCGGTTGAATACCGCTTTAAGACGCTTGGATATCCTCGGTACATTGTCGAAACCTTGCATTGCCGAGCCGTATCCGAGTCGCGACAAATCCAACCGAGAAACTAAATCGGTTAGATTTATGCGCATGTTCACAAGCTTGAGCGCAAAATGATAGGTTTCCAATGGGTTGTTTGGATGCATAGCCTGTTCGCAGTTTGAATGAAATAAGAACTGTCGTTGGTGGGTTTACAGAGCTGCACCAGTCAATCTTCGTGCGACCTGACGTTAGCGCGACCTTGACGGCGACCCGTCGCCGAAGCGGCGGGCGGGCATTGTCTACATCGCACTTACCACGATACGGCATTTCTCCCGGCCGGATATTGTGGTTCGGTGGCCGCCGCAGGCGCGGACGCAAAAAAAGGTATGGCGTTTGGACATGATTGCAGGGCTTGTGCTCAATGAGCTGACGGCGTTTTGTTTTGCGGCGCTGGATGCGCGCTCATGCGTCGATTTCCATGGCGGATACAGCTCCTCCGGACGTGGTCTGCGATGCGTGGAAGCTCTCCAAGGTAGCGTTACTGAGTCGGTTCAGTCGGTTTTCTTCATGGAGGGCGCTTGCAGGTAGCTTTGACCACAGTACAAGCTCCTCCGTAAATGGATTGAGTGCAAAGAATGCGTTCCTTGACTTTTGATTTTGGTTTGTTGACCACCCGTTGCTTCGAGTGCCGGTCCATAACCACCATTGCGTTGAGCGTCTCTCCTTGCACCTTATATACAGTCGATCCCACCGCGCACACGAACAGCAGCTGCTGCGGCTTGACCGTAATTGCGCGCGGCTGGCCGTTCGGCGCCTTTGGTAATGTGATCGTTGCCTTCTTGTACGCCTCGGGGGCGAAAAAGACCGGAAACAGCTCTGGACCGAGGCCTGGGCGGATGGACGTCGCTCACGGGCGCGGCGCGCGGAGCATTGCGTAGTCTGGCGCGCAGCTCGGCAGCTGCACGATCGTGCTGGACGCGCTATCGCGGACCAGCCGGAAGTGGGTCCCATTTGGAAAGTGCACATACTCGAGCGTGCCGAGCGTTCCGTTTGCGATTCCCTTGGTCGTTGCCACGTTTTGCGTGACCTGGACGAGCATGCCGTCGACCAGGTCAAGGTAGGGCGCAACTCGTCCAAGCTTGGAGTCGGGGAGGCTGAACACGTAGCGGGTGTCACTGTGGCTCAGTCCATTGAGGGCACCCTTGAAGTTCGCGACAACGCGAACCGGATGCGTGTCTGTGGGCAGCACTGCGGCGGTCTCGCAGACGAAGGCGTTGTTGATCGCCAAGCGGGTTGCATTCTCGGGCGTCACAAAGACCGCTCCGGCGCCAACGTGCAGCGGCGTCGCCTGCGTCGCGTCCGCCGCTGCCGGCAACAGCGAAGGCGTGGAGAGGTTCGCACCGTTGTCGCGGCGCGTGAGCACGCGGCTGTTAATGAGTGCGATGAAGTCGGGCGTCCACTGCCCGAGCCGGGCGCGCTGGCAGCCGTCCCCCCCCCCCCCCCCCACCACCACCACCACCGCGGGTGGCGGTGGAAGCGCACCGACTCCTCGAGGATCACTACGGTCGCGAACCTTCGCCACAACTCGAAGCCTTCAATGTCGGCGGTGCTCGCTCTGATCTTGTCGGCCGGGTCGATGTAGATCGGGTCGGCGTTAACTGGCGGTATCTGGAGGAAATCGCCGACCAGAACGACATGCACGCCGCCGAACGGGACGTTGAGCACGTGGGTGTAGCGGCTCAGTAGGATGTCGAGCCGCAGAAACTCTGCCTTGCTCAGCATCGACACCTCGTCGATCACCACTAGGTCGAGCGGAAGGAACCGCTTTTCCTTGATGGCGTGCTTGATGCGTATCAAAAAGCTCGCTAACGTCCGACCGCTGATTAGCGTAGCCGCCTTTCCCGTCAGCGCCGTCTTGACGACCGAGTCGTCGCGGCGCCATCTCAAGCAAAACGCGCCGACCGCATCGACCACGCGACTCTTGCCAGTGTCGCCCGGACCGCCAAGAAACATTAGCAGCTGTTCGTGGCGGAAGCGCGACTCGAAATTGGTGGTGCGGTAGCTGCCGTAGTCACCACCGTGCAGGCCGTCGAGCTCTTGGGGCAATAACGAGGTCGCGATGAGGGTGAATGCGGAGTGCTGCCGCTCATTGAGTGTGGACGCTCTCGAAACGTCTTGCATACACGCATAGGGCCGGGTCGGCGGCGCCGACTGCTGCACATTAAGCGATTGTGGGGACCACTCAGGGACGCCCTCGAGCGCGTCAATGATGAGATCGATGACTTCGGTCGGCCGCTCGTTGCGGTACCGCTGTGAGCGCTGCGGCTCGGCCTCGTCGTTGGTCGTGTCGTTCACGAAACGCCGCAGCTCGTCGAGCGAGAACTCGAGCGTCGCACTGCGGCTGCGCAGGTCCGCGTTCGTGCTCGCTGTGCTGTGGGCGGCCATGCCAAGCAAGTCGCGGTAGCCGTTCCTTGTGATCGACGATTCAGAGTTCGGAAACACGGGCAAGGTGCACGCGAACGTAGACGCATCTCCTGTACTTTCGCCGTCGAGCTCGAGCTCGACTTCATCGAACAGGCGGCAAAACGCGTCAGCTTCCGCAGCGCCTGGGTCTGCCTGTTCGCACGAGGCTGCACGGTCCAGTATAGCGTCGATGTCCTCGCGCGTGCCCGTGAGCTCGCCGCTGTCGCTATCGGCGTCGTTGTCAGCCGTGGGCTCGGCGTTGGCTATGCATTCCTGGGCTGCTCGGCAATAGTCGTCCATGTTGGCCATGATCTCGCGCCAAAAGCCCGACCGCGTCGGTTCCCACTGTACAAGCGCCTCGATCCATTTCTCATCGTTCTTCAGATCGGTGACTAGGTCCGACACGGCTCGAAACGGCTTGAATAGTACAAGAGCGCACTGGCTCCGCTTTACGACGAGTTTGTGTGGAGAGTTGTCGTTCACGAAGGGCATGCGTATGCCGACCACGACTGGCACAACCTCGTCAATGTGAGTGCCGACGCAGTGCGTGTCAAAAAGCGGGTGCTCTGACTGGAAAAAGGGCAATCTGGCTGGTTGTACGTGTTCGTTTCCGCCGGCAGTGACGAGCGACGTACTCGTACCGATTTAGGTGGTCGAGTCCCGGTGGTCGATATGAATAGTCGTCAAGGAACGACGCCGCTCGGAAAGTGACATCCGGCCGCAGCCCCGGAGATCGACGAGGTTGCATGGGTGTGGCACTTGCTCGAGAAGCTCGTGCAGCAGGGTCCGAAGCGATAGCGTGGCGCACGGCGAGCTCATGAAAGCGCACGAGCCTCGCTGCACGTAGAGAGCGGCGAGCGGTCCGGCGATCTCGCGCCGGTTCGTAATTGCATACAGCAGCGAAGCTACGCGCCGGCGGCCGATCGTAGCGCGGTCAATGTTCGCGGCCGCCTCCTCGTCTCGCTTCGCGCAGCTGACGGCAACGAGCGCAACGGCTGTGATTGAGTCGATCTGCTCCTGCATCTTGGTCACGTACTTGGTCGCGTAGAAGATGTGCAACAGCGCGTCCATCCCGCCAGTCATGACTTGGATGTCGTGGTTCGACTTGGATGCCAGCATGATCTCAGTGTTGAAGCCGTTGACGAACTCGAAGGGTGCTCGTCGCGCAAGCGTGACACCGTTTCTAGAGCACGACGTGCGCGCCGAGCGCGCCCGAGGAAAATTGTAGCGGCACTGCCCGGGAGCCGCGGCGCTGCTTTTCTTGAAGCAGCTCCGGCATGCGACCACCAATGCAAGTTCAGCATAAACACTAGCCTCGACACGGTGAACGCGACGCAGCGCGCCGGCCAGCGCGCGTCTTCGGGTGACGGCGGTAACGCCTTGATCGCTCGCGCGACATGGCCTTGCCGGAACGCGTCGTCCTCGCGGTGCTCGACGCGGAATCGCGGGTGACTGAGCCCGTGCAGATACTCGTCATACTCGTCACAGTCGGCGCCTTTATGCTCGCGTGTCGACAGGCACAAATCGCGGCGGTAGATCGCCGTCTTTGCAGCACGGACGCCTCCTCTGCGTCGCGCTTCTAGTTGCACCGCATCCTCCAGCTCGACTGAGGTGTACGGTCGTAGCGAAGGCGGCCACGACGCCGGCCGGCTGTCCAGTAAGACGTGACGAATCACGTGCTGGGAGCTTAGGTTGTTACCGCATCTCGAACAGCGGACCAGCTCGGGCTCGCCTCGTGGCGTGTAATGGCTTACTTAGCCCAATACTTTTGTGGTGTCGGGAAATGCATGCGCCGCCGCCGCCGCCGATGTCGCCGCCGTTGCCGCTTTCAGGATTGACGAGACGAGTCTGGGAAACGGGGACAGAATGTGTGGCGTGGCGCTGATTGGCCAAGGGAATCCCGCGGCTGAGTGACGAGGGCATTGGAGCGAGGTGGTGTGGCACACACTGCCACCGTATCCGGAAAGATATCCGGTAACGACCCCTCGAGCCCTCGGTGAACAGTCGCGAGATCTCGGTGGTTTCATAACGGAAGCGTTTACACTAGATAGTTGTATAGGAGTATAGAAAAGAGTAGATAGACAGATAAGCGCCTTCGAGCGCAACCAACAGAGCAGCTTTTCCTCCCGATCGCACAAGAGTCAAGTCCGGCTACGCAGAGTAAGTCTACGTAGTGTCTGGTCCCGCTTGGTCGCTAGGATTATGCCTGCCGGTGGACGTGAAGGTTAGAATAGCCAAGCGTTCATCCACCCGGCAGCGCCAAGAAAAGGACGTGTGTAGCTGTATTTGGATTATTAGGACGAGAACTGCTCGTCCGACCTCGGAGTGCCTGGGAGCCCCGAGTCTTTACCCCCAGTCGGAGTTATACTCCGGCGCCTCGTTCACCGGCTGAAAAGTCCTGGACCCTTCCTAACTGAGGGCCGACGAGGTTACAAGTGTGTGATAGCAGACCAGCCTGTGCTCGTGGCTGGTGCTGCTGGAAACCCCAACTGGTTGCCCTACCGACAAATCACAACTCGCAGGGTTACTTACCAACCCGGTGCAGGGATCGAGTCAAGGCCTTCAGGTCTTAATCTCGCCCGATCTTTCACCGAGTCCTAGCGGACAAGGTGTACGTTGTGGGTGGGAGTACTAGCCTATACAAAATCTGGCGTGTTCCTACACGACACTTTAGCTTACACGTGAGCGCACGTGTAGGAGGAAGCGTAAGGTGTATTTTACTTAGATTAAGTAAACTTGTATCCACAAGTATAATTAGATCTAAATAAAGGTACAAATAGTAGCTTTTGCGGTAAAATGAGAACTGAACTGAATGTTAACTGTGGCTTTCCTCCTAAACCTGATATCTATAAAGAGAGGTTCTGCCAACGAGTGGTTGGCAGAAACTCTGGCCTAATGCTTGACTCTTATTGGTAGAAAGACCCTGCTTTCTGACCAATAGGACTGATTCCTAATATGAATGGTGACCACACTTGCGATGTGGCCCACCTGAATGTATCCATTAGTGTGTGTTGCACTAACGTGAGGTTAGCCGAATGTGTAGCCCCGCTACACCATCCCCCCGTTAGGACTTGATGTGCCGGTCTCGACACATGAATCCAAAGTCTTCTTCGGAGAGAACTTCGTGCTCATTTCGAAATGAACACGCCTACGACGAAGACTTCCGACGCGCCTGCTGCACCCGGCAGCGGCGGAAGCGGTCGTCGCTAGCACAGCGACGACTGCCACATCTTCAGCCTCTTCGGCGTCCGTCGTCACTTCCACGGTGACGACGTCAAGCTTCCCCAAACGCGGTTGGGGAGTATCACAATACGCGTGGCAAAGTTACCTATGCCAGCGAAACCCTCTTCGACGGCATGGAGGATGGCGACATGGAGGAGGGCGAGGAAGAGAGAGAATCCTCGTCTTCAGGGCGCGATGAAGCAACCGTGGGGACGAGCTGTCGCATGCGTCGTTTGTACGGTGGCGGTGCTTGCGTCGCTGGACGCGATGCCGGAGTCGGCAGATCCAAATGCGTCGCCCTGGCGTGATCAGCCCGCTGGCGCTTTGTCGCCCCTATGCGCCCCGTACAATTGCGAGAACCTCAAAGGCACTCGATTGTTCTTTACGAAATGCAGCGGTGCCGTCAGAACATCATGTAGATCTGCATACGCAACAGGTTACCATCACGCACCGCGATAGAAAAGCAGTGCAACTGGTAGTCGAAGGTAAGTTCGTCGCCGGTTCTGATCTGGCGAGCGGCTAACAGGCCACAACGCTCTCGTCCGCGGACGCACCACTTCTCAACGAGGCAATTTGGGTCGCAACTGTGATTGACAAATCGCATCCGACTGCCGATTCGAGTCGCGTCGATGACTTCCGTAGCGCAAACTTGGAGCGTGTACGAGTGCTTCTCGTGCTGGTACTTCTACGTAGCAACAGGTTCAGTCGTGAATTCACTGCCATGACGAGAAACGGAGATGCGCACCAGCGCGCGCTCGTGTGCTTCACGGTAAGTGATGACTTCGTCAACGTACTCGCCAATATACCGGCCAGTGTCGACGGGTTCAAGGAGGATGACGCCGACGCCTCGTCGGCCACAGTCGACGACCGCAGTTGTGATGGTCGAGCCGACCTGCAGCTGCCGGTTTGAGCATCGCTCACCGCACGGGTATCTTTCGACCGCGCACTCGTAGCGCGACTACCCCATACACGTTGGTTTCGATTAGAATCGCGGTTGCAACAAGCACGCATAGCAACGAATGCACACAACGTACCACGCAATTAATACACCCATCTCCGCGCCCGCGCACACTCTTGTCGCTCAGAACACAGCTGCATTCTTCGACATCGCCCTGTTAATCATTCATGAGCACAGTCGCGCAGACAATTCCAACAGACTGTCACCGCACCTTCGGTGGCACCAACCACTCGCCGCCCGCACAAACGTTGGTCTCGACGATGCGGACTGACGCGAAGGCGCGCTCGACAGGGCCGACTGGATCACGACGAGCTGAGCTTGAGTCGCTGCTGATCACGTGCACGGTCGATCGCGCGGCTGCCCTCGAATCGATGCTCTCGCTCTCGATCATATGCGTAGAGGACACGAGCGCGCTCGAGTCGTCGTTAATCCTGCGTCGAGCCTCGCGTGGGCTTACACTCGCACTCTAGCTGCTCCTGTTTGCGCTCTGCGCCGGGCTTGAATTCGGTCTAGAGTCCCCTCTCACCCCGCGCTGCGTTCCACTCGTCAGGCGCGCGATTGCTTCGCTGCTTTATCCACCATAAACCACGCGAAGACTTACGCAGCGGATTGCACGACTGAGCCGGGGACAGGTGCCCGCGACAGGTGTCGCCTTCAAATGGCGTTTACTTGCACATGGCCCTGCTGCTTGGTGGAACGGACCAATTATATGGACCTCACTATCGCCCATTTAAAAAGCGTTTTCGCACAACGACCGCTTCCCACATCTTGCCGCTCATCCACGCAACGGCAGCTTTGGTGTTCGTGCGTGAAAGCTCGATCCTCATTTCTCATAATTTTCCAAAGAGCAGCGCGGAGCAGCCACGCCACCACCAAAACATGCCGCCCAAGAAGCCAGCCAAGTCCACAGCCGGTGCCGGAACGCCCAGGGCGAGCGCACCCACCACGGTTTTGATTATGGGTGAGCTGCCGTCGCAACCAGCTTCGTCGGAGGTGACGACACGAGCGGCGTCAACGCACGATCGCACCCAAACCAAGCCGTCTGTCGTCGACTACCAGTCGCCGCTCAAGAAGCTCCGGACAGATATGCGCTTACGTCGAGTCATCGACACCATTGATGGTACGATGCAGGCGCGCCGCGCACTCAACTCCGCATATTCTGACTAATGTTCTATCCATGCAACTCGAGACCTACACGACTGGAACGAGAACACCGACCTCGGCTCCGAAGACGGCATCGACTCCATCCGCATTCAGGCGCGCCTTCTATGGGTCACGCAAGACACCATTCGCGGGCGTCGCTTCATGCGCCTGTAAGGCGCATGAAGCTTGGGTGAGCACCAAGCGCCGGAGCCGCCTCAACAACAACAACAGGTACGACGCACGGCTCAGACGCTGCGAATAGCTGACATGCTCACATGCTTGGCCATCCCTTGCAGGAGTACCAAGCGTTCCAAGTCGATGATCCGTTCCAAGCAAACAAGTGTACATCATGACAAAGTCGAGCTGGAACGGCACGCCTAGCTGTCGCAGAACCATACGCTTGAGAAAGGAGAGGCACCACGCAATGTCGTGAGCCTTCCTTCTCGACGTGCAAAAGTAGATGACAGGCAAAAAGCTTCCGTTGCGATCAGAAATCCCTACAACAAAAATGGATATTTCTGCTTGACAATGCTGTGCAGATGCATCAGCGTTAAAAACGCGGGTTCTCCCTGCACTCTGACGTAGCTCTCCAAGAGTGTCATGCACGTTAAGCCAATACAAAAGGGGTTAGGCTTGGATTCTATGCCGGGCGTCGACTCCACTGCTCCATTCACAATTTTAGTTTCGCAAGAGACCAGTCGACTTTCATTGGCACGTTCGGCATCTCCATAATTTGCGGGCAAATCTCCAGCACCGGCTCCATCTGTCGAACTTATTTTTGCTTCGCACCGTTTTAACGAAGTTCGGCACCTTCTCCGACGTTGGTACTTGACCGGATATGCTCTCGGCAATGATCTCTCGGAACATAAACGAGAACACGAGATGGACCACTATCGATGGCACGTCTTCTAACTTGGCTTCAACGTAGTTCTTCATAGCACCGGGTGCTGAAAGGCGATGCAGGGGTATCTAGGGCCTAGGTGTGTTCCCCTTGCTCGTAAATAACATCGAATTCCACTTCTGTACATTTAAGTATCTTGTAGCGAGCTTTATATCTGTCCCCAGCGGCTTTGCAGCGTTGGGGGGGGGTACACTTTGTGAAAGGCAGCGCATTTTGTACCGAGTGCGACCAGTGAATCCTCACAGCGGTCAACACGGATACATCGTACAGTTCAGGGAAGCATTTTATCTCAAACAAAGCGTGTTACGTTTTGCTCGAAATTGCTGTAGGGCGTTGCATCGCCAGATCTGCTGCTACGGAAAGCGCTCACGACGTCACAGAGGCTCCATAGTGCACGAGGAAGCTACGAAAGTGAATGTACAATAGCCTAAAATATATTAATAACGTAGTTCAATACTGATAAATAGAGCACTGGCTTGGCAGTGGCAGCGATATAAGATATAGTGGTGAAACTGTGTGTGTTAGTTTTGCTTATCCGTTTTGAAGTTGGTGTCCCTTATCTTATTACTGATGTTCGCCTGCCGCTTTTATAGTGCTGGATACCATTCAGACAGCGATGACCTTAGTAAAAGATGAGGTCCTCCAACTCCTCGGACCTCGAGTACGGGTGTCGAAGCCCCATAACGTATCAATCTAATTCTAGATGAGTTAGCCTAGTACGTGCCTTTCTTGTTTCCATGACGATCATCGGAGTCACCAATAAGGCTTCGTACATCTTCAATTGTTTAGATCGGAGTGCTCGGCCTTGAACTGTAGACACCGCATGCAGTGACAGTAGCGGCGCACGCAGAGCTTGACCCGCAGACCTCATTTCAGCGCGAACTTCGAGGCTTTTAATGCGAGTCGAAAACCGATCCCGCGGAGCGGTTCGGTGATCATCCACAGCACGACTCCCACGGCGAGCTATGCCAGCTCGGAGCGGTGCTCGTAGCCTGAGATCATCGGGATAGCAGTCGCCGTTAGGTCGTTGAGTCCCACCTCAACACGCGAGTCGTCTTCATATCGAGTAGAGACCAAATCTCAAGCTGACCCAAAACTTGATCGGTCTCCAACGGGTTTGGCAGAACCGTTCTCGTCATAAGTTATCGGGCTTGTAGGAAACGGGGGGGGGGGGTAGCTCGCAACCCCAAAAGCTTCTAGTGATCGAGCTAGACGACCTGCAATCGTGCTGCTTGTGTTAGGCCTTAGAGGGTAGGGAGCACATAAACGCTCGCCCGTTGCGGCATTCGCAACACGAACGGAACGACGGCAAAACCAAAACATGGAGCAAATCAAGGCAAACCAGGCCCTACTCCATGAGGTGATCGACCAGATTCAAAGCTTCGCAGTCAGGAGTGATCAGGAGGTGACCAGTCAGAGGTCCGACCTTGCTTCACTGCGAGCTGAAATGAATTCACTCCAACAAACTGTTTAACTGCATAACCAAGGTCTTCATGGCGCTGGGCAGTCGGCTATTATCACAAACATGGTTGTGCCAGAAGACGAACTGTATGCAGACTGGGATGTAATGGGTCAAATTCCACCCCACGCACCAAATTTCACCAATTCGGAGCTCGAGAATCGAGTCTCGATGTGCCTGAAACAAAAGAAACGCCGACGTACAGTGGAGCAAACGACGATGACATCGATGTATACGTGCTAAACATGTTCTTCTGGTACGCTGCGTATGGCCTCTATCTGGGTCAAGATCAAGTCGATTGGCGCGTCGGTGAACTCACGCTGAACCACGCCAAAGGCAAGGCAAAGAAGTGGCTGCTTCAAGACTACAAAGGCGAAAGACGCTGGAGCCACATTGTGAAGAAGATGAAGCAACGATTTGTGACTCGGTCACGCGAAGAAGACCTCGTCGCAAGCTTTTTTTATTGCAACCAGGAAACCGCTCGCTAGACGTGTATATTGACTAATTTCAGCGCCTAGGCCGCACGAATGACGTGTCGGAAAAATTCAAGATGATCTAGTTTAAGAAAGGGCTTCGATCAAGTCAACTCAAGGAACTGCTGAAGACGCAGACCTATGAGTCGTTAGAGGAGCTTGTGGATGATGCATGATCATTTAACCCTCGGGGCACCATCGCGGAGTCACAAAAGCCGGGGCGAGACAACGGGGCAAACAACACCAATAGAACACACGCAGCATCAAAGTGCACACCACAGGACGCAGGTAAATGCAGCTCGACACGGTGCTTCGAAAAGGGGTATACTAAAGACAAGTGTTGGATGCTGCATCCTGAACTCCGCCCAGCTTGGTTCAAGGAAGGCGGGGGTAAACGTGCTGGAGCAGCAGCCGCAACTACAGGCACCGGAAATTCGACCGCTCAGAACGACAACAGCAAAATGTGGGCGGTTCTGAACGCGATCCAGACTGATCTGGCAAATATTTAAACTAAGGGGTCTTGAGGACGGCGTCTCAAGACCGAACAAAGCCAATGATGGGGATCAGTATCGGGTATTTGACCCCGGGATGAGAGCCAACAGCGTGTATTTCCAATCAGGCGAAGCGAGGGAAGCCAAGTGCCTGAGCGCTATCTGATTAAAACAGCGCGTTGTGAGAACAAGACACGATCGGCCTCTACGAAGTTATAGCGGTTCTACACGACGGTGCGTCCATGGATTGGCCTCTACGAAGTTATAGCGGTTCTACACGACGGTGCGTCCTACGAATTGAATCTCCTAAGAGAACTGGGTATTCATCCGGTCTTTCACACCATCGTGCTGAAACAATCCCGAAAGGACAAGTCCGGCGCTCACCGCGACAGTACAATCCCCATGGTTCGCATCCAGGACGGCAGAGAAGGTCATCTAATCGAAGCCATCATGGACCACCAGATCGACGAACAAGGTAACGAGACGTCCAAATGCAAGTGGGTGGGCCGAAGCGATGATATTACGTGGGAGCCAACTTCAAATTTGCTGTCTGTACCCTGTCTAATTCGAGAATATCATCGCCGAGCAAATAAGCTACCAGCTAGATCGTCGGAACGATTACGGGCGAGAAAACAGCGCGGTCAAACGCAGTTCAACTGGTGCAACGATACTTTTCACGGGAGGGGTCCGGTTCAACGGAGGTCGTGTCACGGAACTAAACTGTTCCGTGAAGGTAAGTCGAGAAGAGAAGTTCAGCAAGACGACCCTCGGCGCCAAGATCCCGAAACCACTCGAGCGATGCGAAGCAGAACCACTCGAGAAGAATTAGAAACCACTGAGCGACCCTCTGCAAGGAAGCAGAGCTAACCACGCAATACATACTTTGAATTTTCCCAAGCCAGCTACCAACAACGTAAACAAGCTCGCTACCGCCTGGTGGAGTCTCCCTCAAAGTCCTCCGCCTGATCCTACAACTATGCCTCCTCCAACTGCGTCGTGGTGCCCCTAAGACGTGAGTCTCGTCCGGATAGGGGCTCACCATATTTGCAACAGTTTTTTTATGAAGAAGACGAAGGTGGATATCTACGACGAGAAGAAGCTCAACCGCTCGGAACAAGGCAACGACGACTCGGACTACGAGGACGACGGCGGATAATATACGGCGATGGCTGATCCAGTTGTCGGATTCGGAGAGGTGGAGAAGCTGTCTCATTCGGGCCTAACGGAGGACTCCGAGGCTTCCGGCGGTGAAGAAAGCGGGTAGGAGCCAAGAGCAAAGCTGTAACGGGATAAGAAGTACCGTCACTAGCGTACACTATAGATGCATGAGGGAACGCGCAATAGTAAAACCAAGTGTCAGGTTCGGGGCAAATTTAACTCTGTTTATTTGTGGAACGGGAGCGGGGGCTCCCGTCCTCTTTGTGAACCACTCAAATCGAAGTCGATGCCTTTTTGGCTGGAATGGGTCTGGCTACCCAATCAAATAATGACAACAGTGCACACGCTAGCCGTGTGCCTATACCTACTTGTGTGCATGTAGCCATGAGGCTCCTACATACTTATGTAACTCTACCTAACCAAACTCGGACACGTATTCGAGGAGGTGGTCCACGATTCCTCGGGCCGTGATCGGCATATCGCTCACCAAGATCCCTTGGACAATCTAGTACGAGTCCCAGTAGTAGCTTTCACGAAAGCGCCGAACTACCTACTTACGTAACCGTACCAGCCCGTTTCATCACCCCCTCTCAACGCTGCACTCACCCACGTTAAGTGCTGTCGCAAGCGGGAAAGTGATTGAAGCGGCCAACTGGACAACGGGCGCACGCAGTGGAGGCGCTGCGTGCTCATTTTGCAAACCACCATGTCGTCGACAAGTGAGTCCAGCGGCGGGGGGGGGGGGGGGGGCATCGGCGTACCACGTCATGGAGCGAGACCTGTAGCCGTGGGGCCTCTACAGCCTCGACGGCGTCGAAGAGCCCGAGTAAGCAGAAACGCTTGCCTAATGCAGTGAGTTATGTTCACCATCGGGCTAAAGCTTTGACATGGATGATAGAAGAAGAAAAGCGTTCCGGGGTGAAAGGCTTTTGCGCTCCAACAATAAATAGGTTCCCGTTGATATTCGTCTCCGCAAGCTACAATGCGAACTTCAACAAAGCGCATAATTGGTGGAAAGCAAAGGACAAATCGCTGAATCTCGCTCGAGAATCCCGGGCCCTGTCGAACCGCACATCAGATGGGAGGAAGAAAACTAATCTCAAAGCAATGTCAGGGCGTGGAAGGTCTTAGAGTGCGAGGGTGAAGTGGATGCATCCGCGCATACTGGATGAATTTGATCGGCTCCGGAAAACGGGACTCAAGCTCGTTGCACCGCTGTTGCGACAGGTGGGATTGCAGGTTTTACAAAAGACCAGAGGACAATTTAACGAGTGAAGTAGAGATGATACGGATTCCTTAATCAGAGACAAGATTACTGCAAAATGGATTCAGTGCTTTATGCAGAAACACCGCGTTGTTCTGCGCACTCAGACTGGTAAGAAACAGTTGAGTAAGGAAAAGATCGAGTCGATCGAGCAAGAGGTCATTTCATCTAGGAAAGCTGCAGATGGACTTTGCCTCTGGGAAACTAAACGAGGATACGTTGGAAAACATAGATGAAACTCACTGCGTGATCGATTTTGACAATAGAAGGACCCTTGGTTTTGTTGGGCAGAAGCAAATCAAATATGCAGATGTGATGTCAGCAGAAGAAGGCATGACAATGGTCGTGAGAATTTCCGGTGGTGAGTGTTACCCTCGATGATGATATTTAACAATACAAAAGGCAGTCATCCTATTTATGGTGTTTTGGGTAATGTTCCTGGGGTTCGCTACAGATCCAGCATGTCTCAATCCAAATTTAGAGAATATCTTACTGAGCTGAAGGCAATCAGACCAGACTGGATGGGGCGCACAAAACTATTTTTCTAGACAACTGCTCAGGACATCCTAGCAAAGAAGAATGCGCTGATGCATTGGAGACTTTAAACACAGGCTTAGCGCCCAACTAGTAGAGCGAGCAAAAGAAAAATCCATCACTACATCACTTTAATAAAAAGATCGATGTTAGAGTCACACAGCCGGTTTGTGACTTCGTACCTAAGTGCGTATTCTAGGCACCGAGTCAGGCACCAACTCAATGGCATCACTGGACAAAGACACAAAAGGCACAATAGACACAAACCAAGCGTAAATTACGCGGGTTGTTTTCATAAATTTCATCAAATTTAGACATCTTACCCGGGGGAGAGCTGATTGCGCATACGAGAATCCCGTCCAAATGTCGTACCAACACATATTCGATCAACAACATAGTTTGTTGTTGCGTGAATGTGCGCATGACTTGTGCATTTGACTCGGTACGTGTCTTGTGCATTTGACTCGGTATGGCGTCAGCTCCGCCGCGAGCACCATGAGGCCCCCAAGAAGGCAGAGAGAGACCAAGGACCCCAACCCAGCGCCACAGCACCCAGAGAAGAGCAAGACCAAGTGCAGGAAGCGCATGACGCGGCGCTTATTCGAACAGTTCGATCCTGCAGGGTCCACGAGCTGAAAGATGGCGCCACCGCCGCGGCTGCAAGTCCGCGTTAAGATCTTTATCGTCTACAAGAACGGCGAGCACAACGGCGTCGTCGTGGGCGGCCGGCGAGTGCCTTTGTGCTCTCTCCATGCAGGCCGACCTCCAAGCGCTGATATTGTACCAAGACGACGTGAGCTGTGGCATCCCGGAGATCATGGAGGTCGTGCTCGACTTCCAAAACAGACTGACGTGGGAAGCGTACGAGGCTGAGCAGAAGGTGAAAGAGAAGAAGACACTGGAGGAGAAGCTGCTGAGAGAGATGTCTCTTGAATGTTTAAACTCAACTGTGTTCGTCTGTACCTTGTAACAGTCAAAAGTCGCGACCCCCCTCTATCAAAGCCGCCGCCTTCTTAGCCACCGCTACTATCACTGGCATAGCCACCGTAGTCAACTAACGTTTCTCCGATCAGCAGACCCCAGAGAAGACCAGCGGTGCCACCAACTGCTGCACCCGTGCCAGCGCTCATGCCCTCGCTACCACCTGATATAAGCATGGCCTCACATAACCCAACCCTTGATATTTCAAAACTTTCGAATGAAGCAGCGCAACTAGTATTAGTGCTAGATACAATCGTTTCTCTATACATGCAGTGTCTTCAGCAAATACCGCATCCTGATGTATCGTAGAAAACCTTGTGACGGGGACGATGGCAAGGCTATTCCTCTAACGGTACACTCGAAAAACAGCAGTACCATCGGGCCGCAGTTGTAGCCATCCGATTGCGTCAACCTTTCTTCTCGTTTAGCAACCATCGGTTTCGTGGTCTCGCCGAACAAGGTTTCAATTATAGTATCGCATTCCTCAAAGTGTTTCCGCTTTTGTAGAGGATCAAACACAGTGAGAGTTTGTGGTGTCGATTTCAGGTCGAAACCGGCACCACACCAGTGATTCTTATCGAGGTGGAGTGGGAGCAGCACGAATCCATTACGACTGTAAAACGGCTCGCTGCCTGCGATGATCTTGTTCTTCACTTCACGGTCTTCTGTCCCGCAGAATGCCGGAGAAATGATACCAATCGGGCCGTATTGTTCGTGGAGCATTGTCATACCGTGCATTAAGCAGTCATCGTTGAGCCATTCGTCTCCTCGAGACCGCAATATAGCATCGTTACGAATTCGTCCAAAAGGTGATTCTCGACTCATAGTCAAGATTACCTTCCGAATTGCTGATGTTGCGCTATCTTTGTCAAAATTTGAGTATTCTTCGCGTCCGGTCGGTACTGATAGTCGATTAAGCGAGGTCGCCTGGACCCACTCCATGGTGTCGGATACCGCTGCCAGTGTTTGCATCACTTCATAATATTGCGTCATGATATACAGTTGATCTTGGCTAAAAACGCATCTTCGTGAAAATTGATGTGCCGTTCCGGGTCATGATATCGGCAATACGCGTCGCAACATCGCGAGATACCTGAAATTTTATTCGTGCGATTCAGTACCGTGTGATTGGATGCGTTAACGAAGAATCGTTCCCTCGAAACGAACTGCACCCAGCTTCATCTTCGGTTGGTTCGTCCTCGTTAACTGGAATGTTTAGTGGGCATGTCAGACTCCATCGGGGGTGAATATACTTCGAATAGGACTCTTGTTCGAAAGCAATCGCCAATAGATGACATAATAACTTCGTTCTCATGAAAGTACACGAGCATCTGTAAGTCTACAGAGGCAATAAAATCGAGCAAAACGATAAGTTTCAATTGAATACAAGCAATTACTTCAGTCAAATGAACTTACGCTTGTGTCGATGTGGTACTTGCGCTCCGGTTCCGCCAGTGATGTCAGCTCGAATACATGGGCTTGCAACTCCCGCATGTTGTACTGCGTCGTTCAGTCGTTAGCCACAAGATACTGTTTCTCGACGAGCTGGTATGCGTGCTGGCTAACTTCCTCAGTCAGCTTTTCCAATTCGGCATCTGCCCCGTTGTAGCGCATGCAGCCAACATCCGTGATCGTTTTGGTGTACTCCATTTCAGCGATTGACTGCAAGAACATCAGTGTTTCCACACATTCATCAAGCATCATGGTAGGCTTCAATACGTCTTTTTAATGCCCCCAAGCAGCCTCCAGACTAGCAAAACCACGCAGTCACGTTAGCAAAGAAACTTGTTAGAGCCATACTGTACGAAAGTCGCACCGATTGTTGGTGGTGTTACCTAAATGAGGAACGTCCACACGTCCGTAGCCGCTCCACATTTCTCTGCACTGGTGCAAATTCGCATTGAACTACTTCGAAAACGAGTGTTCAGAGTCCGGAACGTCTTCATGCTGCAGAATTTGCTTGCCTTCCACGATGTAGTACAAATATTTTCTACCGGTCTCGTATTCAGGTTCTGTCTGCGCACTCAACACCATGTGCACTGCATCTTCCACCTTATCGCGATCCAGCACTTCGTATTCTCGTTTTGCCACCTCGACCCGAAGGTACTTCACGATGTGAAACACACAGAGAAGAATGCGCGCACCAGAAAATGCAGCTCACAACAGGGAAATTTCTCCGAAGTCCTTGTCCACGATGATGACACGAACTCGATCCGAGGTGGGATTGAACGACTTGAACGAGGTAATAGCATCCGTAAGGTACTCTGCACTTTCATTTTCCATCAGCGCGTGCTGCACATACTGCCCCTGTATAATATGGGCACACAGGCACAATACAGCCACAATAAAGTCACGCAGTCACAATGAAGTCACAGCAAAGGCACCACGTTAGGTTACAAATAGAAACAGGAGCGGAAAACTCAACTGAAGCACGTACATGTCCAAAAACGTCGTGAATCATAAAGCTGAAGAGCTTGTAGCGTGCGTCATTGGTGTTGTGAGTTGCTATGATCATTAGCACCTCTGTGAATGCCTCGAAAAATCTGCGCATTTGATGCGTCTGGAATGTGATAGTCTGCACCAGTTTGTTGTCGTCCACGTAGACAGTCGCTGTGTTTTCCTTTCGCGAACTACAAAACTCTCGCAGAATAGTGTCCAGCCTAGCCTCGACGGTTGTTGACCCTCGACGTGCATCCTTCAGTTTCTGCACGAGGTTGTGCACGTCGCGCAGCGTGACTTTCTTCCCTAGAAACGGTCCATGACAAATGATTAAGAGAATATCAAACTAGCAGGTCGTCGCGAATATCCTTACCCGTTTTCCGTCTCAAAAACTGCAAGATGAGCTTCTTTTTCGCCCCAGCCATTTGGAGTTCATAGACAAATTAATGAAGTCTGCGTCATCAACTCGGCGGTTGATTGGGTGTTTCTCGTAGGACGTCGAACCCAATCTGTGGTTGTGAGGCGTATTTTGCTGTGTCACTTTCACTTGGAAGCCCTTGTCAGCCACCCACACCACCGTGAGCGACAGTTGTGCCTCACATTTCGTGGACTTTACGAAATAGTTCTTTCGCTTGCCTGTAGAGCGGCTTGGACGACTCCAACTATGCGTGCAGCAGAGCCTACGGTAGTACTTTTCAAAAGAAAGCGGGATCTTCGTTGTAGCCGTCAGGGTACCACGCCTTTCCAGCTCAGCATTCCGCGCAGCGACACTAGATGTTCGTTTCCGTAAGACTTGACAGGTAGCGTCTTGATACTCGGACAAAGCTGAGAAGAACTCCTCCCAGCTTGCATAGTAGCGCTGCTCCATACGAGGTGCGCGTACAGACGTCGCAGCAGGGACGTGAGCTTCGGGTGCGCCCGCATTCGCTGGCTCGTTCGTAGCCTCCGTGCCGGAATCCGACGACGCGAAACTAGCCATGTTCGGGAGTGGGGTGATTTCGAAATGAAAGGCTGAGAAAAGGCTGGGAGGGGGGAAAGGGGGAGAGGGGTGTTTTCTATTTTTGAGCTGCCTCAAAAGTAGGAAATTGATTCGTCGTTGGTATTTTATTTTTAAATTACGCTGCGCTCACTTTGTGACTTTATCCACTTCCTAATACTCTGCCAGCGGCGAGCTGGGACGTAACAGCGCGTTGCCCTCGTGCTCCATCGTGTTTCGCATCTTTTCAGCCATCACTTGGGTCGTTCACAGATGTGCATAAAACCCAAGTGATAAAAGGGGGTTGGAAGTCTCCCTATCGTGGGTTTTAACGTTTTGAGTGGGTCTTTAGCTCTACGTACAGTACATATCTACTGTACCAAGCGAATATGCGTCTAGCGGACGCGAACGTTCAGATACAAGTGCACCCGGCACTTGAGCAATTGCTCGATCTCGTCCCGGGCCGCCATGCCCACAGAACGGATTGTGTCACCGTTGTGTCCGACCACCATCTTGCGAACACGAGCAGCAGGGACCTGCAACGCATATACCACAAAGCACAGTAAAAGGTTAGAAGGGTGAACCAGTATGACACCCCAAAGCAGGACCGACAACGTACGAAGATGTCTTGGTCAATGCGGACACTCTTGTCCTTGAACTTGGTCCAACCGACATTCTCCTGCTCGAACGTGTACGGCAGCTCCTTGTTAAACCGGCAGAAGAGCTTTTCACGGATGATCTCCGTCACCAGTTCCAAGTCGGACATGTCCGAGTGCATGGACGAGTGGTAGCTCCACGGTCGGTCCACGGCCAGAGACAGCAAGGTCTTCTTCAGACTGTCCATGCCGTAGCCCTTCACGGCCGACACCTTGACGCTGTTCTCGCCGATGTAGGCCAGAGGATCAACGTTCAACGATGCTCCTTCAGCGTCGTAGTGTTTGCCGTAGATCTCCTCGATCATCTGAGACAACTCCTTGACCTTGTAGTCCAGGTTGATCTTCTCACGCTTGCCCACCAGGTCATACTTGTTCATCACGAGCATCGTAGGCGAGCACACCTGCGCCGAGGTCGTCAGCACCTTCTCCAGCGCCTGCAGGGCCGCTTCATCGAGACGCTTCACCGAGTCCACAACCAGCAACGAAAGGTCCACACCCTGCAGCGTCTCCGCCGCAGCGGTCACCAACGTCTGCACGTACTCGTGAGACTCCTTCGGCTTAATCAGCCCAGGCGTGTCGTAAAACGAGAGCTGGGCGTCGCCCTCCGTGTAGATGCCCAGAATCCGGTCTCTGGTCGTGTTGTACTTCGGCGACACGGCCGATACCGTCACATTCAGCAACCTGTTCATGATGGAAGACTTGCCAGCGTTCGGGCGTCCGATGACTGCCAGATCCAACGCCTTGGGGTTGGGTGGCTCGTCCGGGATCATAAACTCGCGCTCCACCACGTTGTCCGGCGCCTGCGTGATGTTCGTGAACTGCTTGTCCTTCATGGAGACTGGTCGTCTCGCTGGCAGCCGACCCGTGGCCCTGTATCTCTCATCGTTAGCCTCCTTCTCCTCTCGCGACTGTCGTCCGTCATAGTAGGACTGCGACTTGCGGTCCCGAGACTTGCCACCCACATAGCCCGCGTTGCGTGGGTCCGAGGCGCCTGTCCCATCGTCTTCGACATCATCATCCTCCTCTTCGTCCTCCTCGGACAGCAGGCCGAGACGCCGCATGCGGCGCTTGTTCTCGATCGCCTTGCGTGTCCGCGCCGGCATCACCGCCGGGGGGACGACCATGGTGCGCGTCCGCATCTTGGCCCACTCTCGGTTGATCTCGTCCAGTGTCGGGCGCGGCGGCTCCTCCACGCGCGGCGCGGGCTCGTGGCGCTCGGTCTTCCGCTGCGACCGACGCTGCTCCTCCTTCTTCTGTTTCTTCTTCTTGTCGCTGACGGGCAGGCTCTTGGCCACGCGGAATGCCTCACGCTTGGCCTGGCTGCGCTTGGAGCGGTAGGTGGCCACGAGGACGCGGCCCTGCGGCAGCGCTCGCGCCGACGCCGCGCGACGCAACAGCAGCTCCATTATCGTTCGGCGACAGTTGACTGCCGCGATATGAGTGGCAAACACAAGGACCCAATTGTGGGTGAATTAGATTAGGTCGAGTTCCACCCAGATTTAATTTGGGGTTATATAGAATGAACATGACAATCATTCCGAGGAATGGGTTATTTATTGGGTGGTTTTCATATTGAAGCACGTGCGAGGGGATACTGGTACAGCTAGACCCGGCCGCCCCCGGCCAGTTTCGTCCCCTCTACATGGTTACTACTTGACTGGTGGAAGGAAGGTACGCAACGAGTGGGGCTGGGCTCGACTCGACTCGGCTGGACTCGCGCCGCCGCCGCCTTATCCCGAGAGTCGGACACCCGACATCTTGCCCGTGAAGCGGCGCTGCAGCGCGGCGTGGCTGATGCCGTTGCGGTTGCGCGCTCCTCCGTACGTGTTGAGCGGCTCGTTCTCACTCACGCCCTTGTCGTTGGCCGTGATCATCTGCATGATCTCCTTGCACGAGCGCGACAGCTCGTCCTTGTTCTTCAGCGCGCGGAAGAGCTCCAGGCACTCCGACTTGGTCGGCGAGTCTACACGGCAGCGACAAGAAGAGGGCTGTTGGTTAGTCACGACCATCGACGACAAGAGCTGCGGCGACGCCGAACTCACCGGCGTCAACGGAAGAGTTCTTGGACATCGGGGCTTGGATTCTGTTCTGGTGGTTCGCTGGGTCCGGTCGAGGCAAATTGCAAACTGAGCAGAGCGAAGCGAGTCCGGCGGTTCGGCGGCTCTTCAATGAACTTCAACGTCGCGGGGATTGGCTGGCAGTTTTATAATGGAGCCACGTGATTGGCCGCGCAGGGTCGCACGAGCACGGACGAAACGTGGAAAGAATTCGCGATCCATGCAGCCTGATAAGCCCTTGTCATAGGCCGGGCGGGCCAGCGCTTCGGTGCTGCTGCCGGCAGACTGCCGTCAACGGCGTTGACTCAACGCCCGATACTGCTCAGTACTGATACATGTAGTCAGGAACACTGCTGGTGCTGGCTGCCGCTTTGCGGTCATTGCTGCCAAGGTCCACCGTCCTGCGGTCCGTCGAGACTCGAGCTGATTACGGAGTGTGAAACTTCAACGTGGATGTGAAGCCCAGCGGCCCGCAGTACTATTAGTCCTACACTTTGAAATTGGCCGCCCGATGGGCTCCAGCATGGAGATCCTTCTTACTGGAGGAAGGAAGTGTTGTTCCGCCATGGACTCGCACTTTTAAGTTGCGACGTGCCGTTCTTGGAGGTCCGCCACCAGCTGGAGATCCGAGCCTTGAAGTCTTCATGAAGAAGCCGTGCCGGATTCCTGCATCTTCAACGTGTGGTGCTTTTGCTGTAGTGCTCGCACTTCCTCGGCGGCACGGTCGGAGATTTGGCTACCTTGGTCACCCTGGGTGCTAGCGGCTTTCAGAGCGTTTCACAGTATGGCCAAAGTTTTGCTGCCAAACAGCTCGAAGATCGGTTGGTCTCCTTCGAGAATATGCAGCATCCGAGCACCGACCATCCCGCCCAAAACAGCACGGCCACGCCAAGTGCTGAGCCTGTGCGTCGCACACAGTGTGCGAGCACCATGAAACCATGAGTAGTGCACGACGCTCACTTTCTATCTGCGTGGGATCCAGGTGAGCGCAGCTGGACTGGCAAAAAATGTGCTACTGGCGTCAATATCGAGCTAGATCCTTGTTCTCGTGCAGCAGAAAAGCAAGACATCGAGCTGGATCCAGAGCATCGTGTTCCCTTTAGCCTCTACACATCTACGGCTGGCCTTGCGCGCTTTGAGCCTTACCAAACAGCTCCTTCACACTTTGCATCACGACTTCGAACGTGGCCGACGACCGGTCCTTCAGCCCAATGGCCGCCAGGATCGGCAGACCGACAGGAACACTGGCCGACAACACAAACAGAAGCCACACCATCAGTCCACACCGACAATCTCCACACACAGGCACATTACGCACCCGAAATGCTCCAAGAACTGCCGCGCATACACCAGCAGCAACGGGTCATCGCGTCGCCCGAGCCGGACGTGGATATCCGGCTGGAGCTTGCCGCTGATCGAGTCCTTCTGGTGCGCCTCCACCTGTAGCACCACCACAGCAGCCACCAATCAGAATCCAACACACAGCATTAGTGCTGCCTCTATTGCAGCCCTACCAGCGTGCCAAAAGTGCCCAGCTGCGTCACGACGATGAATACGCGGTCCGCGAAGATGGAGACGGCGATGTCCGTCGGAACTCCATCGATTTCCTGCGTACAGCAGCCCATCCCAGTCAGTTACATGATGCAACTCGTGCGACGCTGCCACTGTTCTCTGTTGAAGCCCAGCACCTTGCGCTCCTTCTGCGTGTGCAGCGCCGGCGGAGTCGACGTCTCAGCCATGATGGAGCAATAAATTGCAAATAGATTTTTGATTCCTGGCTCATACAATATGCAACTAGAAAGGTCACGAATATGCGAAAGGAGAGGGTTGTGCGGATGTGTCGTTCTGATTGGCCGAAAAGACTGCGCGGGTTTTCTGGTCGGGTAATACAGAGACTGGCCTCGTCGGGAGAAGGAAGCGCAAGAGCCCGAAGAGAACGCTCGTCGCCCGCAGTCTCGGTCCCCGTCCCGCGCCCACAGCTTCAGCCCTGCAGGTAGCGCTCCTCCCCCTTATGTATGCACGTCTGCGTCGTGTTCGTCTCGTGAAACCGCGCGCAACGGCAGCGCCCCCAGCGTCGACGACCGACGTAGCTCCTCGTTCTAACGACGATGTGATGTCGTGCCCACGTGTCACCTCGGACCCGCGCAGATCCAGTTGCAATGGACGGATACGACCATTTGTTCAAGCTCCTGCTGATCGGAGACGCCGGCGTCGGCAAGAGCAGGTGAGTGTGTTGTTGTCCGCAGTCGATGGCGATGTTGATTGAATTGCTGACCTATTCGTGTTGTTGTGGTTATTGCTGCAATTCGTAGCATGCTGCTGCGGTTCACGGACGACACCTTCGACGACAACCTGCAGAGCACTATCGGTATGCGAAGCGGGACGAGCGTAGACGTGCTGTGTTTAATTGGGCGAGTGTGTACGCATTCGGACTGACAACGCGTGGGTGCACACCGCAGGTGTCGACTTCAAGGTGAAAATGATGCAGGTGGACGGCAAGAAGATTAAGATGACTATTTGGGACACCGCTGGTCAGGAGCGCTTCCGCACGCTCACGAGTTCGTATTATAGAGGCGCGCAGGGCATCGTTCTGGGTAAGCGAGTCGAAGTGGTGTGAGGGGGGTAGCAACCTTGAGGTTCTTACGCTGATGGTGGTGGTGGCTTCTACGTGGTGAAACAGTCTATGACGTAGCTCGGCGAGACACGTTTGAAAATCTGGACCTGTGGCTGCAGGAAGTCGAGGTGTACAGCCCGGCGGGCGGACGCGACGTAGTGAAGCTGCTCGTGGGAAACAAGATTGACAAGGTATGCCGGCCTGCTAGCCTGATCTCTAGTATTTTTTTGTGATGACATGTATATGTACGCTAATTGCGGTGACAGGAACGAGTGGTGAGCCGCCGGGAGGCGGAGGATTGGGCGCGATCTAAAGGCATGCTGTTTGTCGAGAGCAGTGCAAAGACCAAGATCGGCATCCAGCAAGTGTTCAACGAAGTAGTTCAGAAGGTAGGACGCTGCAGGATGCGCTTTAGTTGATGCATGCGGCCGACTCACACTACGCTGGTGTGTAGATTCTGGAAAACCCCGCGCTTCTGTCCAACACGGCACCGCGCAATCGTGGCCGAAAGCTCGATGGCAAGGCGGAGAAGAGCGGCGGCGGCAGCGGCTGCTGTTAGAGACACCCACGGTTTTGTAGTTGATGTCCACCGACTGCCGGCGGGCCGCGGCCGTCTCGGCCGTTCTTGCGTGCTTGCTCTTCCCCTCACCACGAAGGGGGAGTCGTACCACAAGGAGAAGGGTCCTCGACACGCGACCTGCCGCCGCATTCACTGCCTAGTGTGTGAGTGTTGTGCGTGTGGCGGCAACTTGCGGGGGCGGGCGGAGGAGGAGGAACAAGGAAAATGGCAGAAACAGAGAGGCAGGTGCAGGAGAAGCTAGCGAAATACATGTCCCCCACAGCAAACGCGGGTATATTTCGTGTCGTTCGGCTGAGTCAGCCCTGCGTCTGCCCGGCCACGTCAGCAGGATCGGTTGTCTGCTTGCGTTGGCTACAGTAGCGCGATCGACAGCCAAGCCATGTCGCACCACGGCCATGGGCACCGATATCGAAGATATCGGAGACCAAGGTCCAAGCCTTAGGCACTTGAAGGCAAACCCGGTGTCGCTGGCTAACGCGCTACGCTAGCCCTTGCCACTGCCGTCACCTCAGCGTTACTCATCCATCTGGCCCGGCAACATTGCAGGATCATGTGCCCGCCACGTTGGCAGGTAGGTGTCCAACCGTAATGCAAGGCCACTTTGAGTCAAAGTTTGACCGGCCGGCTGTGGATAACTTCAAGCTTGGATCGGTCCGGAAGCCACCGTGATGCGCTGCACCGCACAAAGCAGTCAGCTCAAGCAAGTGGAAGAAGGTGGCGGCGTCGGACACCACAAGAGGAAGTATGTGCATGCGGCCGGCATGATGCCGGCCGGCCGGCAGCCGATTTGAGTCAAATCGCGCCAGCGCTCCTGCGCGAAATATTGCGCGGGCACGGCTTCTACGCTCCTTCAAGCCGCGCACTCAGCCGGGAAGCCAACACGCGGAGCCCAGGCGAGAGGGGAGCGGCACGCCGGCAGACGCGGCGCGACCGTCGTCGCGGTGATCCATGGGAACCCGTGACCAGCGACTCGCTGAGCGAGTGGGTCTGCCGCGATGCGACGCTCGCGCTATCGGTTTGAGCGGGGATTGAGGGTCTCGGTTCGTCATTGGTGGAAAAATAAGGCGCAGAGACGGGCCTCTCGTCAACCATTGGCTCGGAGCGAGTGTCCAATTGCGATTTCAAGTCACCATCCTAATACGTACTCGATTACTTTCCCCTTCTGCAATCCGATACCCTTTGGAACTAAAATTGCTGGCGATCTTCTTGCAGCGTTTTGCTGGCCGACCACGTTGTGGAAAGCAAAACAAGCGGTGATTAAATCACCAGCCGCTGGGCCACTCGACCAGTTGTTTCGTGCAATTGTTTCCGCAAGTGCATCAGAGAGGCTGATCATCGCATTTTTTTCAAGACGGATGGACTGCTTTCCGTTCCTCTCTGGGCTCACTGCAAGCAACGTAAACATAATACGAGAACCAAATCAGCATGCTTCGATACTTTACATGTCATGCATTAGATAAGGTCACGTAAAATAAATAAAGGTTGTGCGACTAAACCTCGACCTCCCAGAGCTGATCCCGAAAGCGGGAAAATTAGCGCGTGGTGTCCCGCCTCCAGCTGGCGCCCAGAGAAGCCGCGTTCCATTACAAATCTGCCTACGGCGCTCGCCGAGAAAGGCTCGCGAGGAGGCCTCCACACAATAGAAAAGCCGCTCGCTATCGCTCGAGGCTCCCGCGCTCCGTGCCGCCTTCGTCGCCGCGCTTCCCGTCGCGGCCCTCGACGCCAGCAAGAGGCACGCACCCGGCCACCCTCGAGAGAGACCGCCCCCGCTCCGCTTTCGCGCCGTGGGACGCACCGCTTGGCGCCCTTTCTTTCGATTTTCCGGCCGGTCTGCGTGTTGCGCCGTGTTTCCTTCCTTCCGTCGCCCTCAGAAGCCACTCACTCACCCACCCAGCAGACCATTCCATGGACAGCGCAGCGGCGATGCCATGTCGGCCCGACAGCGAGCAGGCCGTCGTGACCGTGACGAAGCACAAGCAGCGGCAGCAGAGCAGCAAGAAGAAGACCAAGACGCCCGCGCGCAGCAGCAACAACAGCAACAGTAACAGCAGCAACTCAAGCGCTGCGCCCCCAGCAGCGGCCGGGATGCGGCGCTCGCGCCGTGACAGCAACTGCAACTGCAGCGACGCCTCTGGCCTGAGCCCTCGACTCTTCCGCCTTCTGAATGAAGCGAACGCGCCGGCGCTCGCGATGGACGCTGCCGGCCGCGTGACGCTGTGGAACCTCAAGCTCGCGCAGCTGTCCGGGCTGCTGGCCAGCGACGTCGTGGGCCGCCCCGTGACGGAGCTGGTGGCACCCGCCAAGGCCGCGGAGGTCACGCGCGCGCTGGAGAAGGCGCTGGCCGACACGGACGCGACGGTGAGAGACGTCGAGATCGAACTCAACACGCCCGAGCTCGGGCGCGACGTGACGCTGCTCGTGAACTTGACGGTGGACGTGGACGATAACAAGGCGGCAAGCGTCGTGGCCATCGGCCAGGACGTCACTGCGTGGGCGCTGCAGGGGTCGCAGTTCGCGCGCGTGACGCAGCAAGCCAACGCGCCCATTGTGGAGCTGGATCGCGACGGACGCATCATGCTGTGGAACCCCAAGGTGGAGGCGCTGACAGGCTACAGCAATGACCAAGTGACAGGCACGCCGCTCATCGACTTGGTGCACGAAGACTTCCGCGTGCTGGTGGGCGAGCTGCTCGCGCGCGTTGCCTCCACCAACATCTCAGTGTCAGAGTTCGAGCTGCCGCTTGTGACTGCCAGCGGCGCCCGTGTAGAGCTTCTGCTGAGCCTGACGCCGCAGGTTAGTGTGGACGGCACGGGCGCGACCGTGAACCACATCGTGGCCATCGGACAGGACGTGACAGCGCGCAATGCCAGCGAGATGGAATACAGCAAGCTCGTGGACTCGGCCAACGCCCCCATTTTCGGCGTCGACGCGGACGGTTGCGTAGTAATCTTCAACAAAAAGGCTGCCCAGATCAGTGAGTATTGGCCAGGTGAGGTCATGGGCGTTGATCTGGTGTCGTTCTTGATCCACGAGGACTATCGTGAAGAAGTGGCAGCGGTGTTCCAGAAGGCGCTGCGTGGCATCGAGACGGCAAACTTTGAATTTCCCCTGATCACGAAGCACGGCCGGAAGGTAGAAATTCTGTTAAATGCTACTCCGCGATTTAACCACGCCGGCGCCATTGTGGGCGTGGTGGGCATTGGTCAAGATATCACCGAGCGTATTGTGCAGGAGCAAGAGTA
The DNA here is from genome assembly GCA_033557925.1 of Phytophthora x cambivora. Lineage (NCBI taxonomy): Eukaryota > Oomycota > Peronosporomycetes > Peronosporales > Peronosporaceae > Phytophthora > Phytophthora x cambivora. Next base: position 933,762 of record JAUCEB010000027.1, on the reverse strand, counting down.
CAGCCGCCTCATTGACACGGCCAACGCACCGATCGTGGGCGTGGACAAGAAGTTTCGCGTGACAATTTGGAACAAGAAGGCGGCTACTATTACAGACTACTCGTACAAGCAGGCTATTGGCAAGGATCTCCTTGGCTTCATCGCTGAGCACGCACGTGATCCAGTGGCAGACGTGTTGTCGAAAGCAATGATTGGTACAGAAACGGCAAACTTCGAGTTCCCGTTGGTAACGAGGAGTGGGAGAGTGCTGGACATTCTGCTCAATGCCACCCCGCGCTTTGATCACAGTGGTAACATTACTGGCGTGGTAGGAATCGGACAGGACTTCACCGACCAGCGCGCGCAAGAGGAAGAGTATATTCGACTGATTGATACGGCTAACGCACCGATTTTCGGTATTGATATGGACGGACGTGTGGATATTTGGAATCGAAAAGCTGTGGCAATCACGGAGTACACGGTTCTTGAGGCACGCGGAACTCGCCTGGTTGAGAGCTTTATTCCGCATGACTATCGCGCTGGCGTGACCGATGTTATGTCGAAAGCTATGGAAGGAGAAGGTACCGCTAACTTCGAGTTTCCGCTGATTACAAAGACCGGCCGTCGTGTAGATATCTTGCTGAATGCGACTCCGCGCTACAACCAGCACGGTGACATCGTGGGCGTTGTCGGCATCGGCCAGGACATTACAGAGCGTATTGTGCAAGAACAGGAGTACAGTCGACTGATCGACACGGCAAACGCACCCATCTTTGGTGTCGATATGACCGGTCTTGTAAATATTTGGAACGACAAATCTGCCGAAATCACGCAGTTCACGGCTGACGAGGTCATTGGAAAAGACTTGGTGCAAGAATTCATTTCTGAAGGCTATCGGTCTGCTGTGGGTCTGGTGCTATCGCAGGCTTTGAACGGTGTGCAAACCGCCAACTTTAATTTCCCACTTATCACCAAATCTGGGCGTCGCGTGGAGATTTTGTTAAATGCCACTCCGCGATACAACGAGCTAGGGGAAATTGTTGGTGTGGTAAGTATTGGCCAGGATATTACGGAGCGAATTGCGCAAGAGCAGGAGTACAGCCGACTTATTGACACTGCCAACGCGCCCATCTTCGGAGTGGATAGCGAGGGTCGTGTGAATATCTGGAACAAGAAGGCCGCTGAGATTATGCAGTATTCAACGGATGAGGTCGTCGGTGAAAACCTCGTGGAAAAGTTCATTACCGAGGACTACCGCGAAGCTGTTGGCGCAGTCCTATCAAAGGCGCTTGACGGAGTCGAGACAGCAAACTTTGAGTTCCCACTGGTCACCAAGGCAGGGCGTCGCGTCGAGATCCTGCTGAATGCCACACCTCGATTCAATGAACATGGGACTGTTATTGGTATGGTGGGCATTGGTCAAGATATTACAGATCGTATCGCACAAGAACAAGAGTATGCGCGTTTGATTGAGAAGGCTAATGCTCCGATCTTTGGCGTGGATTCGAAGGGACTGATCAATATTTGGAACCACAAGACTGCTGAAATGACACGATTCTCGAAGGAGGAAGCAGTCGGCAAGGACTTGATGAGCTGGGCTATACCTGAGGAGTACCGCGACGCGGTGGAAACCATCCTGTGGAAGGCTCTTGAAGGCGACGAAACATCAAATTTTGATGTCGAACTGAAGAAAAAGAATGGCCGCACCGTGAACATCCGCATGAATGCGACGGCGCGGTTTGACCAGCATGGTGAAATTGTGGGTGTGGTCGGCATCGGCCAGGACTTGACTGATCGTATTGTTCAGGAACAAGAGTACACACGTCTGATTGACACAGCTAACGCACCGATTTTCGGCGTGGATGCTAACCTTTGTGTGAATATCTGGAACAAAAAGGCAGCCCAAATCACCAAGTACTCGACGGCTGAGGTTATCGGAGAGAACCTGGTGGAAACGTTTATCTCACCCGAATATAGGCCCATCGTGGCTGACGTGTTCAGCAAGGCTCTGAATGGCATCCAGACAGCTAACTTCGAATTCCCTCTTATTACTCGTCCGGGCACACGAATTGAAATCCTTCTTAATGCTACACCACGTAACGACATGCACGGCAATATTGTTGGCGTGGTGGGTATTGGTCAGGACATTACGGATCGCATTGCTCAGGAGCACGAATACTTCCGCCTTATCGATACTGCAAACGCCCCCATTTTTGGCGTTGACACGTTTGGGTGCATTAACGAGTGGAATCAGAAAATCGAGGAGATTACGGGCTACCATAAGTCTACAGTTCTGGGACTGGAGTTGGTGGAAACGTTTATTAACCCGGAGAATAGGCCAGAGGTGAGCAAGTTGCTGAATCAAGCTTTGATTGGTATTGATGTGGAGGAGATGGAGCTTCCCATGACGACTGCTGCTGGGCGATCGTTGCTGTTGCTTGTGAATGCTTCCAGCAAGAAGGACATGCACGGCAATATCCGTGGCGTGATTGGAGTGGGTCAAGACTATACTGCAAAGAAGCATATGGAGGCAGCGAAGGTGAACTTCCTGGCTTCATTCAGTCACGAGCTTAGAACACCGCTAAATGGTGTATTGGGTATGCTCGAGCTATTGCGCGACCAGAAATTGGACAAGACCCCTGAGCGCTATGTGCATATCGCGTATATTTCTGGTTCGCTGCTGCTGAATCTAATCAACGATATCCTCGACTTGTCGAAGATTGAAGCAGGGCACATGGAAATCTCAGCAGACCCTTTCCAAATGCAGGATCTGCTGGAGTACTCAGTGGAGATCTTCAAGTTCAAGGCGCGGGAAAAACACATCAAACTCACGTTGGAATGCTCACCAAAGGTTCCAAAGCGTGTCATTGGCGATGTAAGTCGTCTTCGTCAGGTGCTGCTAAACTTGCTGTCGAACGCGATCAAGTTTACGAATGAGGGTTCGATTACAGTCCGCTGCAACATGGTTCCATCGCCCGACCTTCCGAAGCATTGCGTCAAGCTGCTGTTTCAGGTCATTGATACCGGTGTTGGTATGGATGACGAAGAAAAATCGCGCTTATTCTCACTATTCACGAAGCTTGAGCGAACGCGCAAGAACAACCCGACGGGATCTGGTTTGGGTCTTGCAATCTGCAAGCAGTTGGTCGAGCTCATGGACGGTGATATTGACGTGGACAGTGAGCTGGGCGAGGGCTCGGAGTTTTTCTTCACCGTTGTTGTTCGTCGTTTAGAAGAGGAAGAGGACGATCTCATCCAGAAGTTTCCGGCTGTCTTAGCCGCCGATGCGAATGCTGCGCCTTCGTTAGCAGCCAGTAATGTCAGGCATAATGCTTCAATGTCGGAGCTGGTGCCAAAACACGCTCGTATCTTGGTGGTGGAAGACAATGAATTTAACTGGGAAGTCGTCAAGAGCTTCTTCATGGAAGATAATCACTTGCTACAATGGGAGACGAACGGCCTGGACGCGTATCAGATGTATCAAGAGCACCATGATTCCTATGACATCGTGTTGATGGACTGTGAAATGCCGATCATGAATGGCTACGATTCAACTCGCAATATGCGTAACTTCGAAAAGCAGCACAAGCTTGCGCGCATTCCCATTATTGGTGTCACAGCGTACGCCATGAGTGGGGACCGCAAGAAGTGCCTGGACGCGGGAATGGATGAGTTTATCGTCAAACCAATATCTAAGACGGAACTGCGAAAGGCTATTCGCAAGTGGATGCGTGTTCGATTCTTAGGCCAGCACTGCCCCCGACCCTCACAAGTAGAGTCCGTTAACACTGCTGGTGAAGGCCTTGCTGCCTCATCTTGTCAAACCACTGTCAATTTGGTAGCAGCGTCTAGGCACAAAGAGAAGCTAGACTTAGACCGAGCCATCTCGGACCTTGAACTCGAGGACCCAATGATGATCGGTCAACCCGGTGGAATTCAGACCGCAGCAGGCTCAGAAGCCTTGCTCATGTCGCTCACAACCATCAGCGAGAGCAAGAGCAATCAATCAAGTTCGGGGACTCTCGGACGCACTCTTGGAGCCGTAGATGGCCAGAATGAAGCGCCTGAATCATCAAACGTGACCCGATTGCCAAATGGAGCAGCGGCGCATCCTGGAAATCTCGTAAACGCTTCGAGCATTGTGGGTACGAACTTGTTCGCCGCAGCAAAGGCAGCAGGGATCTACCCCATGAATGCAGTCGAGCCTCCTGCTCCCCGTTCACCTTCGTCGGATGGTACTAGCAATCAGCAGGATGCTGGTGATGCAGCCAGCTCGACGATGGTGGTGAACAAGGCAGCACGAACGTACTCATCGGCAACGGTGCCTGGAGATATTGTGATACCAACTGGTGATCCGATCGATTACTCGCTGGGTGTGGAGCAGTGCGGTGCAAACGAGAGTTTGTTCGTGAGCCTACTCGAGAAGTACGCTGGCCTGAGCGAGGAGTTCATGAGGCGTATCGAGGAGGCGTATGCCAATAGTGATTTCGTGGTGCTGCGTCGTGAGAGTCACTCTCTTAAAGGATCGTCCGCCTACGTCGCAGCCATGCGTGTTTCTAAGGCAGCATTCCGCGTACAGCTCGCTACTGAGCACGTGATGGAGGAGACTGCGACTACAGAGAACTACACATCTCTGAAGGACTCATTCCTGTTGCTGAAGAAAGAGCACCGAGCTTTGCGCGGCTATCTTCGTCGGAACTTCTCCTTCCGAACGAATGCCGGGAGTGGAAACCAGGACATCAAGAAGAAGAGTGGTAGCAATGGAGGAGGTGACAATGCGTGCATTGTCATGTAAATCTGCGCTGGAAGCGGTGGTATATTTGCTTTTATATAAAGTCGGCGACGAACCAGTGGAGGCCAAGGAGAGGATCGATAGAGCGCTTTACAGCAGCTTGTCCGCCACCTCCTTCATTGCGCCGCAGAAATGTAACTTATAATTGATAGTCGTTGTTGACGGCGGTTGTCTTTTGATGCTCAGTTTGGGTGGTTTCTTCACATTCGGTCACTTCGACTCTTGCTTGGCATCGAGAAAATAAGTATCCTCGATGTCGTTGAGCAGATCATTCATGGCTTCTTGGAACTTGGCACACACAAGTGCACGGTTGGCGCCAATTTGTTCAGCGAAGCGTGAAAGTTTGCTGCAGACGAAACCAAAATTGGCACATGAGGACGATATACAACAACTTAAAAAGAGAAGTGTGGCTTACACTTTCTGCATGGCTGGCAGCAGCTGAATCCACGCGGCGATGTCGTCCAGCGTGTAGTCATGCTCCTTGATGAGCTCATTGGCGTCTTTGAAGTAATGTTCAGCCACCTTTTGCACGATTTCATCCACCTCCGCTTGCTCTTTGCTGTCATCGTCGAGAGTTTTCGCGTCGACGTCATCTTCGTCAGTAGTTCTGCGACTGCCTGGACTTGGTGTCGCTGTCTGGTCCACACAATACCGCAAGATGAACTCGTGCTTGAGTAGCTGTTTGATGCTCCATCGCTCGTTTTGATCTTTCTTGAGGCACTTGTCTAGGAAATCGCAAAACAAATCCGAGAACTCACCCTCGGGTAGTCGAGGAGGCTAGCGACAGGTAAATTGTCAGATACAGATGTTCTCTCCGAAAGCGTTCATGCAAATGAGCGTACCGGTTCGTTGCGGATCATGTGCAGCAGTTCCCAGTATCCACCACGCGATGAATATGGGAACTTACCGAGAGCACAAGTCATAATGGAGAGACCGAAAGACCACACATCCGACTTGTACGAGTATTCCTGAAAAGAAAAAAAAAACACCAACACAATTAGTTGGTCTGAAACGGATGAATGAGGGATGTAGTACTGAGCCCACCTCGCTGGCAATGCGCTCCGGAGACATATAAGTGAGTGTTCCGACGAAAGTTGTGGCTTTTGCCATGGAGTTCTCCATTTCGCGAACGATTCCAAAGTCCGAAACTTTGACGTCGCCGAAATGGTTGATGAGCAAATTGCTGGGTTTGATGTCACGATGCAGTTGGTGGGTGCTGTGAAGAAACGCCAGCCCCTTTAGCACACGGAACGAGATATTGGCGAGCACGACCTCGCTGGTACAGCCCCCAGTGTCCACAATGTCCTGTAGCGAGCCACCATCCATGTACTCGACCACAATTGAGACGTTGCCTTCGTTCGGGTTCATGAATGCGTCGTAGAGACACACAAGCTCTGGACACGCCACACTTTGTCGGGCGTTCTCGGCACTTTCAGCATCCGGAAGCGTGGACAGATTGTTGTACAGCGCCTTGAGCTCCGCAATGAGTTGATGCCTCTTTTCATGCTCAAACACGGGGATGACTTTCACGGCCACGAGCATCAGAGACGGAACGTGAAGGGCCTTGTGCACTACTCCGCTCGCCCCGCGACCGAGAACCCCAAGCTTTACCAAGTGTTTCTTGGTGTTGGACGGCTGCTGTCGTCTGTCGGATTGAGTGCTGGAAACTCCATCCGAATCTCGGTCGGGTGATCGAGTGAGACCCGTTTGTTTGATCTGGAACCCCACAGCATCAAACGTCCCCGACGCAGACAAGTCGTACGAGCGCTCCAGGCGATCCGTGCTGCCACTGTGCAGGTCTAACTGGAAATCTGAGCCCAGACCCTGAACGAAGTTGCGTTGAATGCCCTTCTTGCCTGTGGACGAGATCGTGGGTGAAGTCGATGTACCTGGTCTAGCAAAGGCACTCGGCCCCGACATCTTTGGACTTCTTGGTGCCTGACGACCTGGAGCGCCTTGACCAGGAGGACAATTAACACTCACCACCGGCTCGAGATCAGCAATTTCCAGCTTAATCTGCGCAGGTCGTGGACGCCCCCCAGGCGCGAGTCGTCCATCGCTGCTTTTCTTCTTCTCGGCCTTCCGACCTCCTTCTTCAGCTGCAGAAGCATCTTCGGGGTCTGTTCGCATCGACCGAATACGCCGCATATCGTTCGCTAGAGACTGTACGCTTCGCGCCGTGTGCAAGGATCCGTCTTGTGAATGCTCAAGTTTGCTCTCGGCTCGCTCCGCTGTCACAGTTGACGACGACGAATTTCCTGGACGGTGTCGATCCAGAATCTTCACTTCTGGCTGCTTGAGCTTGGACTCTTTCATGCCAGACGCTTTGTCTTCGACATCGGCAGGGTGAGAGGCTCTGCACTCACGCACCAAACACGTGAGCTATCACCTCTCTTCGAGCACTGTGGGCGTCAGAAACGTACGTACGCTCGTCTCTCGTCAGCAGGAGTGTCGAACCGCGATGGAATGGCAGAAGACTGCATCGATACCCACAGATTGAGAAGATATAAACCTATTAAAGCTGTTTAGAGCCTACCTTTGACTCGGCCTTCACTCTCGTCACCTATACATTGTACCAGATCATTATCACACCGGGAATTTATCACTGAGCCAGCGTAATGCCACACACCTGAGGCTTAGCCTCCTGGTCTTCGTCGTTTGCAGTCGCCTTCATCATGTTTTTCTTTGACTCAAGTCGATCAATGCACACGAGGGGGTGTAATTGATACTGTGGAGGCCGTTACACCTTGAAGCGACGCGAAAGATTTCGATTAGCGGACCAAGTTGAAGTTGTCCTGGGCAACATGGCTACATGTTCAGCATCCGGCGCAGCTCCGTGACTCGGTCCCGAGGGTACGGCGGACGCTGAGCGACGAAGCCCTCGGTGGCCGATTTCCTGGCGCTTTGCTCTTTCTCGACGCAGAAGAGGTCCTGCACTCGCTGCACGGCCGCGACCTTAAAGTCCTTGGGCTTGGGCATCTTGCCACTGTACACGGCCTGCTTGATGTCGGCGGTGGCGAGCGGGATCTGCTTCTTGACGAAGAGCTTGCCCTCTTTGGTCTCCAGCCACTCGCGAGCCGCCGCGACCGCCGCCTTCACTTGTTCATCCACGTGCTGCTGCTCCTCCGCCTTGCGTCGCCTCTCCGCCAGCTCAATCGTCTCTCGCCACAGCTTCTCAGCCGTGGGGACGAGCACCTCCGATATCTCCATCACCGCCGCGAGCTGCTCCTGCGCATACGCAGCGTCTCGAGCTCGAACGAGGTCCTCGTTGCGCTTGATACTCAATATCTTCATGCGTAAGTTGCATGTTGGATCCACGCCCAGCAGCAGCTCGTGAACGGTGAGAGTCGAGAGGCACTTGTTGCGCTGCAGCTGTAGTTGCGCAATGTCTAGTGGCTGCAGTGCAACACGTTAGTAGAAGTATTAGCATTAAGCAGTTCCAAGCAACGACTCACCTTCTGGCGCTTGTAGTTTTCTGCTGAAAAGGCGACGACGACAGCGTCCGTGTGCTTAAGCAGGTAGCGTAGCAGCAAGACCTGCGAGTTGCGAGCGCTCCAGTGCAGCACGTTGTCTCCATGCGAGTCTCTGCGTGCAGTGTCGCCTCCAGCTTCCACCAGTAGACGCAGTATCTCCACCCGATTGGCGACAGCTCCGACAGAATTGCGGCACGTCGCGATCATCGGCGTCGTGAGACTGCACTGCGTGTCGACGGCATTCACAGCTTCTAGACAAGTCTCCTGTGGGAAGTGGCTCTGCATGAACTCAACCAAGAAGCGAACGACCGCGACGGACCCGAGATAACTGGCCTCGTGTAGCAGCGACTCTCCTCCTCCTCCAGCCTCGACGCCCTTGTCGCTCTTGCCAAGATAATCCTTTCGCATGAAGAATCGACGTCTGTCCTCCCCTAAGAACGTCCGGACTGCGTGGGCATCATCTGCTGCAATACTGACCCACACGTTCACGAAAGGCTCCGGCGTCTTGTTCCATTCCTCAGCTTGCATTGAGACTGCCACTTGAGCCGTCGACGCTACTACATGTAGATCCGGCGTTCTCTGCTGTTGTGGGTCGACTCGCTGCTGCTTGATCCAGAACTGCTCGGTCTCCTCCTTCACTTTCAGAGCTTTCTGAAGCCACGGAGGGTATCGAGGCACGCCTTTGCCACTACGCACCAGGTTCCCCACCATTGCTATCACTCTCTACTCAGACGTCCGTACAGATACTGCAGATATCTATCTATTACCTTAGTGGCGGTTCGTGAAAACCTAAAGCAGAATGAAATCAGAGTGAGGTTGTAACGTGGACAATCATTTATACAGAGCCTTGCAACTTCTACCTGTGGCTCTCCTCCCCTACCTACCACTTGGCGCAGCGGTCCAGGATGTAGGGCGTGAAGTACGTGATGAGCACACTGGCGCCGGCGCGCAGCAGCCCCAGGTGGGCCTCGCGCACGACGCTCTCGAGCGAGTTGGTGGAGTCGCCGTAGTCCTTGACCATCTTGTACTCGCCCGAGACGAGGTAGCAGACCACGGGCACCGTCTTCTTGGCGGCGAAGCTGGCCACGATGTCCGAGTAGAAGAGCGACGGCTTGACGATGACGCTGTCGGCGCCCTGCAGCACGTCGCGCTCGAAGGCCAGCGCGGCGTGGCTCGTGCTGCCCACGGGGTGCTGGTAGCGCTTGCGGTCGCCCTGGAACGTGGACTCGACGGCGTCGCGGAAGGGCGCGTACATGACGGAGGCCTTCTTGGACGTGTAGGCCATGATGGACACGTGCTCGAAGCCGTTCGCGTTGAAGGTGTTGCGGATGGCGCCGATGCGGTTGTCCATCATGTCGGACGGACACACCATGTGCGCGCCGGCCTGCGCGTAGGCCAGCGCGATGCTGGACAGGCGCTCGAGCGTGCGCGCGTTGTCCAGCACCTGCTCGCCGTCCACGCCGCGCAGGATGCCGCAGTGGCCGTGGTCCGTGTACTCGCACATGCACACGTCGCAGGCCACCAGCAGCTCGGGCAGCGCCTTGCGCAGCGCGCGCGTGCACTGGATGACGGGCGTGCGCTCGTCGTCGGCCATGGAGCCGCGCGCGTCTTTGTCCTCCACGACGCCGAAGAGCATGACGCTGGTCAGGCCCTTGGCCACGAGCGCGCGCAGGTGCGACACGAGCGACGCGAAGCTGCCGTCAGAGCCCTGGCCCCACTGCAGCTCCGGCTCGAGCCCGCGGATCGGCTTGTCCTCGGCGCGCAGCGTCACGAACAGCGGGTACATGAGCTGCGACGGGTGCAGGTGCGGCTCGCTCCAGGCGCGCTGAGCAGGGTGGTGCAGGCCCGAGTGCAAAGAGTCCATGCGGAAGGAGTGATGGTCACTTGCGCGCTGTCGGGAGACTTGGCGAATGACGTCCAACTTTGTCGGGTGCAGTTTTGTGTATGGCACGCGTATGATACGCCGTTATCCGGATACGCGTGCCATTTGAGGCTGCGAAAAGATAGGCGATGATTTGTGACGGACTATTCGTCGGCTCAAATGGTGTGGCGCACGTCACTTCTCACCGAGCGGTGATTTGTGTCGGACTATTCGGAAAGGTCCAACCAATTGGTCGGCTCAAATGGTGTGGCGTACACCACTACTCATTTTTGGCCGGAGTTGAAGCTGTTCTGATGGCGGCGTTCGAGCGCGCGGCGCAGGAGCTCAAGGCGGCGGGTGCGGAGGGCCGCGTCGCCATCAGCGATGCGCAGAAGCTGCAGCTGTACGCGCTGTTCAAGCAGGCGACGGCGGGCGACTGCGGCTTATCCGCGCCCAGCGCCTTCCGCGTCGTGGAGCGTGCCAAATGGTAGGAATTAGCCCTGGTTTTACTGCCACCTCGCTACGTTTTACATGCTAATCACGGGTTTAGGTCGAGCTGGAGCGAGCTACGCGGCACGCAGCCACAGGAAGCCAAGCGCCGCTACGTGCAGCTGGTGCAGACGCTGCTGCCAACCTTCCAAGCGGTCCAAGAGGCGGCACCAACGCCGACGCCAATGCCCATGCAAGAGCCAAGACCCAGACAACAGGCCGCCAGAGGAGGCGCCGCCTGGCTTCTATCGTGGCTGGCGGCGGCTGTGGCCGCGCTCCTCTTCGGCGTGAAGCTGACGCTGCCCTGGACTCAGCAGCACGAGGAGCTGAGCCAGAAGCTCTCGCCGCTGCTGTGGTTTGGAGTCGGGTACTCGCTCGTGGTCGTGCTGCGCTCGAGGGTGAGTTGACTGGTGGTTGATGAGACGCAGTAGAGACTGACGACTGTATACTGTAGAGCTTCCCGTGGCCGGAAGGTCTGTGGGTCTCGAGGGCTGCACCGCTTGGTCGCCCCCGTGGGCGAAGACGTCGACGCCATGCCCCGGCTGAGTCGGAGCTGGACGTGTTTCTTCGCGAGCACGGGATTAAAGTCGTGCGTCAGCCGGAGGCGAGGAATTCGGTGCCTCGCTTGGTGCTGAGTCTGCCTGAGGACGCCGACGCGTTCCAGTTTGGCGACTGTAATGCCACGATTCAGTACACAGTCGAGCAGGTGCGTGCTGATAGACAGGAGCCTGGACAGACCAGTTTGTAATTGCTTCTTGTCGCTATTGATGCGATTGTTACTAGACGGCGGATGTGTACTACCGCAAGTTCAAGGAACCGTTGCCAGACCCGGCCAGTCGGTTGCTGGAATCGATCGAGCTACTTGAGGAGCGGCAACTGGACGAATATTGCGCTGTTTTCAAGCGCCGGCTTCTACGATTCCGGTGTGGATAGTGTTGGTTGAAGGGATATCTATACCTTGCCGATTTCAGCTGACGATTTTTTTTGGTTGCGGTGCAGGAATGAGGCGCCGTCTTTAATCAAGCGGTTTGCGAGCTCGGACTTCGTCGAGTACATCGAAGACTCGCTCCTTGACAAGCAGAATCGCGTACGTTTATCGTCGATCTGGTGACTGCTAGCTGTAGCATTATTGACGCATTTGGTGCAGCTGTTCTACGTGTACGTCAAGAACGACTCTTTTCAGTCGTTGGGCGTCCTCGAAGATTTTGCCGTGTACAAAGCACACTCGGATAAGCCGCACTGGTAGGCGACTCTTTACGTATTCGTGGAGTGATGCTGCAAGTACAATAGTGGCAACATTGCTCTAACCCCTTGCGACTGATGACTTCGCTGTCTTCTATAGGACGGATCTCCACCAGTTCTGCCGCGTGCATATCACCAGCTCGTCGCTGTCATTTTTTCGATCGAGGGTATGGATATGTCTCGTGATCAGCAAATACAAAAATGAGTGCCGAATGCTAACCACTGTTTTGTGATATGAACAGATTGAAGCATTCATCTCGAACTTTTACTGCAAGAACGCCCCCGAGGCCAGAAGTTACCATCTTCAGCGCATTGCAGAGGAATTCGGCGATACTGTTGAGTAATGAGGTAGTCTGCACACGCGATCTGACTTGTGAACACGTACTCATGACCCCAATTTGTTCGTTGACGGTTTCCATTCTTGAGGGGACACCAGCTATGCCTTCACTTTTTAGGGGGCCGCGCAAGTAGCTGGCTCGCCCAAACCGGACAGAATGTCCAAGGTGCTGGAGCAGCTGATCGCGCGCGGACGTCGTGAGCGCAAACCGACCGAGCAACGCGATGTTGCCTTCAGTTTGGCTGAAATCTCGACCAATGCTGAGTTACACGAAAAAATGGTATCCAAGGGCGTGGTAAAAGCTTTGCTTACGCTCATTCTCCAGTCAAGTGACCCCGAAGCGCTTCGCCTGGCGTGCTTGTGTCTGGCTAATGTAGCGTCATGCCCAGCAAGTCGAGTTAAGATCGTCGAAGACGGCGCACTACCACCACTCGTGCAATTCTTCAAGGACGTTGAGAACGAGAACGATGCAGTGGCGAAGCAGTATGTTGCGATGACTATCGGCAATCTGGCGGCTGAGCCAGAGAATCACGAGGAGATTGTACAGCTGGGGACGATAGAGCCGCTTGTCCAGCTATTGGATCCTGAAATGGTCCATTCGGGTGTGTATTGTGCTTTTGCACTGGCGAACCTGTCGGTGAACAACGAGTATCGCCCTCAGATTGTTGACGAAGGTGCGATTCCTCGCCTTATCGCTCTGGCATGCTGCAAGGAGTTGAGTGCGCAACGGCAATCATTGGCATGTCTTCGTGGAATCTGCATCTCCCCAGCCAACCGTATCGTGGTGGTTAAAGAAGGCATGCTGGACCCTCTGGTGCTAATGGCACGCTCGGACGAGCCCGATATCCAGCGTGAAGTTGCAGCGGCATTTTGTGCGCTTTCAGCTACGCCTGAAAACAAAGTGGAGATCTCGGACCGAGCGCTGCTCACGATTATTTCGATGTCACTCTCTGGAGATCCTGCTGTTGAAGAGTACGCGTGTAGTACCATCGCCAATTTGGTGGAATTGCATGAGCTGCACGATAAGTTACTGCGCGAGAATGGGTTGGCGTCTATTATGGCGTTGGCAGTGGCCAGGGATCTCAACACACGCTCAGAGGCTTGTCGATGTCTGGCTAATCTCACAGCGAATGAAGAGGTGCAGCCAGCGTTGATGAAGGAGGGTGTGCTTCAGCCGCTAGCTGCAGCACTTATACTGGATCATCATGTTTGTCAGCGGTATGCAGCACTGGCGCTGGCAAACCTGAGCACGACTGCCAGCTACCAGGTTCAAATTGTTGGACTAGGTACTATTAAGCCTCTCATCGCACTTGCCCAAGCTTTTGACCGCGAACTTGAAGCCCGACGCTATGCTGTGCTTGCGATTGCCAACCTAGCTGCAATGAAAGCAAATCACCCAGCTTTAGTCGAAGCTGGATGTCTGCTGTCGCTATTCTCTCTGGCAAGTACGGCCGATGCACTAAGCCAGTATTATGTGGCATTTGCACTGGCAAACTTCGCGTCGAATGAGCAGAATCACACGCGCATGGTGGAAGAGGGCGGACTTCAGCCAATTATCACATTGGCATCGTCTGAAGACACCGACGTCCACCATCAAGCCATTGCTGCTTTGCGCGGGCTTGGTGTGAGCGAAGCAAACAAAATCAAGATTCTGCAGGAAGGTGGACTGGAACCTCTGGTGTTGTTATTGCAGTCCGACGATCTAGAGATCTTGCGCGAAGCTTGTGCGGCACTCTGCAATTTGTCCGTAAGCGAGGAGACCAAGTATGAGATCGCCAAGAGTGGTGCTGTGGCACCGCTCATTGCTCATGCACAATCTGAAGACATGGATCTCGCTCGCCAGAGCTGCGCTACTCTAGCTAATCTAGCCGAAGTGGAGGAGAACCAAGAGAAAATATGCGCGGATGGAGGTGTCCCGCCTCTTATCTCCATGATGCGCTCTCAGTTCGTGGAGGTTCAACGCGAGGCTGGTCGAGCTCTTGGAAACCTGTCAGCTTTCCGCCTCAATCACGAGGACATTATTGAGCACGGTGGTCACCAGCTACTGATTTCGTACTTGCTATCACCTGATATGGCCTCTCAGCGTGTTGGTGCACTAGGCATTTGCAATCTTGCTACAAACCCTGCTATGCGGGAGCTTCTCATGGAAAGTGGTGCTATGGAGCCTCTTATGTCACTCGCGCGGTCTGAGGACGTGGAGTTAGAGATCCAGCGGTTTGCAATTCTGGCGATTGCAAACCTTGCTACGTGTGTTGAAAACCACCGCGCTATCGTCGAAGAAGGCTCACTGCCACTACTTATTTCGTTGTCCAGTGCCCCAGATGAAGAAGTTCGGCAGTACGCTGCTTTTGCATTGGTGAAGGTTGCGCTTAACGCAGATCTGCGCAAACAGATTACCGAAGAAGGCGGACTGGAGCCCGTGCTTTTCCTTGCACGTACCCAGAGCTCTGACTTACAAGCGGATGTGCTTCCTGCGATCTGCACGTTATCGTTTGCAGACGCAAACAAGTCCGACATTTGCAAGTGTGGTGGGTTGCCACCCATTCTTTCAGCGCTAAAGAGCGTCGATGTCGGCGTCCAACGACAAGCACTTTGCGCAGTGGCAAACTTGGCTGAGGATGTAGAGAATCAAAGCCACCTCGTGGCCAACGGCGCTATCCCGCCTATTGTGGACGCTCTACAACATGGCAGTATCATTGCGCAGCGTGAGGCAGCTCGTGCACTCGGAAATTTGTCTGCGAACTGTGACTTTGCTGAAGTGATTTTGCATCAAGGTGCAGTGCCACCGCTTGTGCAGCTTTTGGGTAGTGAAGTGGTGGATTGCCAGCGTATGGCAGCGATGGCGCTTTGCAACCTCGGTACAAATGTGAACAACCAGCCCAAGTTGTTAGCCCAAGGTGTGCTTCCTCCTATTCTTGCACGGATCGAAGAAGCATTGGACCCGCGCTCACTCGCGGACAACGATGTCATTCGGTATTGTCTCCTGGTGATGGCCAACTTGGCTGTGTCACCTTCGACCCACGAGGAATTACTGGACAAGGCATTGACTTTTCTGGCAGGTTATGCCAAGCATCGCGATGTCAAGTGTCGACAGTTCGCCATTTTCGCGCTTGGAAACTTGTGCAGCAATCCGAACAACATCGAGCGTATTGTAGCTGCCAACTGCTTGCAGCCTATCATCTCTTTCGCATTTCCGGGAGATGCTAATGTGCAGTTCCAAGCCATCGCAGGACTCCGGGGACTTTCTGTAAATCAAGTAGTGCGTCAGCAGGTTGTACGTCTTGGCGCTCTAGAACCGCTTATCCTTGCAGCCTCGAGTGAAAGTATTGAAGTACAGCGTGAAGTAGCGGCGACACTCTCCAATCTGTCGCTGAGCGAAGAAAACAAGATTACGATGGCGCGTGGAGGATGCCTACCAGCGCTCATTGCACTGGCCAGCAGTCGAGATTCGTACCGTGAGCGACAGGCCGTGTGTGCGCTAGCGAATCTGGCTGAAATGATTGAAGGACATACACACAAGAAAATGCTCGAAGAAGGTGTACTCACACCTCTGTACGCTCTAGCAACCGGCGCGGACTTGGAGGTCAAACGCCAAGTTTCACGTTGTCTTGCTCTGTTCGCGGCCAAACCAACGAGTCAGGCGACGCTTCTGCGTAGCAACGCGCTACGTTATATCGGAGCATTTGCGCAGGAGACAGAAGATGCCGTATGTCGACGATTTGGGACGCTAGCCATTGGAAATCTCGCAGTGGATCCCAAGAACCATCGCGATTTGTTCGACCAGGGTGCCGTAACAGCACTCATGACAGTGGACAAAGCTACTGACCTGGAGACACGTCGTGCATTGGCATTTGCACTGAACAACCTAGCGGCCAACGAAAGCAACAGCGCTCAAATCTCGAAGCTGGGTGTACTGCGCACTGTGATTGCGCTACTACATGACGCGGATGAGGACACACATCTCCAGGCGTGCTTTGCGCTGCGCCGCATGGTTGTTGAGGCTAAGAACCGCACTCAAGCCGTATCGTTCGGAGCTCTTGCCCCGCTGTTCAAGTTGGCGCTGTCAGAAAGTGTCGAAGTTCAACGCGAAGTGTGTGCTGCGTTGCGCAATTTATCACTGAGCGAAGACAACAAAGTTGTCATCGTACTAAATGGTGGCTTGGCACCTCTGCTGACTTTGATCCACTCCGCAGACGGAGAAGTAGCTCATCAAGCCTGTGGAGTACTAGCCAACTTGGCAGAAGTGGTGGAAAACCAGGGCCGAATGGTGAAGGATGGAGTCTTGCAACACATTAAATTCGTGTTGCGAGCAAAGAGCGTGGACGTGCAGCGCGAAGCTCTTCGCACCATTGCCAACATGTCAGCTGAGTATGCATATACAGCTGAAATCGTATCCGGCGGTGGTCTGACGCCACTTATGACAGCGTTGAATGCCCCCGATTTCCTGAGTCAACGGTACGCAGCGATGGGTATTGCTAACCTCTCCACGAACGTCGATAACATCACCAAGATCGTCCAGGATGCGCTTGTGCCCACCCTTGTAGCACTTGCCAATGGATCACTCAACGGCGACCTTGACACGCAACGGTATGCTGTCTTCACGCTCACCAACATCGCCAGTGTGCGGGCTACTCAATCCGTCCTCGTTGATGCCGGAGTACTTCCACTTTTTGCCGACTTGTTGCAACACGCTGACATGGCGTTGCGAAATGGCGCGGCATTCGGCATCTCCAACTTCACAGCGTTCCCAGAGAACCATGCAATGCTTCTTGAGCTAGGAGACACTTTCCTGGAGGCTTTACTTCGTCTACTTGAGTCACAGGACGCCAAGTGCCAGTATCGTGCTGTTTGTGCATTACGTGGATTGTGCGTGAACGAGCTAGCGCGACGGGAACTCGTACGGCGTGGAGTCTTGCGACCACTGTTAGCTTTGACGAAGTCCGAGGATATGGATGTGCAGCAAGAAGTGCTGGCTTGCCTGTGCAACCTGTCCCTCAGTGGTTGCGTTGGAGCTTACCCAGAAGTGTTCATTGCGGCGTGTGAGATGCAGTCACTTGTGGCATTCCTGTGCTCTGCCGATGCTACCTATCGACTTTTTGGTGCTGTGACCTTGGGCAATATTGCTGCGAAGACCGAGTATCAGGACGAGTTGGTTGCGGCTGGTGCAGTATCGCCGTTAGTCGAAGTGGCTAACAGTGTCGACCTGGAGACACATCGATGCATCGCGTTTGCCTTGTGTAACCTTGCGGCCAACCCTGATCGCAGACAAATGGTGGAGGCTATGGGAGGTCTACCTCCTATTATTCAGCTAGCCTGTTCCGACGACGTGAACGACCAGAAAACGGCTATCGCTGCGCTTCGAGGTCTCTCAAATCGTCCTGAAACGCGCTTGCATATCGTTTCTGAAGGTGGACTTGAGCCTTTGGTCTTGGCAGCTCGTTCAGCTGACATTCAACTGCACCGTGAGGTTACCATGACAGCGTACAACTTGTCCCTAGCCGAAAAGAGCAAGCTCACAATTTCTGCCTCGCCACTGATGGGAGCTCTGATCACGCTCATGCTCTCAAGTGATGAAGATGTGGCTGCATTTGCGTGCGCTAGTGTAGCCAACATCGCTGAGAACTCTGATGCGCATGCAGCTATCGCGGAGCAACGCGGTTTGCGGTTCTTTCTGGAGTTTGAGGCTCAGGGTGCTCCAGCTCGGGTCGCTCGTGAAGCAGTCAAGTGCGTGGCGAACCTTTCTTCAAACTACGCGCTCCACGATTTATTGCTTGCCGATGGTTGCCACGAATTCCTCGTTCGCGCTATTCAACACCCCGACCCAAAGACTCGACTTTTTGGCGTGGTAGGTCTCGGAAACCTCGTGTCCAACCCGCAGAATCACTCCAGAGTGCTGCGCGAAAAAGTTGTGGTACCTCTTATTGAGCTTGCCTGCGATACAGACCACGCAGAGCCACGTCAATTTGCACTGCTTGCGCTAGGTTGCATCTTCACGAATGAAGCAAACCACGAGCCATTCGTGGATAACGGAGTTCTTCCTGCACTCATCGCAGCCCTGGACACGGTTAACGACATGGAGACACGATTCTACGCCGCTTTCGCGCTGGGCAAAATATCTACCAACGATACGCTCCACGAGCTCATAGGCCAGCTCAGTGACAGTGGCGGGCCTCTGATCAAGTTAGCCCTCGATGCTGAAGATGCTAAGCATTCAAGTGCACAGTGCCATGCCGTGTCAGTGCTGCGCCGCATTACGAATCTGGATGTGAATCGAGTGTCCATGGTGGCACAGCACCGTGAGTCTCTTTCGGCAGCACTTCTGGCTTGTGCGCGACACACAGAACTTCTAGAAAACCAGCGTGAGGCAGCAGCGTGTCTGTGCAATTTGAGTCTGGCGCAAAACAACAAGCTCCTACTTGCGAGCAGTTCACCGGCGCTTTTCCAGCAGCTTTTTGCGCTGTGTTCGTCTCCTGATGTCGAAGTTGCTCGAAATGCTTGTGGCGCTGCTGCAAACCTCGCAGAAAATATCCGCACGCACGAATACATGATCGATGTTCACGCTGTACACGTGGGAGTGAAGGCAATGCGAAGTCGACACTTGCCAGTATACCGTGAAGCCTCCAGACTTGTCGCGAATTTGATGAGTACACCAGAACTTCATGCGGTGCTTCTTAACGAGGATGGTCTCACCGCAGTAGCCCGCGTCGCCAAGATTGAAGATCACGAGTGTCAATACAACACGGCGCTTGCTCTGCACAAACTTACAAGTAACTCGGACACTCACCGAGCAATGCTGGGCAGTGGATCCGTCCAAACGCTACACATGCTGCTTGGAGCTCCTGGGCTGGATGTACAACGTCAAGCAGCCACCGCACTCAAGACTCTGACTGCGAATAAAGATAACAAGCCCACCCTAGCTGAGGACGGCGGCACCATGTTGGCCCTGATCTCACTGCTACGAAGTGCTGACGCGATACTCAAAACTATGGGAGCCGCTGGAGTGCGGCATCTGGCACTATACGCACCAGTAAAGACTCAGTTTGTACACGAAGGTGGTCTCCCTCCTCTCTTCAGCTGCTGTGCCGTGGACGATGACGACGTCAGACTCCAATGCGCTGGGGCGATGGCCACACTGAGTGAAAATGTGCTCAATCAAGTTCAAATGGTGCGCGAAGGAGCGTTGCAGGCTCTTTTAGAGCTGACAAAAGCCTGCTATCACGTGGAGATCGCGCGACATACAAGTCGCACCTTTGCAAACTTGTCCAGCAATCCTGAGAACCACCTTGGGGTATTTTCGCTTGAGGAATTCCGCGCGGTGTTCAAGCTGGCTCACAGCAGCGAGGAGTTCTGTGGACGCGATGCAGCTATGTGTCTTGGCAACCTGGCTGTCACGACACACAACCAGTATCAAATCTCGGAGCTCGGAGGCCTTGTCCCTCTATCGGAACTATTGAAGAGTGAATTCGCTTCGACAAGGCAGTACGCTGCCCGTGCGTTCTACCGACTCAGTGCTCACGCTGAAAACCAGCATCGCATTGTTGATGCTGGTGCGTTGCCCGCACTAATTGCACGACTCGGTGAGGCTGAGGGCCAGGAAATTCAACGCTGTGCTGCCATGGCCATTTGTAACTTGTCCAGCAACTCCAGCAACGAACAGAAGATCATGAAGGCAGGCGGCATGCGCGCGCTGGTAGCTCTACTGCGATCCTCGAATGTGGAGTGTTCGAAGTATGCGGCCATGGCGCTGTGCAATCTGACAGCCAACCCGGCTAATCAACTACATCTCGTGGTGCAAGATGACGGCCTGGACCCGCTCGTCGATCTTGCAGGGTCTCCTGATCCAGAATGCTCTCGATATGCCAGCATGACTCTTGCAAATGTATCGGCGCATCGTCAGAATCGTCTCGTAGTTGTAGAGCGGCATGCTCTACGACCTCTGCGGGCGTTGTGCTTGTCACCAAATCTCGAGTGTCAACGAAGCGCAGCCTTGGCACTGTACAATGTGTCGTGCGCTCAAGCAAACCAACTAAAACTCGTGGAGGCTGGTATTGAATCTGCGCTCGTGCGGCTTGCAGGTGCAAAAGATGGGGATTGCAAACGATACGCTACCATGACTCTGTGTAACTTGGCGGCAAACAGCGAGACTCGTCCAGCGGCTGCACGTGGTGGAGGATTGCAAGCACTCTTACTGGCCGCCAAAGATGCAGCGGATCCAAGTGTACGTCGATACGCCTGCATTGCGTTGTGTAACTTGGCTTGCGATCCGCTACTTCAAGTTCAGGTGCTCGTTCATGGTGGTCTCGCACCAATCCTGGCGCTTACTGAAGACGACGATGATCTGGAGAGTCAAAGGTTTGCCATCATGGCATTATCAAACTTGGCGGCGAATGAGAGCAACCATGATCACATGATCGGACGAGGTGTTCTGAAAGTGGCGCTGCGACTTGGTCAGTCGAAGGACGAGGATATTCGTTTGTATGCCGCTTTCGCGTTGGCGAACTTTGCTGGGAATACAGCACAATGTGCAGCTATCGGAGACGAAGGCGGCATCGCAGCACTCATTATGCTGGCGCATGCGGAAGATTCCAACTCCCACACGCTGGCGGTGTCTGCACTTCGTCGTTTGTGTCAGTTCTCGTCTCAAAACCGCGGACGCATTGTGCGTGGTGGTGGGTTAGCCCCATTAGCGATTGCTGGCATGTCTGAGGAACTGGAGACGCAACGTGAAGTCGCCGCAACGTATTGTAACTTGTCGCTCAGTGACGAGTACAAGGTGGAAATCGTTGAACAAGGAGCACTCCGCCCATTGATCAAACTGGCACAGTCACCTGATCTTGAGGTCGCTCGGCAAGCTTGTGGCGCCCTTGCTAATCTTGCTGAGCACTTGGACACTCATTCCCATTTCGTGGCAGAACGCAGTGGAAACTTCCTCATCGCGCTCATGAAGCACCGCCACGAAGAAATTCACCGAGAGGCATCACGTACGATCGCGAATCTGCTCTCAAGCTTCGAGCACCACACGGATATGATTGCCGATGGTCTTCCGGGTCTCGTTCATCTTGGACTATCGCTGGATCCGGAGTGTCAGTACAATGCTGCACTAGCACTGCGTAAACTTGCGCCGAACTTTGCTAGTCATCGTGGACTTGTGTACGAAGGCGGGCTGAAGACGCTGTTCTTCTTACTGCATGCTAAAGAACTGAACACGCGTCGGCAGAGCGTGCTAGCACTGCGTGATCTAGCAGCTAACAGCGAGTTCCGACGCATATACGTGGAAGAAGGTGGTCTCAAGGCGCTCATAACGTTTTTACGAGATGTAGATTCCTCGCTACAAGCCCCGGCGGTTGCAGCGCTGCGGCACCTGACTTCGTCGGCGTCGCACCCGGAGATTAAGCAGCAAGTTATCGAAGAAGGAGCTCTGCGCCCAGTGTTGCGATGCATGAGCACGAATCCTGGCGCAAAAGGGCTTAGAGACTTGCAGTGTCAGTGTGCTGGGTTAGCCGCGAATTTGTCGGAGCATGCGGTGAACCAGCAAAAGATTGTGGCTGAAGGTTTGACGGGTGCACTTGTCGCTCTGGCGAAGGCTGCTCCCGACAGTGCGGAGATTCTGCAAGACGTCAGTCGTGCACTTGCTAACCTCTGCTCTAACGAGGAAAACCATCTTGCAGTATACAAGCAAGGCGCGCTGCTGTGTCTCATCCAGCTTACCGAGTCCGCAGACGATATCACGCAGCGATATGCAGCGATGGGCTTGCGCTTCCTGTCGGCAAACCCAACGATTCGAGTGTACATTGTTCAGGAATCACTGTTACAGCCATTCATCAAGTTGGCTCAAAGTCCGCTCCTGGATTACCAGCGTACTGCCGCGGCGGCATTTTCGAGCTTCTCTCTCAATGAAGAGAACAAACTGAAGCTTGTTCGCGATGGTGGCTTGACGCAGATTCTTCGCTGCTGCGCTTATGATGATCTGGAGGTGAAGCGTGACTGCGTTTTCGCTCTGGCAAATGTTGCTGACTCACTCGAGCATCAACTAGACGTGGTTCGCGAAGGCGCTATCTCCGCCATGATAAATGTCGGAGCTCACGACGACGCTCGCGTGCAGCGTGACTGTGCGCGAGTATTCGCCTCATTATCGATCACCAATTCGATCAAGCCTGAGCTAGTGCGTCAAGGAGCGCTGCCTTCACTCTTTCGCCTTACGCGCTCTCTAGATGTGGCTACGCAGAGATTCGCAACGTTAGCGATATGCAACGTAGCTTCATCAGGTGACGACAAGGCGTTCATCGTGGAGCAAGGTGCGATTCGACCGCTTACGCACCTCATTCGCTTCCCCGACGCTCAAATTCAGCGGTACGCGGCGTTGGCACTCGCAGCTCTGGCGCTCGGTGGGATGGGTAACAACAAGCTGCGCTTGATTGAGGAAGGTGCTGTGCCACCACTGATTGATCTACTTCGGTATCCAAGTGCGGACGTTCAGCTCTGCGGTTGTTTGGCTCTGAACGCTTTGACGCTTGGGAAGCAGAGCGTGACGAAAGTGTCGGTGATGCAAAGTGGCGGGCTATTGCCTCTGTTGGCTCTGTTGGCGTCTACAGACGAAGAGTGCGTCCGCTGTGCGCTCTACTGCTTGGGCTCATTGGCTGAGAGCAAAGACGTTCTGCAGAAGCTGGTTGAGCTGGGCACTCTCGCTCACGTGATAGCGTTGACCAAGTGCATCGACACCGAGACGTTGAGGAACTGTGGATACTTGCTCGCGTTGGTGGTGGAGCAACAGACCGACTACCACGACGATCTGTACCGTGAAGGTGGGTTGGACGCCGCGATCGCGTTAGCCTGCGTCGAAGACATGGAGTGTCAGGAGTATGCGACCTTCACACTGGCCCATCTTGCCTCCAACCGGGAGTACCAGGTCCGTCTGGTGGAGCGTGGCGCCCTTCGACCGCTTATCGCGATGATGTCGGTGCACGCAGAGCCACGCCACTACGCCGGGTTAGCTCTCCTCAAGCTGGCTGACAACTACGAGAACCATCTACGGATCGCCGAGGAGGGCGGTATCCAAGCTCTACTTCGTATCGCGCGTGCCCGATCCACCGACGAGGAGCTGCAGTACAAGGCATCACTGAGTCTGGGCCAGCTCGCCAGCAACGCTACCCGATCCCTGCCTAACCATACAAACCTGAAAACGGGTGATGCTGTCATTGGCACCAGCGCCAACAAGATGGCTCAGATCACCCAAACGGTTGCTGCCAAGCGCGCTGCCAAGGACAAGACCACACAATATCTAGACGATAAAATCTCGCGCGAGGCGAACAAGTAGAGCACAGGACGAGTCTATCCACATGTACCGGTATATGACACTCAGTGAGCAATTGTTGCCTTTTTTGACTGCTTCACGCCACGTCAGTGATGGCCACTCATCTGCGACGTGTGTCGACTTGTCTTCACTATTGCATATTTTCATCCAATGACCAGTCGACTGTGATTGTATGGCCCCCCGCATAACCCGAACGTCGAGGGAGGCATCAGCATCATGGAGGCGCAGCAGCTGACGGACAAGATCGTGGCCGTGGGCGACGCCATCCGCGCGCTCAAGGCGGCCAAGGACGCGGCCAACGCGGCGCAGATCGCGGCCCACGTGCAGGAGCTGCTGGCGCTCAAGACGCAGTTCAAGGAGCTCACGGGCGCCGACTACGCACCGCAACAACCCAAGAAGCAGCAGAAGAAGGAGATTGCTGCTACCCCCGCGGCCGACGGCGACGCCCCCACGAAGTCCAAGAGTCAGCTCAAGAAGGAGAAGAAGCTGGCCGAGCAGGCGGCCAAGAAGGCCGCGGGCGGGGGCAAGCAGGCCAAGCAGAACAAGCAGAAGAAGGCCAAGCCATCGGAGAGCGCCAAGCCCGTGGAGAGCGCGGCCATTCCGTCGGCCGCCGACCTGCTGCTGCGCCAGACCGAGTTCCAGCGCCAGGTGCTGAGCTCGGGCGCGGCCAGCAGCGCGCAGGTGGTGACGCCCTGGGACGTGGAGGCCGAGGACGGCGTGGACTACGACAAGCTCGTGGAGCAGTTCGGCAGCACCAAGATCCCGCAGGAAATGGTGGAGAGGATGGAGAGACTCACGGGCCACAAGGCCCACCGCTACCTGCGTCGCGGCTACTTCTTCTCGCACCGCGACCTGGACGTGATCCTGGACGCGTACGAGAAGGGCGAGAAGTTCTTCCTCTACACGGGCCGCGGCCCGTCCTCGGGCAGTCTGCACATGGGCCACTTGATCCCTTTTACCTTCACGGCCTGGCTGCAGAAGGTGTTCGACGTGCCGCTCGTGATCCAGCTCACCAACGACGAGAAGTTCCTGTTCAAGGACCAGACCCTCGAGGAGAGCGAGGTCATGGCGTGGGAGAACGCCAAGGACATCATTGCGTGCGGCTTCGACGTCAAGAAGACCTTCATCTTCGCCAACACCGACTACATCAAGGAGATGTACCCGCAGATCCTCAAGGTGCAGAAGTGCGTCACGTACAACCAGGTGCGCGGCATCTTCGGCTTCACGGGATCGGACAACATCGGCAAGTCCTCGTTCCCGGCTATCCAGGCCGTGCCGTCGTTTTCAGAGACGTTCCCGGTCGTGCTGGGTGGACGCAAGGGCCTGCGCTGCCTTATCCCTCACGCCATTGACCAGGACCCGTACTTCCGGATGACGCGTGATGTGGCGCCGCGTATTGGCTACCTCAAACCTGCCTCCATGCACTCCAAGTTCTTCCCCGCTCTGCAGGGCAGCACCACCAAGATGAGTGCCAGCAAGGCGAGCACCACTATTTACATTTCGGACTCGCCGGACGACATCGCCAACAAGATCAAGAAGTACGCCTTCAGGTAAGACCTCCACGCTGATTTCCTATTCTTTATACGATGATGTTTATTCTGACTGTATTTACTTTGCAGCGGCGGAGGTGAGACCAAGGCTGACCACGAGAAGTACGGCGCGAACCTGGAGGCCGACATCCCGTACCAGTACCTGTCGTTCATGCTTGAGGACGACGAGGAGCTCGCACGCATTGGTCGCGAGTACGGCGCAGGTCGCATGATGTCGGGCGAGGTGAAGCAGAAGCTGATTGACGTCATGTCCGAGTACACGCTGGACTTCCAGAAGCGTCGTGCTGCCATTACTGACAACCTCGTCTCCGAGTTCATGAGCGTGCGCCCCCTAGAGTTTTAGGCACCGTTAGCTCGATGTTGTGTGGGCCAGATTATTGCTACGGTAACTAGTGTCACCTCTGCGCCTGCTTCTTGTATTTGTGAGTTACTGTATCCTTCATGCAAACGCGTCAGAGCTCAAAAGTGTGGACTTCGGTTTCAACGCATCTCGACTACAGCAAAGAACGCTATGGAGTTTTTACTTCAGTTGGCAGAGAAGAAAATGGGATAACCTGCAAAATAAGTGTGTCAGCGGTGGTCTTGGAGGAGACAGCCTTGCTGCACGAATGGTGGAACACGGACGAACGATTACGTGGTCATGGATGTCTTCGCTGCTTCCAATGCACTGAACAGACGTTCGGTGCATTGGAATCGCACGATGACACGCTGCTAGCTTCATTCTTGAATCATTTTGAGACAGGATTCAACCGCTCAAGGATTCAAGCCACTAGCAACACACGCCGCTAATGGGGCACCAGCAACCAGGTTCTGGTACAATGCGAGCCACGCTTGAATCACCTATCGAAAACAGAGCGTTACCTTCACGATGTTTTAAATGCACACATCGACTATCGTGTGCTCACCTCGTGCATGCGAAAGCAGTTGCAAATGCTTCGTCCAGGCTTGATCGGATCCGCGACATACGGGATGACAACGGAGCATTGCGTGGAGACCACTTTTTCCGGCGGAAGCAGAAAAAACTCTCTACATGCAACAATCAGTTCACAACATAAGTCCGCGCATGATAGCCTTGTAAAACCCGCAAGTACGAACCCTTCGTTCTCGATAGAGATGCCAAAATGACGATAATCAAATGTGATGTACGTCTCCAGGAAGAGCATCAGTAGGCTGCCGATGCCAGTGCGCCACATAACACGTCCGTTGCGGGAAAACGTGTAGCACCACTTTGGCTGCGGTCCAACTTCACTGGGGCTCAAACTGTAGGCCAGTTCTTCCGGGAAATCCCGTGATGCGTTGTCCGAGTAGCTTCTTCTTCTGCCCCCTCCGGGCATTTTGCGAACGCTGGCACTCGCAAATGACTTATGATGGGTATCTCCACAAGCCTTCATAACAAGTAGTTGAAGCACATCAGGCAATAGATCGGAGTAAGTGTTTAAAGCAAGTGCAAACGTACCTGCAAAAAGCGAATCACCAGGATCACCAACACGTAGGATGATATGCCGCCAGTGAACGCGCACTTCAAATCTTCATACATATATAAGTCAGCGTGAACACAAACGTAGAAAGCAGCAACCACCTACCGTTGCGGAGGAGATGGCTTTTCAAAATCAGCACCAGAGGACGCAAGGCTGGCATCTCCGCTTGGAACGAATAAATTAGATCACGGGCACCCAGTCCAGTGTGACCAACGGAATGACCACACGTTAGGTCAAGCAACACATCTTGCTGTGTCGGATCGAGGGAGTAGGTCATCTTGAGAACTGGGATTTTTGCACTTCCGAGCAGCTCGAGTTGTTTTGTCCACGGCTGGCGCTCCACCTCGGCTGCTAGTGCCTCCAAAATTGTCAAAGGTTGCTCTCCTGCCAACGACCTCGCAACTAGCACACAATCGATGTCACTCACAGGCAATGCTAACCGCGTGTAGCTTGAGCCATAGACGTCAATCATAGCATCGGGCCACAGAGATCGCACCAGCTCCTGCAGGGAGTCGATGGCTTGCTGTTGGTGCATCTCCCTCGATGCCAGCTGGGCGTCGATGTAATCTACAAAGCCTTCAAGTTGCTTACTGAGATTGCTGTCATAACAAACATCATCAAAGTTGATGCGTTAGCTACAACTAGCCAACTGGTAATAACGGCAGCAAAAAATACCTGTGAAATTGCTCCTCAGTCACGTACTTCGAGTACGGGGGACTGAACGAGTTCAGCAACTGTGTTGCAGTCACAGGAAGTGGGTAATATTGCTGCTGCTGAGGTTGAGACAGTTGCTGGATCGCCTCCGCTCGCTGTAGGTCGATGCCATCGACTTCACTGAATAAATACTTCGGGTTGCGACAAAACTTAGGGGAATCTCCGTTGACCGAACTCGGCGCGCTCTCACCTGGGGCGCCCTTACGCCCACGCATGAACTTCTTGTGTCGCGAGTAGTGCTTTTGAAGCGGGTAGTGAAGGTCTGTGTCGTTGTACTCGTTCTCAGGCGTCGTGATCTCTCGATTCGTGCGACCATTCTCATTGCCATATCCATTTGCCGCGGTGGTTTTGAGCGGAGAAGACTCGTTCTGCTTATTCTGCGCAAGTTTCATCTTGCTTTGCCGGAGAACTGCTTCCTTAAACATCATCTTCCCGCTCGACGACATTGGAACGCCGTCTGTCTGGTTATCGTGAGGCTTGCTATGACACGCAAAAGAGGCTGCTCGATCCCGCTGCGGAGGCATGTGAGATGTCGAAGAGTGTCTAGCAGGCCCGCTTTTAGGCATCCTACCACAGATATCCACGAGTTAGCCAATGCAGAACGTGTAGAGCCCGTCGCAAAGCGAGCCACCCACCTACCCACCTACCTGCTGAGGCGTAAAAGGCCGTAGCAGGGGTGAAAAACACGAGCAAAAAGCAGCACTTACGGAGGGTTTGCAGGAGTCGGCGTCTGACGTTGCGGGTAGCTTTGGTGAGACCGCGGAGGAGCAGCGAACTTGGCCGACCAAATGGGGTCGTCGTATCCACTGGGCCTGCACACACACAAACCACCTCATAGTAGTCAGTAGCAGCACAGCCTTGCATTGTCTGCTTAGTCCACGCACCCGTACTCGTAGAGCGCCGGGTAGAAGGCGCGGATATCGTGTGAGAAGTGGCACTTGTCG
Organism: Phytophthora x cambivora; assembly: GCA_033557925.1. Taxonomy (NCBI): domain Eukaryota; phylum Oomycota; class Peronosporomycetes; order Peronosporales; family Peronosporaceae; genus Phytophthora; species Phytophthora x cambivora. The sequence continues at coordinate 905,592 of JAUCEB010000027.1, read as the reverse complement.
CCGTAGGGGCAGCCGAACCCGGACAGCAGCTTCGAGCACGGCGTTGACGATTTGGGCTTCTTATGCTTGTAGCTGTAGGTGCTTCCTGTGGCGTTGCGGCGACCTGCCCCCGACAGCGACATGGGGTGGCGGTAGTGCTGCTGCTGCTGCTGATTTCTGTCTTGGTCGTCGGGTGGAGGGCTCGGCGGCCTCACACCCGCTCGAGCAGGAGGCGTCCAGTGCTGCGGCATGTGCTGCGTCTGGTCCAACTGATTGCTGGGCGACGTGTACGCGCTCGCCACCGCCACTTGACCTCGTTGCATTTCTCTCTGTGCAACGCGCCTTCTGAATCAGAAAATGGGTTCGCACTTGAGTCCACAGAGAAGACTGTGGAGTGTCGAGCTGCTGCTGCTGCTGCTTCTAGTTTACTGGTTCAAAAATTCAAACTGGCGAGTGCGCACTCGTCCAGAGACCGAGAGATTCACTAGACACTAGGAAGGTGCAACCAGGTACAAGACACCAGATGCGGGGGCTGAGAAAAAGGATTTTCCGGCGCACTCACTCACTCCCAGAGTCTCACAACAGTCCGGGAAGGGGCGCAACGTGCTGGCCGTTGACCCCGAGCGACTGAATGTGGCTGAGCTCAGGCGAGAAGATACCTACTGCTGAAGTTGACGTTTGGTGGCCCGGTTGGTGTGGCGCACACTGCGAGTAAGGTGCATACAAAAAGCAAGTGAAGACTTGAAGTGTGATTGATTGATGGTGCCACCTACCTACCTACATGTTGCCTGCGCGGTACTCTTCGAGCTTCTCGAGTGTGCCGGTCTCGAGGAACTCGTCGATCTTAGCAGCCGACGACTTGCCCACGCCCTTGAGCTTGAGCGCGTCTTTGCCGCTCGAGATCTCGGACTCGCAGTCGCGGATGGCCTTGGCCACCTTGGACCACGTGCCGCCCTTGAACTTCTCGCCGCGCTTGAACTCGAAGCCCGAGAGCTCGGAGAAGGCGTCGGCCAGCGGCTGGTTGGCCTCGCACGTGGCCTCAGCCATTTTCCGGGGCTTCTTGGCCTTCTTGTCGTCGTCCGCGGCCTCTGCGTCCTTGTCCTCGTCCTTGACGTCGTCCGCCTTGCGCTTGCGGCCGCGCGGCGTCTTCTTCTCCGTCTTGACGTCGGCCTTGCTCTTCTTCTTCTTGGGGGACGCCGACTCCTTCACACCAAACTTCTTGATCATTTCCTGCGGTGGTAGGCGCGTGAGTTAGAACACTGTCAATGTCAATGTATCACAATGAACGAACGGTGCAGTACACACCTTCAGCGCTGCATCCAGTTGGAACTCGCCCTAGCGGTCCATACAAAGTGTCAGTCATTGCACATTTTTATCTGTATGAAGTGCAGCGATTGGCGTCGTACGTCCTCGCGCGTGGCGTTGAGCATCGTGCCGGCCTCGACGGCAGCATTGACGGCGTTCTGTAGGGGCAGTTAGGCAGCAGCGCAGGTGTTAGGAGCGATCCTTTGAAGGTGGGAGCAGGTTAATGTGGGCTATACGCGGGCGCAATTACCGTCGGGACCTTGACGCCCTCCTTCGCGCAGAGCGCCAGCAGCTCCTTGGCCGCCTTCTTGCTCGCCTCGCGACTCGACATGGCTATCAAAATGTGACGGTGCTCGTAATTTTGGCGGGAACGGTTAAACTAGGATATAGCATGTTGATGCATTTTCCTAGGTACAAAAGCCCATTTTATTTTTTACATGGCGCATAAAGGTACCGAGGACCATTTCTGGCTTTGCAGTAGTACTTGCTGAATTAGTACACCCCAGTAATACTACTACTTACTCGATTTTTTTTGGGGTAGTAGTGATACTACTACCGTATAGTGCGGTATTCAATATGAGTGATATTCTGATATGATCAGCTCAGTACTATAGTAAGGGAAACGGTCAATTAGAGGCCGTTTGGTCAATTAGGGGCCGCTCATCCAGCCAATGAAATACTCGCATTTATCCGTCATCTCTTTTGATTGGTCGTTTATAGTGTACAATATTACTGACAGTTAAGATTCCATAGTGAAACTCAGTCAAATGATTCGGCCCCTAATTGGCCGGACCCTCATTCACTTTACGACTTTTGTCAGGCTGATGTGTTTGCCTTTACTAGTTGCACAAACTATGGAACAGTCCAGCAAATCGGCAAATACGTCAGCTCTTCATCGGTATCCTTAGAATCTCGTAGACTTTAGTAGAGCAAAATCCACAAAGCAAACTTGGAGGCCTTGCCTGACCGGCCCCTAATTGACCGTTTACCTTACTCTTCAAGTAATACTTCTGAAGGACCCTGAACGAGCAAACACGGCTCTCATCTTGCAATTCTAGTTTGAGTGGCTCTCGATTAGACCCTCACTTAGCGCCTGGGGAAAAGCACCATTCTTGAATCCGCGTCACCAAAACGCACTATGGGTTGTGCCGTGAAGGATAGCCAGGAAGGCGATGAGCTCAAGCGTGATCCATGGGAATCTCGTACACCACATATGCGCCATCGGGGTGTTTGAAGGATCAGATTCGGCTCTGAACGAGAGGTAGGATCCGTACATTCTTTTATGTCTTGAGACGAACTACACACTGACACTACAACTCTTAGATTTTGTAGTTTATCGTGTGTGAGCCTGATCTATCCGAATGCTCCAGTACCATCCTCCGAGAACCTGCCGCCGCTTCAACCATTCGAGAACCGTGATAGCTCGGTTGTGGAGCCCGTTACCAAGCGTCGCAGGACCGATGCGGCTTCCAAGCTACGCAAGGGTGCTTTCCCGGTCAAAACGATAAGGATTTCTGCATCTACCGCGGAGTCCAATCCCCCTTCTGATGACCTCATCCAGATCGCACCTCCGTCGCCTCCTGCATCTCCGTTATCTGACCCCTGTGTGCCCGCTTCCTTGAAGCATTTCCGGAAGGAGGGAACTACGGATGATGTTTGGGATCTCGTCCACACGCTGGAGAAGCCCTACCGAAAGAGGAACCCGTGGAAGCTGTCTCGACAGCTGTACCACAACTTATGTATCCTGTGCTGCTAAGACGTCCAGGCTTGAACCAGAACGAATCGCTACAGTTGGGAGGAGGCGCTGCGCAACGCAAAGAACGCCAGTAACGCCAAGGATCATATCAAGTCGGAGCACGCTGACCACCCCCTCGCAAAATTAGCCGAGCAGAAAACAACATAGAAGGCAAAGAATGATGTCGTCAGTGCTGAAGCTGATGCGCAAGCCGTCTTAGATTTGAAGGTAGATCATGAGATCGACTCCGCTGCTACTAGAAGTACTACATCGGCATCAGTGTCCATGACGTCTGCGAAGACCACGAAGCGATTCTTTCGAGCCAGTGAGAAAACGCTGAATGTGCTTATTTCGAAGTGGATGATTAGACAAGGAATGCTGTAGTGCGTCCGAGTCCTTCCATGATGTTATTCGGGCAGCTACGGGAAACCCGACGTTGCCGATGCTGAGTCGTGACAAGCATGACCGCTTGCTCAATGGACAGTTCCAGTTATTTTGCGACCTCGTGGGCGAGTTGCTAGCGTCTGAGTTTCAGAGGGCCTGTCAACTCAAGTTTCTCAATCTGATTCATGGTATTTGGACGAGCTGCGGGAAGAACAGTATCATTGAGGCTTCAGTGGCTTACTCAAGTTTCTCAATCTGATTCATGATATTTGGACGAGCTGCGGGAAGAACAGTATCATTGAGGCTTCAGTGGCTTTCATCGACAGTCTGTGGACGTTTCGTTTTATTGCAATGCTTGCCTCCGTCAAGAAAGAGGGCCACAACGCGCATCTAGTCGCGAAGGTGGTCGAAAGTGGCTTTAAGACAAAGTACGACATCGACATTTGCGCGATGACGCGCTTCACCATGTCTGACACGACCCCATCTGCAAAGAATGTGGCTGATCATCTTGACACTGAGCAGGAGGACTGCTCCATGCACCTGCTAAACTGGTGTATTGACTACGGTATTGGTCTCAAGGATAACATTCAGACTGTGACTGTTTGGAGCGAGTCGACTAATTCATGGGACAAGGTGGTCACGACAGTCACACCTGGAGGATCTTTCGATGACGGCGGCGATGTAATTCAAAAGCTACGCAACCTGAACAACTACTTCAAGTCACCGAAGCAGCGCAATGCATTGAGGTAGATCCAGGAGGCTCTTTCGTACCCCGAACTGGATCCGATGACTGACAAAGATGCCCGTGTTGCGTATACCTGCAAAGTTATCAGACGGTCAGTGGTCAACTAATCAGCTTACGAAGCATACTTTCAGTCCACCAAGGACCACCTCCGGACGCGAACGGACAATAGACGCGCAGAGAAACAGCTACTGCTCAAGCACAACAGGGACGAAATTACAACGATGAAGCAGGACGTACAAAAGTCACAGTAGTCACGGTAATGAATCTCATTAAAAACATTAATGAGTGGAAATATTTACGTTAATGTTTAGACTAAAAATCGATCAAATGCTGGTTGTTAGATGTCCCGCTTAAGTACGATTCAAATTCTTTACAGCCGAGGAGCAAACGGGCGTCAATTTATGGGACAAACCAAGGAACATGACAGACTTGTATCACATACAAAAAGGGACGATTGACACCCGATATACTCCTGCTGAGGGGATCGAACTCACAGTGCGGCGATTATTAAGGCAATCGTTAAACACTACACCAGTGAATAAGCCCGATAGTGTAGCTCACATAAAGTTTTCTAGTGAGATTATTTTTCAATTTGGGAGCTCGCTCGCACTATAACTAATCTACACGATAAGCACTGATATTATCTAACGTGTGGGTTGCGGTGACCATCGCAGCTTTGGCACGAGTAGTAGTGGAGTAGTACTACTAGTATTACTACTACTACTACCCAATTGTTGGTATCTCTACTAGTAGTAGTATGTCTCCAATTTCGAAGCCCCGGTAGTTCCGGTAATACTACTACCCAGTTTTCATTAACCCCTGTTTGCATGCGACACACTTCTTCACAAACTTCGCGATCGAGCTCTCCATGTTTGGCCAGTTGAAGGTCTGGCGCACGGTTTTGAGCTGTCGTGCACTGACAGGGTGCCCAAGGTTGTGGTGGTACCAGGCAATGCTCGCAGGCGTTCCGGAGCGATAACCCTCTTTTAGTATGCCACCGGCATGCATCCCAACATAAAGGATGGCTGCTTCCAAGCCTACGCGACATTGGCTGATTGTCTGGGTTGTTGTTGCCGGCAAGACATGCGGTCTTGATCCCTAAGTTTTTGAAGATATCTATTTTTTGGGATGTTTGGTGAGAAGGCGTCCGATCCGATGTATTTTTCACCCTTGATGCACTCCATTGTCAAGCGATACTAAGAGAGTAGCAATTTTCAGCGCATGACACGGAGACTGTTCTCGATTTGGTAGATCAGGTTCCTGTAGTCAGTGTGCACAATAACCGTGAAGCCGAGGAGCATATTACTTCGAAGACGGAGAGAGAAGCTCCAATCCGATGCCGTGTGATTGACTTGGTGTTTGGTCAGGCTGCGTGGGTAGCAGGCTAGGATTTTGACGCCTTGCATGATGATCCTGCCGAGTTGTGTGCCACTCATCGCCCTCCTTAATGGGCCATGAAGGAGGGATACGAGGAAGACTTGAAAGACTTGAAAGCAAGACCGACAACCAAACTTACGGAGAAACTTGTCAGCAATGAGCGACTTCGGTGCGACCCTCTATTAGTAGACCTGCTTAAGCTAATCGAATATACGAATACGAAATAGCTGAGCCTAGTCTGTGACGTACCCACGTCATTGAGCCGGTTAATCAACGAAGATTAACCAATCAGATATCATTGTATTTGCAAGTTGAACTTCTACTGCAATATTGCAGTTAAGTTCAAAAGCAAGCTCTGGTGGCCGACAACAAGCCCTAAGCTAAATAAACTCATTTTGCTTTCTACCTTCGAGTTCTCAAGCTCCGTCACGTAGTAGCACTTGTCGTGCTCAAGACCGTCGAGTCGTCCCTGCTTCCTCCACCGTCATGCCAAGCCATCGCGCAGGTCATGGAGCAGCCAGCTACGTCCCACAATCTGATCTGGGCGAAATGCTGCAATTTTTGTAGCCCAGCTCCAGGCCCAATTCAACGAGCAACTAGCCGCTCAAAGTGCGCGCTTTGAGACTTTGCTATAAAAAAACGAGCCGCCACAGTATCGAGGAACGCTCCATCAAGACCTAGAGCTTTTGGGTGGTTGTTCAAGGTCCCAGTGCACCGGTGATGATTTACGACTAATACAAGGAGGACGCTACACCGCCGTGCTACCTGGAGCCGTTGTCCAAGCTGTTGTGGATCACGCATGTGTACGCGCTGGACCGTGTGGCATGGCCACGTCCTGAGCGTCGGCGTCAGCCGAAAAAGATGAAGGCCAAGAAGAGCAAGGTCAGCATTAACTAGTCTAAACCCAAAAGATAATACACATTGGCTCTGAGAAACATATACTTATAATGTTTGTATCGATACCTCTGGGCATGTAGCTATCTGTTTGCACCGTGTCGAACCGTTGTTCTCTGCCGCGGAGACAAACTGAAATTTTAATTGACGTGCTATGCATCCAGACGCCGCTCCCGACGGTCAAGATCAAATGCCTTCAGTTCTAACACGGATCCTCGCGAACGTTTAGGCGGTCGGGTTAAGTTCGGATGGGCACAAACCGTACTAAAAATAATGCTTTACTTCGATCTACCGAGCTTGAATCTAGCTCCATATAGGTTACACGGTCTACAGTCATTTTTTTTACTTTCGTAATTATGTATGTGTCAATATATTTTGGGTTGGTTTGGACGCTGTGTGGTTAATTTCGTAACAAACTCTAAACAGTCTGTTTGCATAGATTGCAATATATTCATTCCATTCTGATGACAAAATAATTTTGCTTAACTCTAAATGTTCTTAGGCTAGATATATCTCTACCGGAGCGCCTGGCGCACTGTTGTAAAAACAACGGTACCAATTCAAGCATTACTAAATACAACAATAGTAAAGTGAAGACAAATTCAATATCCAAATATATATTTGTGGATATCTTTGCGATTGTAGCAGCCGGCAGCTCAATCGTGCTGCTTTATTGGCTGACAATTTCGAGTTTGTAAGATGCAGCCATCGAATAAACACCGGCGTCACGCCCATAACTTCAAGCGAAAGACTGACGAGTCATTTTGGCGTGTCAATATCAATAAATACTAGACCACTACTATCCCGCAGAAACTTCATCCTCCATGAATCTGACAAGCCGACAGTGGTTCAACTACGGCTGCAAGGACAACTCAATCAATCGCACGCTGCACACAACAGGCAGTAGTGTGGGTGTGTTGGTGCAGCGTCCTGACGACGTCGTGGTACTGGACAATTTGGTATTCCACTAGGTCCTTCTGGTCTACCAGTTGAGTACGGCTGAAACCAACAAGTGGGGTGGGATCTTTGGTGATGTTGTGGTACTCGAGAAGGACCGATTAGTGTCTATTATGTACGCTACCAAGGTGGCATCCGGGGCCCAGAAGGGATCAAGAGAAGCCTGGGAATTTGGTGCTTTCGGCCTACAGCGTGATGGAGAACGGCGACTACGACCCAGGTGATTTTGAAAAGGCAAAGAAGAAGTTCACGGCGAAGTCAGTAGTGTCCGAGAAGTCACAGAAAGTGCAGGTTGGTGCCAGAGCGAACATCGACAAGAAGCGCGAGTTGAAGGAGAAGATGGAGGGCGTGGGGGCCGCTAAGAGATGAAACCATGGAGGCTTGGAGGATTAACTTTGTAATACATGTGTTGGGTTTGGCTTATTTATAAAACAAAAGTCATGTATTCAAAGTGTTGGTGTTTTAGTTTTGCCTGTTAGTACTGGTGAACTTGTACGTCGCCGATTTTGAAGCGAAAACACAACAGAAGTCACTGTTCGATTGCATAAAAAGGGTCCGCGATTATCAGGCTGTCTCGAAATATTGGTTAGTGCCGCTCTCGCAGGGATTCATGATGATCGTTATAGAGTAAGATATCACTTATACAAGCCAGTTTAGGCAAAATGTAAAATTCACTGCTCCACGTGGTATCGTTGAAGTAGGAGACCATGAAGCTATTTTTCAGGTGCACCGAATAAAGTCGATCAAAGTATTTGAACCTAGTGGAGTTATTTTTGATTGGCGCAGTTACCTTTCTTCAGACAGAACTACACCAGACTTCAGTATTAGTAAATATGTTGTCAGAAAGAAACTATTTTCGAATAATAGCCTCCTCTTGACGTATGCAGCGGTTTTGACTACGATTCCTGTGATGTCCTCCCAAATGTAGTATAGTGGCAAATATTGTTTGTCGGTGGGTGGTAGCAAAAGTGCTCCCATTTTATGAAACTCACGACTCTATGGGCTGTATAAACAGACATTGCTGCCTCATGTCTGTACGGAGGTTGTCTACTCCACGGCCTATTAAACTGCATTAGATTGTTTGACCGCCACGACGCCGCTCACAATATGCACGTTACAGAAAGCTTAGTCGTGTCTATACCCCCCCGATTTAGCCAAGTGCCCTTCCCATGTACCCAACACACACATAGCCATGGTACTACTAGCCCTGTCCTCCAACCTAGTGCCGCCAGCGCCATCTCACCTCCGCCTCAGCGTCAGCTCAGCCCTCCATCTCAGCGCCGCCAGCCTCTGCACATGTCAGAGCCACCAGCTGCTGTGCCAGCTTCCTCCGAAGCAACGCCGACGGCTCCTGGACCAGCTAGCAGCGCCGCGCCCTGCAGCTAATGCGGAGGTCGAGAGACAGGGTTGAAAATACTACCGTGACGTCGACCCGTACGCCGCAGTGAACGTGATCCGTGCATCACGGTCGGTCACGAAGCGCCCACTTCCCCCGGAAGCCCCATTGCGGCACCCCTCGGCGAACTGGATCAACCATTTTGATTCAGTCGCCCCGGTTGTCATTTATGTCGACTACATAGTCCGCCGCTTGGTCGATCGGGGGGGGGGGCACCGCACGTTGCGTCCTAGTGGAGTGGGAATGCAAGCCGTGCCAGCTGAGCTGGAAGTGGCGGGAGAACCTCCAACACGTCTACTGGTTTATTGACCAGGTGAACAAATGGAGGCCCCCCGGGTCGGAGCTCTTGTTCAATGCATTCTATGCAAAGAACTTTCGAAGAGCCGGGGTGTCAGACACCATCCGGTGCTTCCTGTATGCCATGTAAGCTGCATGCTACAGCCTCGGAAAGCCAGGCCTAGTCTCCAGTGACCATTGAAAGAGCTTCTAGTTCCACCAGAACAACGAGTGTCCTGCATCGAGACATCGACGCCTTCTTCTCCATCCGTGCTGAAGGCGTTGCGCCCGACTACGTGGAATTGCTCAAGGTTTACCAGCACAAGTTCATGCGGTCGAGCGCTCAAGTGGGACAAGTCGTCTACGAATTACCGGTGGGGTTCTACATCGCTCACGCAGCTCAGCAGCATTGCTTCACGCTGGTTGTTCAAGGTCCCAGTGCGCCGGTGATGATTTACGACTAATACAAGGAGGACGCTACACCGCCGTGCTACCTGGAGCCGTTGTCCAAGCTGTTGTGGATCACGCATGTGTACGCGCTGGACCGTGTGGCATGACCACGTCCTGAGCGTCGGTGTCAGCCGAAAAAGATGGAGGCCAAGAAGAGCAAGGTCAGCATTAACTAGTCTATTGGACCTCCTCGGCCGTCAGTTTCAAAGTGAGGGGGGCTGCAGTGGCAGCGCCACGCGTCCTCCAACTCACTCTACACATCCCTCGGCATTCACTTTTGTGGTCAGGGGTGCCGTACTTTTCTATTGGCTTAAATGCTTAGATAATACTATCCAATCAAAATCCATCAAAACACTCACACTAAAAGTTTCGGCACTCCTATCTCACATCCTTTCCTATGCTTATCACATGGTTTCCCATTATTTCATTACGGCTGTTAACTCACTCTTTGTTTACCTAAAGTTTACTTCTTTCTTAGGACATACGGGTTAACAGCCTTTATGTTTACTCTTTGTTTACAGTTTACGGAATTTTCTTAGGACGGCTGGAAACTGTGTCTTATCTTGTAATTTGCCCTGGATTTCTCGTACTTTTCTCACAAATCCAAGAAAACATATTTTGGGTAGCATGACCTTTCACTATATGACAAAATTTAGGGTATTGTACTGGCCACTCGCATAGATACACCATTTTTTTATAATGGTAATAGCTCATGATCTACCGCGTTCCTAACAACGACTAACACCTCAATAGAGAGCTAAACATCGCCATAAGACATACATGGCACCGGTATGTCTTGAATAGCCAATTTGCTAACCTAAAATTTGGCGATTTTGTTATCGTATTTAATTATGTGGCAACAGTACCGAAAATTAAAGCCATCGCACGGTGGGTGCGTCTTCCTAAGATGTATTATTCTCTGTTGATGTATATAAAAGCTCTTGAGGTGCTGTTGTTGAGAAGATCTAAGTCAACAAACTTAGCGAATAGATCAAATTTAGCATTAAAATGTTGCGTTTTGAGGTTTCAAATCACCTGATTTTATCCGCTCTATTTAAAATGCGATACAAATCTGACGATATGACCTCTATTTACAGATGTTTTGAAACACCTACCCCTTATACATGTTGCGCGCCAAACTGAAATCGCTGATTCGAGGAGAAGAGTATTTCGTGCTCGATTTTGACCAGTTAAGAGGCTGAAAAGTGGTAGTGATTACGCAAGTGCGCGATTCTGCAGACGCCGACAAATCTGACGATATTTGTACTTTCTCGAAATTCGGTCTAGAAGTGAAAAAAATTGGCCGTTGAAACTGGTGTATCAATGCGAGTGGCCAGTACAATAGCATATGATTCAATTACCAACAAACCATACGTCAAAATCCAATTTTTATTGTATACAACAACTACGTTGCATATGACTTCTTGGAATTCTTATGAATTCTGCCTTTAATTTAATTCTTATCTCGGCTCATGTTGCCCCCCCCGCACTTTGCACGCCATTTCGTCCTTCACTTTCAATTTTGCTTTCAGCTTCATCGGTTCGACTTTGCGCCTCTGGCCGCAATTAAACTCTTTATGGGGGGCTAGGACAACCACAACAATAAATCCAACCAGACTTTGGAAGGCGGTGGTACACAGTTACATTCACCATGGCGGGGGCTTGCCCCTCCCTTTTCAGATGCGGGCAAAGGTGTCCCTTGTTGTGCTTGGACCAAGAATACTTGGTTCGTCCTAGTCTAGTCTTTAACCATTGAGCTTAAGCATATTGGAAGTCTTAATAATATGATAACGTTGCGTCTTATTGTTTTGTCTTACCGCATAAGTCTTTGCCCTTGGCTCAAAAGTATCTTTGCACTTCAACTTGGAGCCGGCTGGCTTAATCTTGACCACATGGTGGAACTTCAATGCGTACTAGCGAAAGTACTGACGCTCATGAACCGGATGGTTTCACATAACCAAGCGCTAAAGTATCCGTGATCTCGATCAACCCATGCTTACTGCGGTAAGGGAAGGCTTAGGTCTTTGACCCCCATCAAACTCCTCAACTTCTCAAATTGAGTTTGAGGCAGTGCCTTTGTGAGGGCATCCGCAACCATATCAATAGTAATACAGTACGAAACTACTATTCGTCCTTTATCATGAACCTCTCTCGCATATAGCCCTTTAATATCAATGTGCTTTGTTGAAGCATGATTAGCTGGATCCCTTATTTTACTCATTGCTCCTTTGTTATCACACCATCATACTATCGGTTGCTTCTGCTTAAAGACTAGCTCCTCCAATAGAAACCACAACCATTCACTTTCTTTTACACCCTCACTTGCTGCTATTAATTCAGCTTGTGCTGTGTGGAGACTTACTGTATCTTGCCTCGAACTTTTCCAAGTAATACACGCATCTGCCATAATACTAACATACCCAGTCACTGACTTTCGGTCCTCATTAGCATTCGCGAAGCTCGCGTCTGTGTATAGCTCATATATGACTTCTTTAGACTTTCCGCCGAATACGAGACCATACGACGACGTTCCTTTCAGATACTTTAGTACTCTCTGGGCTGCCTTGTAATGGCTCTTATTATAGCAAGACAGGAACTTACTTAGTACTCACACAACATTTGCTATATCAGGGCGTGTACCACGCACAAGATACATTAAATAACCCACTAAACCTCTATAATCGAATGGCTGAGCTGATATTTGCTCTGGACTCATATTTTCTTCTTTCTCAAGTACTATACTTTTTGCCTGAGGGGTTGGCTCTGTGGCACACTCAGTCATATTAAACTTTTGTAGTAAGTCCAATATATACTTATGTTGAGACATACTGAGGATCTTATTAGTCCTGTCTCGCTTAATTTCCATCTTTAGAAGATAGTGAATTTCGCCCAGGTCCTTCATAGTAAACCGATACGCTAGTTTGGCCTTCACCTTTTCCATGAGTATTATATTACTTGCAGCAATAGTGATATCATCCACATACACGCAGATAAGTACTACGTGAGTCACTCCATTTACCTCCCAATTTTGCCGGTACAAACAGTACTCCTTTTTGCACCGGGAAAACCCAAGTTTTATTAAGAACTTATTTAGGAGCGCATACCAAATCCGTGGCGCCTGTTTCAGTCCGTATAGACTCTTCTTTAGCTTACACACGGTCGAGTCACTCCCATGGCGAAAACCGTGAGGTTGTTGCATGTAAATTTCCTCAAATAACGTTCCATTGAGAAACGCTGTTGAAACGTCCATTTGGTGAACATGTAAGTCCTCAATAGTGGCTATTGCAAGAAGCAATCTCAGCGACTCATACCTCGCGACCGAAGAAAATATCTCATTGTAGTCCACTCCATAAATCTGCGTATTACCCCTTACTACTAGTCGAGACTTAAATCTGTCGACTGTTCCGTCAGGGTTATACTTTACATCAAATACCCAATGGCATCCGAGTATTTTCCTTCCTTTCGGTAATTTTACAAGATCCCGTGTACCATTCTCAACCAAGGCTCGGTACTCCACTTGGAGTGCCGTCTCCCACTGTTGGGCATGCGGTCCTCGTCTGGCCTCTTTGAGGGACCTAGGAATAGGTATCACTTTAATACTTCGTGTAACAGTGTTAATTGCTACAATATAGTCTTTTAGCCGAGAATTCGGCTTGCGTTTGCGGCGAGGCCTGGGAATAGGATGTATTGCCTCACAGTCGTCCTGGTCTCCCACTGCTTCTGTACTCATTAAAGAAGGCGGAGGATTCTCCACGGTCCGTCTTTGTTTAGCTGGTACATGTGCAACTTGGTCCCGCACCCTCTTACCTAGCCCACATATCTCTTTTATGGTTTCATCACTTACCTCAATCTCGCTGATGGAAACGACCTGGTAATCAGGCTGGCCGTGGAAGCTACATCAAACCTCACATCTCGAGCGATGAGGTACATATTCCCTTTGACATCTAATAGGCGATATCTTTTGTAATTTTCTGAAAGCCCAAGGAGTTTGCACTCAATAGCCCTATCACTTATCTTCTTGTTTGTCCGCTTTGACTTTGGTATATGAGCGTAGCACTTACTACCCCATATTCTAAGTACCAACCCACTTGGTTTTGTTCCATATAAAGCCTCATAGGGTGTTTTTCCCTTCAGTCTTGCCATTGGCACTCTGTTAGCTACAGCAGTCATATACATTAGCGCTTCAGGCCACCATCTCCCTGTCATACCAGATCCTGCCAAGGCGCATCGTACATTCCCCATGATAGTTTGGTGCGCCCGTTCAGCTGACCCATTCTCCTCTTGAGACTCTACATTAGATCTCTGAAAGAGAAGACCGTTCTTAGAGCAGTACTTTTCCACCACATTGTTTATAAATTCAGTACCACCACCAGTTCTAATCCTTCTAACTTTACATGGGAATTGTCTTTCCAGTTGAGTAATAATAGTTGTTAATTTTCCTCCCACCTCTTTGAGTGATTTCATCACGAAATACCATTTATATGCGGTTGCATCATCAACCACTGCCAACGCGTACTTGTACGCACCAGAGCCGTATAGCCCTTGAGGCTTCATTTTTCCTATTGAGTCCATATGGAGCGTGTGCAGTGGCTCGGTTGCCTTTTTGTCTATCATATTCCTGTATGACATCCTACGAGACTTAGCCAGCGCGCATGTGCGACAGAAGAAAATCATCTTGGCCATGTCTTTCCTTAACAGGCGTGGTGCTCCATCAATCACCTCATTGGACAGAATGCTTATTAATCTGTCCCTCCCAACATGCCCTAAGCGTAGGTGCCATTCCTTCATAGTATTAGAGGTAAATACCGGATTAGTAATTCCGACAGATACTACTTTTGTGGTATCACCAGGTATTTTGCTCGGTAGATAGTACACTTCATCGATTGCTACCGCGGCAAACAGTAATCGGTTATTACTATAAATAATATAGGAATTCTCCAGTCTTAGCTTGGATGTGCCAATACCCTTGTGTGGCAAAGTAATATGCACTCAACAAATTACTACCACACTTCTTATCAAAGGCAACATTCTTTATTGAGATATCACTGTAATTTCCCTGTGGCTTGAGTACACTCAATCGTACTGTTCCCTGTAGTGCACTCACTGAGGTACTTCCATTACCGTACTCAAATGTGTGAGGCTGACCTCTACTGAGATAGTATCAACCACCCACAGATTGTCAGTACGTCGAGCCCTTTTAACCAGGATAAGTACCCTCCGAATTTCTTCCTTACCTCAGTGTCCATGTCCATTTGAGTGGGCGACTTATCCTCCTGCTCATCGCCATCACTCACAGGAACCTTCTCCTTGAACTCAAACTCGTCCGCATCTGCGATCGCCTTAGCCAGGTTTCGTCGTAGACATGATCCTCCAGCGTAGTCATCTCCTCATCCTTGGCTTCAACCTTCGGCTTTTTAGGCTTGGTCGCGGCTCCTTTCTTGACCGCCATCAACCGTTTTTTCTTCGCGTTCGGCTCCGTCTGGATGTTAGAGCGGAACAGCTGACCATCCGCTCGTCCTGGATCGCGATCTTTTGCCATGACCGGACAGTCCTTCTTCCGATGACCCATCTCGAAGCAGTAGTAGCAACGTGAGCTCCCACCTTCCGCCTGATCCTGGGTACCCTTCTTTCCGGTGAATTTCTTCGCCACGTTGATTGCCACCGGGTGCCTCTTGTTGGTGAGATTGTTGATCTCCTTCTTGCTGCGGTCCGCAAAGACGCGCCGCAGGCTCACTTCAACGTTCTCCACCGTGAACCACTCCTCTGTCAGGCTGATTCCCCAGAACTCGCCTGGAAGCTGAGCCAGCACCTCGATGCACAGCCAGTGCTCAGAGACCATCTCCTTGCCCACCAACCCTGCCATCTTCCGGTTGATTTCGTTGCGCACCTTCTTCAGCTGAGTGAATAGGGCCCCCAAATTGCTCCAGTTGGATGCAATAATCCGGTCCCATTGTCGGCGCAGCTCGATTACACCCCCAGCATCCCCAGCCCCATACTTGATCTCGAGCTCCTTCCAGACGTCACACGGCCTCATGTTAGACACATTGTCAGGTAAACCCGTGAGAAACATATTGGTAAGGGATTGGTTAAACAGGTTAAGTAACCCCCCATTAGCCCTATTCCAGTGCTGGAGACGCCAGCGCATCTCTTTAGCCTCTTCCCTAGATGTCTCTTTCGAGATCGAGATGGCCGGTTCTTCCGGATGGCTATCCAGAAAATCCACCATCCTCACTGAAGCGGGGCCCTGCTCCTTTTCCAGAAGCCCGCGCTCATAGGCAGAGTACAACTCCTTGATGTAGATCAGGAACTTGTCCTTCCACATCGGGTACTCCCCATCCCTAGCCATGAACTTCTCCAGCCCGAGAGTTGGACCACCCCTATTGTGACCAGTGCTCACCGGACGGAGGTTTTTGGGTTCGTATCTGAAATATTGGACCTCCTCTATTGGCCGTCAGTTTCAAAGTGAGGGGGACTGCAGTGGCAGCGCCACGCGTCCTCCAACTCACTCTACACATCCCTCGGCATTCACTTTTGTGGTCAGGGGTGCCGTACTTTTCTATTGGCTTAAATGCTTAAATAATATTATCCAATCATAATCCATCTAAACATTGTCTAAACCCAAAAGATAATACACATTGGCTCTGAGAAACATATACTTATAATGTTTGTATCGATACCTCTGGGCATGTAGCTATTTGTTTGCACCGTGTCGAACCGTTGCTCTCTGCCGCGGACAAACTGAAATTTTAATTGACGTGCTATGCATCCAGACGCCGCTCCCGACGGTCAAGATCAAATGCCTTCAGTTCTAACACGGATCCTCGCGAACGTTTAGGCGGTCGGGTTAAGTTCGGATGGGCACAAACCGTACTAAAAATAATGCTTTACTTCGATCTACCGAGCTTGAATCTAGCTCCAAATAGGTTACACGGTCTACAGTCATTTTTTTTACTTTCGTAATTATGTATGTGTCAATATATTTTGGGTTGGTTTGGACGCTGTGTGGTTAATTTCGTAACAAACTCTAAACAGTCTGTTTGCATAGATTGCAATATATTCATTCCATTCTGATGACAAAATAATTTTGCTTAACTCTAAATGTTCTTAGGCTAGATATATCTCTACCGGAGCGCCTGGCGCACTGTTGTAAAAAAAAACGGTACCAATTCAAGCATTACTAAATACAACAATAGTAAAGTGAAAACAAATTCAATATCCAAATATATATTTGTGGATATCTTTGCGATTGTAGCAGCCGGCAGCTCTCTTCACGATCGAGCAATACTACTCGGATTATCACCCACTTATGGTTGAAAAATGGTCTCGTGTCACTTGGCGCCAACGCCAATGAACTGTACCGCCAGTTTGCCATGGAGTGCGAGCGGAATGACATCACCTGCACGCGGGAGACATCCAAGTGCGTGCTTCGAAAGCGCTTTCTACCACCGGACAACGAGAATCAGCTGCGTGAAAAGCTGTACAAGCTGACTCAGAAAGGTTCGGTACACGACTACATTGGATAATTTCAAAACATTTTGGTGCAGTGGCAACTGCAGATTTCGGCGCTTGAGCTCCGATTCTCCTTTCAGCAGGGGCTGCATCAATAAACCAGCAGCCACATCCGCGAACACGACCCGGCCAACCTCGAACAGGCGATAGAGCTCGCCCTTCGCTTAGATCATGGTCTCCCTGGTGACCGCCAGACCACACTCGGTGAGGACTGGGAGAAATCTGCGATCTGCAACCATTGCCGCCAAGTGGGCCACATCGCCCCCAAGTGTCCTGAACTACACCAGTAGCCTTCTCTCAAAAGGAGGACGTGTGACGTACCCACGTCATTGAGCTGGTTAATCAACAGAGATTAAGTAATTAGATATCATTGTATTCACAAGTTGAACTTCTACTGCAATATTGTTGCTAAGTTAAACGTCAAACTCTGGTGATCGACAACAAGCCCTAAGCTAAATAAAGATTCACTTTGCTTTCTACCTTCGAGTTCTCAAGCTCCGTCACATAGTCACATCTGTAAGAAGGGCTGGTATTGCCTCTTCGGATATTTTGTTCTCTATACAAGAGTCTATGTAGAGACCTGCAAGACGAATCCTTTTGCAGCGTCAACCACGTCACGGTTAAGACGTGGTTGACGTCGGAAAAGGTTCGATATGGTAAAACTGGGCATGGTCCACGGTAAGTCTCTCTTTGATTGTCAAATTCCCTGTATCAATACTGAATTATAAAATGTACACAAATTACCTGTAGAGCCTGTATCATCGCTGCAGGCGTCATCCGATCACAAGGGCCCGTGACCTTTGGCGAGTTTTTGGGGGACTCGATTGAGGTGTGGAATGCCGGTCTGAAGCGTTCGCATTGGGACGAGAATAATTATCATGGCAATTTTGATGCGCCTCAGTTTGAGCGGTGATTTGAAAACTTGTTCAAGACTCTAGCGGCCAAGTATGAGCCAAGCACCATGCACATGGATGGTGCTTCATATCTCAGCGTATCACATACAAAACACCAACTAATGCATGGCGCAAGGGGGACTTCACTGCATGTATTCACGGTACGAAACTACTCAAATGGAGAATTTGGATTCACGTAACTTGATATTTGTATAGAAATGTTGGGTGTGGTCTTCAACCCGCGAACAACCAAGAAAATGCTTCTCGGGCTGGTGGGCTTGCATCGACCGGCTCCAATCTACCACGCCACTACCATCACCACGAAGTATGAACACTTTGTGTTCTGCACACCCGACCCACCGTCCATTCGAGCTCATCCGGGGTATGGTGAAGAGAGGGATCGCTCGTGACCCAGTCAGAAACGCCAACGACATGGTCGAGAGGGTGTTGCAAGGTCTGCGCACGCCTGGCTGAAGGTACATCGTCACGCCCAGAAGAAGGAAGATGGGTTCCTTGCTGCTGCCATCAACACAGCAGATACCTATATAATTCAATAGTTGTTGACATGCTGTGTTTTGTGGCATATTATTGGCTTTTGTCGAAATCGCCTTCTTTTAATCAGCTCAGCCCCCTTCGCCGATAGGAGGCTTCCATTTCAGCAACTCCTTTCCTGAAAGATAAATGGCCTTCTATTGGCTCCACTGCGACTGAGATTCTGGACAAACGGATGCAATTCAGGCAAAACAGACACCAGATTCGGATAAAAACGGGCGGTGTTCACCCCATAGCTAAATGCCACTATAAGTTTTCTAAAAATTCATGAAATCACAGGCCAGTCAGATTTGGGTCCATGAATTATGCGGAGTACAATACCGTGTATTACTTTTATTCCTCTATCATCTATGCTCATGCCTATGATCTAGACCCGTGCTCGTACCTGGATACAAAAGAGGAAGTGAGCTCGTCTTCGGACTGCGTCCTCGGCGGCCTCATTCCTCAGTCTCTTGTCGTCATCGCACTGGGTAGCAGGCAGCTCTGTGCCTGTACGATCCAGACCGCAGCTGGCGATCTGGAACTTCCTCTCGTACTTGCTAATCGAAACTTAACGTGTTTATGAGGTTCTACTATTTTAAAACCCATTCGCTCAGGCAAACATACGATGGCTTCTGACACTGTGCGAGTGGGGCACACGCTGTACGAGTCGGCGCCTCTCCATTCAACAACTACATAACCCTATACATCAGGGGATTTCAAAGTACCAAGCATACTGCCTAATCGCAACAAAATTTCGAATCTCTCTGGTTGGCTGTCCCTACTTACAACCACGTTAACAAGGAAATAAAATGCGGTAGAAGTATCCACCCTCGGCTGTGACTACAGTACCCAATAGGCGTCCAACAGCAACGTATGCACCAACGTCAAGTCTGTACCCGTCAGCAATATCACGTTCATCTGCAGCAATCTTGCATTATGGGCAGTTTTTTTGGAATTCAGGGCGTTAGGTTTTCCTGGCCCAAAAAGCGCGTCAAGAATCCTAACATAGCGGCAAAACAGCAAATAGCTCTGATTGGCTAGTTTTCAACTTAGGTCCATGTGTTTCCGGTTTCATTTCAACTTCGAAGCCCCCTATTATAATGATTCAAAACGTTTGACTCATCATAATGTATAGGGTTAAGTATGTTGGATGCACCAGCCGATTTGTTGCAAAGTAGTGTGCTGCGCTGAGTAGAAACATATTAAGTGGTGAGGCCGTGGTTCAGGTGGGGGCATACGTTCCCGGTTATCGTTCCGGTTAGTGTTGCTAGTTTGTGCTAGAGTGTTTCAGAACTTGTCTTGTCCAAGTCATATCCGTTTTACACTTTAGGACCATGTTTACTCTGTCAGGAGTAAACATCCTCCTTGACCGACCAAAGCCATATCAGCCAGTACCTCTAGGTAGCTGTATGGTGCAGCAATCTAAGCTCAACCACTTTTACTTGTCATGATGCTCGAAAAGGATCGCGTTGCGAAGATCAACATCGTCAGGCTGGTAGTACAACAACCCGTCCTCAATGAAAAAATGACGCAGATTAGCTCGAAGTTGTCGAGGCACTCCAACTGGTGGTGGCGTCGTCGGCGGGCCAAATCTGCGTTAGGCTGGTAGTACAACAACCCGTCCTCAATGAAAAAATGACGCAGATTAGCTCGAAGTTGTCGAGGCACTCCAACTGGTGGTGGCGTCGACGGATCTACTCGAGTCGAAAGATGTTAATACAGCAGTCCGTAGGTGGAATCTTGCGGCTAAAGGCGAAATCATTGCTGAGCGATGGATGGTCGCGCAGCCATGTACTGCAAGTACGCCTCATCCGCAGTTGGTTCATCATGCTGACTAGTGAGTTGCTGCAGAAGACTCGGGGAGGGGGGGGGGGGGCACGTGTTGTGCTGATTCTGCTGGCTCAAAAGCAGGATTGCGAGAGATCGCATCGGCAACAACATTGGAAGTTCCTGGTATCCAGCGGAAAGGGGGTCTGTATGAGCCTAGCTCGTTCAGCCACCTGGTCAACCGCTGAGAGCACCTCTTCTGCTCGAGAATTAACTGTAATGTACGGTGATCCGTATTCACAAAAAATGGCTTGTCGATGAGGTAAACTCGCCAAAGTCGCATTGCGTGTGGAGCAGCCAGCAGTTCTTTCTCACGAGTGGGATACATGTTCTCCGCCTCACTCAGCTTTCGTCCACCATAGCTAATGACTTACTCTGTACCGGCCTCATCGACTTGATAAAGATATCCGCCGACAGCGTAGTCCGTGGCATCCATGCGAACGCGAAATGGACGCTAGCTATCCCGATGAGCGAGTGCTGGTGGTTCCGAAAGCAAACACTTTAACTCTTCGAATGGCCGCACTTGCTCAGGAGAGAATAGAGTAATCTGCTCGTTCTTGCCACGACCTCGAGTGGTATCCATGAGAGGCGCTGCTAACTCAGCACAATTTCCACAGTACTTTAGCACGTAGACGCAAGTACTGGAGCTGTCGTCGTGTACGGGGAAGTCGCCACACACGAATGACTCGGCACTTATCCGGATCCATTCGAACGCCGTCACGCCCAAAGGAATGCCCAAGACAAGGTATTTCGCTAGCACAATGCCCGGCGGATTTAGGCGACAGTTCGATGTGTTGCCCCGACTCCATCACATGCGTGCCGCTTGCCCAAACAGGTGGCTTCAGCTGTTTGCAATGTCCACATCGACGAGATTTACTGCACAATATGCTTCTATTTCTGTAGCAATGCTTTCTTTGGCTCGAACATGGGCAATGTCTTCATCAACTTCTTTCAGATCGTCGGGTGTGCTGACTCCAGATACTGCATTCACAATCCGCTCTCGCAGCGCCATCAAGGCGCTGAACGTTGACACCAACTGTGCAAAGGGACAATCCAGGTCAAGCGCCTCTGCAGATGCGTTACTGTCTGGAGGGTGGTAAACATATCCGAAATCACGACCGGATTGGCTTTGAACGAGTTCTTCCGAGTCTCTGTTTCTTGGGACGCTGGCTGTCTTCATCGTACTGCTACTCCCATCCAGCATAGTGTTCAAACGGGCACGTTTGAGTTCAACTTAGCCCAGTAGTCCAAGTCTGACGCGGACATGTACAGAACATCGATCTTCCCCGAGCAGTAGGAGAAGAAATCATTGCCGCGCATGTACGACACACGCGAGTTTAAAAGTGAAAGCGTGTAGCGACCGCTGACATCCTTCCACATATCGCAAAGCTTCGCAGCATCATGGGGAATAATATCACCAGGATCTCACTTGGCAAATGCTTGCAGGTCGGAAACGCGCTAGCCCAAATCCAAACGCGATGTCGTGTAGGTCTCGTGAAAGTCAGTCCAAAACGCCGAAATTCGCTGCGTGTCTAGCTCAGTTCGAGTTGGTCGGCAGTCGATTTGTGCATTTGCGGAGAAAATTGCTCCGAAAACATCATGTTAAGGAGCCGAGTCATTCAGTGTCGCGTTCGACGCTTGACTTCAGCGGCCGTCAATACCTTAACAGGGCCCGAGGGTTTGCATTTCAGCAGACACACTGCATGAGCAGTGCTACGTAACCGATCTTGTGGTCGTTGTTGTCTACGCCCTTCTTGACAATGCGGAGCTGCCGAAGGTATCACTCGGTTCGTATTTGTTTAACTCCAAATGTAATCAAGTATGCCTCCGCCTCGCCAAGAGGCATATAGTTTTTGAAGAGAATATCGCCAATGGTTGTTGGTTGCAGAGGCGAAGAAGGAGAAGGTTTGGAAGCGGTCGAGTTAGGACGAGACTGGCGGACATCGTTGCGATATGTTTGTGGGGTGGAAGTTGAGAGGTTGGTTGGGAGCAGGTAAGAAGTGGGAATGAGCATCCAAAGCCTACTCTCAAATTTAAGCTGCTACCCCGATTGATTATCTTCCGTTTCGGTAGCACACCTCAGGGTCTCCCCTCCCGTCTACCCTCCATCTACGTACATACAAACTGGTTGTGAAACCTAATCCGCAGCGTCTCGAAGTCATAGATCTTGGAGTGCAGCCACCACTCTTCGCCAGACTTGCCTCTCAGTCGCCCACGGAACACACTAAGACGTAAATTATCGTCCAAACCAACAGTAGCTCTCTCAAACGTATCCCAGAACGCTCGAGCCTTTTCCACAGTAGAGCCGTCCGGATAGAACGGTTGAATAATTTTGATAGCGTTCTTGATATGTGAAGGCACACGAGCAAACCCAGAGAACGGTGCACCTTGTCCAGAAAGAGTTGGGCAATGTTACCTCTGCAACGTTGGAGTTGGGGTAGGAACGCCCCCGGCAGCAGTACCAGGTCAGACCGGATGAGATAAAGCGGACGTAGCGTAACTAGGAACGCCAACGCCAATCGGAGATATTCCAGTACCGAAACCAGTCGAAGCGGGTACCGTACTTCCAGGTGTAAACAGTCCTCCAGGACTCACCCCCGCAGGAACGGTCGGACGAGTAGGCGTAACAGGGTACGGCCAGCCACTTTCACCTACTTGAACACCAACATTCAGGACGCCACGGGCCGCTGGGGCAGGCTGAATGCTACCCACATATTTTTGAGCGAGGAGGTCTCCTTCAAAGACTCGTGCAGCAGGAACCCTTCGTGCCCCCCAACTCCAGCAAAAGCAGGTGCCGCTCCATCCGAGCCAGTCCTTGATTGCTAAGCAGCAACATGGTCCATAAGCTCCATCGTACTTCCAAGCACTTCTAGGGCTGCAGCGAGCCCTTCCGGGGTAGACGTATCCAGCAGCACCCAGTCCGGATAGGAAGAATGTAATCCAGTCCACGTGTATCAGCATGAGCACCGCCTCGATTCATTGTCACTTGGCAGGTTCCGCCACGGAACGTTACCCAAGATCCCCAGGTACGTTCCAATAGCCTCGGGGGGTTCCTCTTCGAATTACGCCACGTAGCCAGAGGCAACGATCGTAGTAGTCACTACCGTTCTTAAGAGCTGATCTTCTTAAATGCAGGCCGTAGACTTGCCCACGAAGCGGTTCGACGCACATCAGACGCTTGCACGATGGGGGCCTCCGTTGACGTCTCCAAACGGTCCACCCCCTGTCGTAAGCTCTGTCATTACGCAACTGGACGCCACGGGCCCACGCGCACTTGTCACCAAGACGATCGAGTCCTTTGCAATTCCCACCACGCGAGGCCTTCCCCAGCTAGCAGCGTACCGTGCTTCTCCACCAAATGTCGCGTGCCTCCGGTCGGGTACGCTGCGGCTGTTGAGCGAGAAGGCGGCCTGCGCGGGATCGACGGGCAGAAGGGGAACTGAGTAGTAGAAGAAGGTAAAATTAAATGTAGCGCTTTTTGCTGTTTAGGCGGGGTAAACTCACGACGAACTGGCAAAGGCGAGGGTCGGCATGGCCGCCCTCTCTCATAAAGTCGACACCTCTTCTTTCTCTCCTAGCACGCAAGGGCTGTGACACCCGTCCCAGTGCATGGCTACCCTTCCGATAGTACTTGTACAGGCTCGGATCCTATTCCGACACCCGTCCTCCAGAACACGACAAGGTCCCGCTTCGACCACAGATCGCATCCTCATGGTGTACCAAATTATGGACACACTACCCTCAGAATTCAGGACCCCCCCCCTATGGACTCGCGTTACTGCACATTTAAGTACGACAGCACGACCGTTGCTACCGCACATTTACGGGTTACAAGCACATTTACGTGTTAGACAACAAGACAAGTTAAATAGCTGCAGCACATTTACTAGCTGCGCACATTTATCTTGGAGCTCGTGAGGCCTCCACACACAAACATTTTCACAAATTTGCCAAATTGAGAGTTCACGTTTTTTTACTGAGTTTCATTCAAGCATGGCGACCAATTCCACGGCTGCGCCCCACACCTCGTGCGCCGGGCGACATGAACACCATGGAGGTGCGCGAGGAGATGTCGCGCGACCACACGCAGCAGTCGTGGCCAGCTGGGTAGACAGGATATGCGAGTGCGGCTGCAGCGCACACTGCTATTCTACGCGAGCGACAAGACAATGCGCCTGCGTATTAGGGGTCGTTCTGGGGGTGATACTGCGCAAGGGCGACTACCTCAGCGTGAACGGCACGACGGCAAGGGCGAACAGGAGCTGCAGAAGGCTGCCATGGGCGGCGACCTGGCGCAGTTCATGAAGTGGGTGGACGCGCACCGCCGCATGGAGGTGTTCACGAATGCGGACACGCCCGAGGACGCCCGTGAGGCTCGTGCCCACGGCGCGCAGGGCATCGGGCTCACGCGCACGGAGCACATGTTCTTCAGCTCTGCGCAGCGTATCGCATCCGTGCGGCGCATGATCGGCGCTGTGGAGCTGGACTCGCCTGCATAGCAGGACGCGCTAGACGCGCTGTGCACGTTCCAGCAGGGCTACTTCGAAGGCATCTTCCTCGTCATGGACGGCCTTCCCGTGACCATCCGTATGCTGGTCCCACCGCTGCACGAGTTCCTGCCGCACGATGGTAGAGCGCTGGACGAGCTGTGCGAGACACTGTCAAAGGAGATGAAGGCGAGCAAGACGACGGTGCAGTCGCGCTGGGCCGGCCTGAAGAAGGCAGACCCGATGATGGGTCTGCGCGGCTGCCGTCTGGGCATCGTACACCCGGGCGTCACGGAGATGCAGGCCAAGGACATCGCGGAGGCGACTGTGAAGGTGGTGAACGAGGGCGTCTCGGTGCACCCGTACATCATGATTCCGCTGGTGGGCTCGTTCGGGGAGCTGGAGAAGCAGGTAAATCTGGTGTTGGCTGTGTTGCAGGGTGTGATCAGCAAGCTCGGGAAGTCGTTCGTCTACAAAGTGAGAAGGTGATCGAGGTGCCGCGTGGTGATGTGGTCTATCGCGTAACAAGGTGATACTTTTAATTCTAAACTATCATCGTCTAGTTCCCAGTTGCTGCCTGCTTTGCTTACCTTCACATAGTTTCCTACTGTAATAAATGTACAAGTAACCTAGAGTCTGAACGTTTGCAATAAGAAAAAATGAATTATGTTGTGAAGGCGAAGCTGTTATAGTGCGAGACCCGGATGATGCCGCCTTAAGCAGCAGCAATCTAAGAAGACACGGACGTTCGTGACGAGCAGGAGCTGCAGCTTTCAGCAGTTCTGGAGCGAGGAGACCTACTGAATCTAAGCTATCGCCATCCTAACCAAAATTCTTGATCACCTCGTCATGTATATCCTTGCAACAATCCCGTCTTGCTGGAGGCAACGACTGGGTGGTAGAATAGCAGGGGATCATCCACAGCGTGCGGAGACGTAGAACTTGCGTGCATGATGGCGACACCTTGCGCAAACTTGTAAACCTCTTCGTTCCGTTCAAAATCCCGTAAGCCATGGCCAGGATCATCACTCCACAGCTCGTTCCATCCGGTTGCTTCGGCTTAACTACATGAATTGATTTTACTGTAGGAAAGTGTAGTGCGGGTGTTTCTTGCTGATGCTCTTGCCGCTCTTTCGTGTTCCACTTCACCCGCTGCATGTTACAAGCGGCATTCCAGCCCTTCAAATAAGGTAGCATTCCATGATCCCATTCATTCTCCATCTCTGTCCGGTATTCTCCGATCGGGTCGTAGAAGTAAGCTGTAATCCCAGTCGCAAAATTGATTTTTGCCATGATCAGTGTCCAGTGATTATTGTCTACATTGAGCGGGTAGATGAGGAATTTTATCTTAGACAGCTCGACAATGACCCCCCCCCCCAACGGTGTCGTTCGACCCGGAATTGTGGGAGGTTCCGGCCACTCTGGAATACCAATGTGCGACACGAATACTTGGCATCCGCGTCGCAATTCACACATGGCGCGTAACCCCATTTGAACTATCGAGTCGACGAGGAATGTATTCCGAGCGACATCGCCGATGACTTG
The DNA here is from genome assembly GCA_033557925.1 of Phytophthora x cambivora. NCBI lineage: Eukaryota > Oomycota > Peronosporomycetes > Peronosporales > Peronosporaceae > Phytophthora > Phytophthora x cambivora. The sequence goes on along the minus strand of JAUCEB010000027.1, from coordinate 879,299 downwards.
ATCAAAGCTCACGCTGCAGGTTTCTCCTGGCAGCATGAAAGATGTCTGCAAGCAAGCCGAATTAAACTTTACCAAAACGTCGTCCGCGCATGCTTTTTCGCGACCTCGCCTTTTCCCAGCATTTCTCTGTGTTTCCATACCAAACAGCTCGATATCCTCTTCATTATTCTCCCACGACATTTGAAGCCATCGGATATCCTTCTCCCATGCTGAGCATTTACGAGAAATGGTATAGAAATTAGTGGGGCGGTTTACCGAGCGACTGTAACCACAACAATAAAAGAGAGTAAGCCTATCACATTTAAAACTTGGGGCGCATTTAACCCACAACGCACCGTGTAAAATCCTTGAAAGCTTTGCCATAGCTGACGATGATTTCACCGTCAAGCCCCCCACCCGCTTCTTCGCTAAATTCAGCATTGCGGCTCCTCCAACGCTGTCGCCTTGCCTCGTTTGCCCTCTCCTGTGCGAGAACTCGGTCCATTGTAATCACAAGGTTATGAGGCACCACAAAATTGTAGCTATAGTCATCTTCTTGAACAATCTCTCGGCTGCACTTAGGCTCGCGTCCCGCTAGAAAAGGATCGGCCATAGCGCGAGGGTATGCATCAATTACACCCTTCACAAGTTTGAGGTTGGTTGTCACTTTCGCCCAACGAAGGACATTCTGCAGCGAAATAGATATGTCAGGCCAGGATACTACTGCCAGCTGCGGGCCAGTGTTGAAGTGTGTCTGCTTCATCTTTTTGCGGGTTGTATTTCGAGGCTTTGGGTGCACCAGCCTCAACACTTCGACGTTGTTTACAGGATCCGACCCACACCGAAGCTCGTGCACACTATTAGCACGATCGGCTACGTGCGTATTGACGGTCGATGATACATCACATCGAACGGATAGTGCACGTGATGCTGATGTTGCCGCGACGACTGCAGATGTATCCTTGTGTGTAGACTGAGTTGTTACCCGCAATGCTGCCTCGTGTGATGGAGATCCAAACGATGGATTGCATGTCACGTTATCGTCGCTTTCACGTCCGAACGCTTCCTCCGAGTATTCGCAACTGTTTTGAGTCGTAGATACGGTATTGGACGAGTCTAGCAGCCCCACACCAAGAGCACTCGGCTCCGATATAACAATTTCGACGTCGCGAGAAGTAGATTTCGCGAAAAACTGAGAATCGACGTCTGCATCCACATCCACGATCTCCTCCAGATCGGAATCATAGGATTCGAAAATATTCACAGTTGTATCGAGCTCTGGGGATTCATCTGAATTAGGAGGTTGGTCACTTTCATCGTTGGTACCAGCATTAGTTGCCTCGGACTCGTCCACTTTGGATAACAGCTCCTCCCACAACGAAAGTTGTTTGTAAAACTGAGAAGTTGAAACGTTGGAGATTCTGTTGAGTAGTGGATCCAGCGTAGCTAAAGCGAATCGATACTTCTCCGCCGAGGATAGGACAACCATACCAGCTTGCTCTCTCCGTCTTAGCTTCACAAATTGGACACTTCCTCGGCGGGTCTTTTGAGTTAAATGTTCTGTACCAGATAAATGTGCATCAGTGTTTTCGATATTTGAGCTAGTTTCCAATGGTGTCGGGTTCAGCTTCAGACGGACTACATCCAGTGCAGCCTCGATTGATTTCACTCCTGCGGCGATGGCGCTGTATAACTCTGGACTAGCACGCACATTCCACCGAGGGGCGATTGCTTTTGGCGGGAACTCCGACTACTGAAGACCGTCTCGAGAAATCAATAGAAGGTGGCGACACGGCAAATTAGTACTGCTGTAGAACAGACACGAGCAGCTCCAGCACGTCTCGTCGCAAATATAGGTCTGGAAATTTAAGAATACTTCCCACTTGGATGTATCATTGATCTTCACACAACCGGCCCCGTTGAGTATGGTGTGCAAGAGATCCCACTCATGTCTAACGCGACTGAAAGCATAATCGCTTAAATGTGCCGATGTCCGCCGAAGAAAACGAGGCACCGCATGAAATTGCCGCGTCTTAGACGAATGCCGACGCAACACAGATGCAAACTGGAGTACAACCGCTACTTGGTGACTTAGTAGGCCTCCAATAGTGCGGTCAAGACTAGGTTGATAGCCAAGCAGTGCCTTAAGCTGATTCCAGTTTGCTTTAATTCTGTTTGTGGTGGTGTTTCCTGCCGAGAAATACGCCCCGCGCGCGTAGCATGTCCACATCTCCTTGTAGGACTTCCCGTTTTTATCGAAGTAGGTCAGAATGGCTGGGGCCTCGTTAGCGCAGTAGTCGGCGAAGACAATATAGTGCTCATCGAAAGCAGCACTGGTGTAGCTATATCACACACACGTAATAGAGAAACAAATGTGTAGTGATTAGTCGGAGATCATTTCAAGCCTTTGGATGTCCTGCACTGACCTCTTAAGCATCCGCCTGAACAAACTCTCTAGCTCTTCTCGCTGAGCAATACGTAGATCGTATTTTCGGCTCTTGAGAAGCTTTTTCCAGTACGATATAGCGTGAAATTGGCAAAGGAGAACTTTAGCGTCAGGAAAACAGCGTTCTAAAACGCTGCACTCGACGAAATCTTTGTCAATAATGAAAGATTTGATAGACTTCCAGGTTTCGTTTTTCTTTTTGAAAAACTGCAAAATGAGCTCCATTGTAGCCGCTTTTTGATCCACAGCAACAAAATCAACGACAGGTATTCCTCGACCTGTAGGACTGGTTACTAAATGACTCCCTACGTACATAAAAGAGTATTAGAGCGATTAATTCTGGGTTAGCATGCATATGCGCTCCAAAGGCATTTGGTTGTTCGTACCTAGGTGATACCCGAGATTATTCGTGCCGTGAGTCCAATCAAATACGAGACAATCCCCCCACGCTTGAAAGCGGTGCTTCTGAATCGAGGTTTGGACGACAATGGCAGCAGTGATCGACAGTTGATCTTGAACAAGCAAAACGTCGTTGCCCGTTGAGCTGGCCAAGACGTTGGGTATGCGTTTTAATTTGTGCTCCGCCGAGCTTTTTTCCTGCAAACGCTGGATAATGTTGCGAGCCTGTTGTGAGGTAACTGTGCGATCTAATTAAATAAGGGCAAAATTAGTTAGCAATTACATTACACATTGAACAACTTACAAATGGCAACGTACCCAAGGTTTCCGAAAGAAAGGCTGTAATTTTTCTTGGCTCCCCACCCGCGTTGTGCATGTCAGCTACTCTCGATAGTATATCGGGCCTATCATCAACGGTCCCGGTGCCCTGGTACGCGCTTGCGATCTCGCGGTTGGTCATGTGGTTATGGGTTCTTGTCTAATTAGAATATTTGTATAAATAATATTTAGAAGCAATATTTTTAGTGTAGTAAATGGGCTACGCACCTACGAATCAGCCAGTTGGCTGGTTTTCCTTCCTCGGCGACATTCACCATCTTCGCGAAAAGCCGCGCTGGGCAGCCTTGGTAGCGTACAGATCGCTGCCGGAGCCCAGTTCCACGCGACTTTCGGTGACATCCATGCGTGCATCGCCAAATTCTAAAAGACCACCTAAAAGTTTCTGGGATCTGTTTTTCCTGATTTTTTTGCCTCCTATCGTACGAAAATAAATATTTTAGATGCACAAAATGTCAGACGGCTCGTAGGGGGGGGGGAGATAGTACGGTAAAATCGTTTTCAGATTTTTGAAAAAGTTAAATGCGCTGTAGCGCATTTAAGGCTCTGTTGCGTTGTTGTAGTTAAATGTGCAGTAATACCCCCCCCCCTATGGGTAGTTCCTGAGAAGACCGATGGCCCGTACCTAACCGGGGCGTGCCAGAGGGTCGGGTGCCGGGCTCGATGCACTTGTCGTGGGTGGCGGTGGGTGGCGGTCTCTGTGGGTCACCTCGGCTCTATACTACGGCTGCATTGCTAGTGTAGCAGCAGTGCTATTCTAGTAGCTCTAAGGATGTTAATGTAGCTGTGAAGTATACATACCGACTCGCCAGAGTCGTGGCCCGAAGCGCGGCTGCCTGCACATCGTAGGATAGAACAGAGTAGATCTAAGCCAACCATTCTTTCTGTAATACACTTGTGGAGGGCACTGTCGTCGCCGCACGGCACTTCGGCTTTTGAGCACCCGTGCCCTCCTGCTCGGCTTCTGCCCAGCAATCTGCACTTTACCTGTATGGTTACTACAAGGAACAGTACATACACAAGTTCACAGGTTATCAGCTCAATGCGGGCACGGGCCACAAGAGACGAAGACTTACCAGATGAGGCGGCCTTGCATGAAGGCGAACGCCGCGCAGCTCCAGCAGACGAGACACTCATCCAGTCGATTGCAGCTGCAGTAGGGAGGGCCTTGACTGCCCAGGCTGTCGTTGGTCAAGCTGGCCCTCTTCTCGAACAGTCGGTGGGACAGTTTTCGCCCGCTCCCCCTCCCAGGCCACAAAGAAACGTGGACTCCGAGCTCGTCGCCTCCGAGCCCACGGACGCAGTCACGCCGTACGGCACGCACACGAACGCACTGGCCGACCCGAGAACACCACCTCCCAGCGCGTACGAGAGCGGAGCTGGCACGCTCCCCTCCATCCAGTGGAGGCGGTCGCAATGGGGGGGGGCTGGCAGGCTGGTCAGATCCAGCTGGCGTCGACCAAGTTCGACGGCCGTGTCGAAAACTGGAGCCGGTGGAAGACGGAGATGCAGACAATCTTCCACTTGCAGGAGCTGCTGCAACTCGTGCAAGGGCGGGAGTGCTTCGACGAGGAGCGCGCTCGCCGCGATGAGAGCTGGAAGAAGTGCTACGAGACGCGCGAGCGCAAGGCTCACACTGAGATTGTGCTCTCGCTGCATGGGGATCTCTTGGACCGGTTCAAGTCCGACATCGAGACGGCAAACCCAGCGCAGGTGTGGGCCGCACTGCTGCGCACGTACGATGGCACGCAAGGAACCAATGCAGTGTACCTCAAGCAGGATCTGTATGCACGCCGCCTTCGCCAAGGCGAGCAAGTGACGGAGTACGTCGGCGACTTGCAGCAGATGTGCCGCGAGCTCGAGCGCATGGAGATCACACTGGCCGAGGGAGAGATGGCCAGCATTGTGCTGTCCAACGCGGTGGCCGTCTACCCGTTTATCGCCAACGACCACACGCAGCGTGTGTCCCGCTTGCGTGGCGGGTATGACAAAGACCAGCGCGTGCAGGATGCTGTCAATCTCTTGCTTGTGGCTGAGCGCACAGCCCGTGACCAGCTCAGCCGCGAGAACCGCGACGCCGGCCAAGGAGTGCAACGGCAGGTGAACTTGGTAACGCGCAACAGCTCTTCAGGCCGTGAGCAACAGCAGCAGGGCGGTAACAAGCGTCACTACAACGGTGGAGGTGGACGCGGCAGTGGCAAGAAGAAGAGGCAAGATGATGAGGTTGCGCGTAAGCGCCGAGATGAAATTGCTGAGAAGAAACGTAATAGCGAGTGTAATGCATGCCATCAGCGTGGTCATTGGTGGAAGGAGTGTCCTGAGCGGAAGTCTACTGATCCAAGAGAGATTCGCACCATGGCTGGTGCTGTACTGCGCCGAGTGGAAAAGGAGCAGAAAGATGACCGTCTTGCGGATGCACAGCGCGACCGCCCCCGTGTGGATTTTGTGGAGACTCACCCCGTGACACTGAGTGTTGACCGCCAGCGGGCTGATGTGAATAGCTACTCAAAGGTCTACACCCGCCATGAGCTAGCAGCACTTGTTGACCGCGACTTTGAGGAGCGCCTTGTTCGGGCTCGTGACACACAGCGTGAAGAGCAGTCTGTTGAATATTCTCCGACGTCCCCAACAGATGCCGATGCTGAAAGTTTGCATGGAGCTATTGGTCTGCTTCCCACGCGGCGTGTGTTGGTAGCGAGAAGTGGACGGTCCGACATGGTGCCCCCACATGAAATGGAGTGGATTTTGGACTCGGGCGCTCAGGTGAATGTCACTGGCGACCTGGCACAGCATAACAACGTGAAGAACCTGAAGCAGGCGGAGTTGTTGGAAGGCGCTACGGGTGGTTTCGAGCGTGTTGAGTTTGAAAGTGCTGTGCTCATGCCAGTTGTGAACGAGCACTCGGGTGAGACTGAAACCCGCTTGCTCGAGAATGTGCGCTACTTGCCGGGCACCAAGGTCAACCTAATCTCGCAGACCTATATGCAGTTCAAGTGTGGCTACAAGTTGATTGTGTCGGATGATCAGCTGGTGACGTGGCTGGTGAAGCCGACAATGAAGCTGAAGTTTGTGATGCGGGACAGACTGTATCGCATGCGCGTGGAGCGCCGCAACAAGCTCGTGCTGAGCGCACAAAAGCCGAGCGCTGACTCAAATGTGATGGAGCTGCTCCACAACCGTCTGAACCATGTTGCCATGGACACCATCAAGGAGATGGTAGCTAGCAAGGTGGACATGGGCGTTAAGGTGAACACGCGTGATCTGAGCTTTTATGAGTGTGTTCCATGTATTGAATCCAAAATGAAGCGGATGACCTACAGCAGGAATCCTCGACGTGCGACTAGGCCTCTGGAGAAACTGTCAGCTGACATCTGCACGATTAATGAAGTGTCTGCAGACAAGTCGATCATGTTCCTGCTGGTCATGGATGAATTTTCGAGGTTCAAGTGGGCATACTTGCTCAAGTCCAAGGCGGACGCGAGTGACCATCTCAAACATCTCATCCTGAAGCTGGAGAAGAAGTTCAAGCAACTCAGTGTGATGTTGTTCCACGCCGATGGAGGAGGAGAGTTTATCAGCAATGACTTTACTGCATTTTGCGCTAATCAAGGTGTGGAACTGAACTACACTCATGCTGATAGCCCTGAAGAGAACGGGATCGTCGAGAGGAACAGTGGAATTATCGTGTCGCGGGTAAGGTCGATGCTGGATGCTACTCGCCTTCCGAACTCGCTGTGGGGTGAAGCACTCCTGCATGCTGTTGATACGCTCAACTTTTGTCCTACGAGTGCGCTGCAAGGCCGCAGCCATGACGTTTTGTACGGAAGCCTACCAAGTCTGCGATCGCTGCGGAAGCAGCCTTGGTCGAGTGGGAGTGTGAAGTATACATACCGACTCGCCAGTGTCGTGGCCCGAAGCGCGGCTGCCTGCACATCGTAGGATAGAACAGAGTAGATCTAAGCCAACCATTCTTTCTGTAATACACTTGTGGAGGGCACTGTCGTCGCCGCACGGCACTTCGGCTGTTGAGCACCCGTGCCCTCCTGCTCGGCTTCTGCCCAGCAATCTGCACTTTACCTGTATGGTTACTACAAGGAACAGTACATACACAAGTTCACAGTAGCTTATACGGCTACAGCGCCATTAGTAATTCTCAATGACATCGCACCACAAACACCATAGGATCGGTGGGTCCCGTGAAGTCACGCTAAAGAGCTAACTTTACACCGACTCTCTTCAATCTTATATCTTCGTAGCCTTGCCAACACATAACCTGTCAAATCAGATACACAAACATGTTTTTATTATAGATTACTCTTGGAAATTTGTGTTGATCCACTAATATACGCTTTTGTGGTCCACATATTTGACTTAATCCCCAAGCTGGTACAGAACTCTGCGTGAATAGTGAACGCCTGATATATATAAGGGCTCTAGGTTTATGAATTGAACTCAACATATGCGAAGAAAGGGCAGTATTGATATTTGTTATATTAGCAGGAAATTGATACCTGCTGTGTTAATCTGTCCAGAGTGATGCCAGCAGTGCTGTATGGTTGCAGCACTGACCTTAGACCAAGTATCTTCACCTTCTCGCCCCAAGTCAGGTGGAGACGCTTGGTTGGGGTGGACTCCACCGTGGAGGGCATGGTGTGCTTGGAGGGATTGGGGGCTTGTGTGTAAATGTGAAAGTGAAGTGCTGTACTGATGTTTAGTACCCAAAGGTCTCCTGTTTTTCTTGCGTCAGTACCTTGCCCATCTCCCCTCATCACGTCGTAAACCCCATAGCTATAAAGTATATAAGGTTATTCGTTATAGACCCGTTCACTATTGACGCAGAATTCTGTATAGGAAACTGAAGACGAGTGACCAATAGCACATCTAGACCCTTAGAGATGTAGTCAGATTACAATCTACCTAAGGTAGATTGGTAGATTCTATAGGTAGATTCTACCTTAGAGCAAGCAAGCACGGAAGCGCCAGCTTCCCTACCGTGTGCGTGTTCGAGTTATCGAGACTCACTACAGGGGGTTCTAAATATTGTACTGTACAGATTTTTTTAAGCCCGAGTTTGGCCTGAATTTACTCGATTCGACCCGAGGGCCTCAGCACTGGTGCCTGCTGCCATACCGAAGGGGCTGATGCACGATACATGTACTTCTATTGCTGTTGTTGTGCTTAGGTATCGAGTGTGAGCCCCCAGGCTGACCATGACGAACAAGAGAGCTGCCTGCGCAGTCCGCGCTTCCACTTCAGCATGACCTAGGATCTGGCATCGCGCATGCAATGTGTTGGTCTCTGGCTGTTACTCACGCATGTGAGTCACACGCAACGTTGAAGAGATCTCAGTGAGACTCTCACCAAAGCTCGTCGGCTGTCAACGCTCGATGGCACCAGCAATGCGCCCAGCCCAAGTCATATCTGGCGGACGCCGCGATGCAGACCCGGAATACAGTACATGTAGTACATGTATATGTACTGTACATGATGTACAGTATAGCACGGGTCGGTGCTGGTCCAGCATTCTCGCGATCCCTATGGCGTGCCATCGCATACACGGGTGCGGACCGTGTGACCTTTCGGCTTTCGATATTGGCAGGTGCGACCGGCTACCGAGAAAACGGCTGCGCTGACTAGCTCACCTTGCCAGCAGCGATGCCGAGTGGGCATTGCCCAGTGTGCATGCCACCGGCGCCGCGGCCGAGGCCTGATTTAGGCTATCGCTGCCTTGACCGCCGGTGCGAGTCGCACTGCGGCGGTCATGATGGGGGAACCGAGGGAAGATCGCTGGCAGTCAGCTGCGCAAGAGGCGATAAATATGAGGTTGAATCCACCGCGCCGCCGTCGCTGCAGCCACCCATTCCGAGACTGCAACCGCCCTCCGACGTCAACATCGTCTTGTGGCGGAGACGAGCGTTTTACCTGCGAGATGTTACATGTTCTCCACTTGCCGTGGCCGACCCGGCTTGCTCGAATACCGGCAGACCAACTTGTGCAGGCTGCACTGCAGCACTTCGACAGCTGCATGTTGGGCTGCGAGCATAGCATTTCGTCAGCATTTCGGACTGGGAACGTTCGGCCGAGCCTCCTGTGCGCTCTCCTCGCATTTTCCCGGTGACGGTCATTGGGCATAAAGCTTGCTGCGGGCTGAGTTGGGAAAATTTGACGCGGCTGCCGCAGGTCCCACTTTCAAGAGAATAGTGAAACCAAGTCATCAATCAGTCCTTTTTGACGCAGCCACATCGAACAGTCACAGTAGGCTTCTTCACCAGTAAACGTCTAACTTACGCTGGTCTCATCTCTAATCCCGCGTATAAATCCACACCACTCGATTCGAACTTGGTGTTCGTATCAACATCCCATAATTTCGGCACTTTAATCCTCGTTGACCGCCCTGCCAATCCTTGCCCTTCCATCCAGCATATCCCCCACTTCAGCATCAGCGGCAGACGCCCCGCCAGCACCCTTCCTGGCCTGCCGCGCACAAGCGAAAACGCTGCGCAGAAGCCGCGACGAAAGCAAGCCGACGCTGCTCGGAAACCGGGCCGCGCGCGTGAATAAGATCCGCCCTTGCTGCGTTAGTCCGCCCGCAAGCCGCGCGCCGCTGACACCTCAATCTCCTCGCCGGTGTCCGCACGCGCATCGCCACTTCATTGACGACGATCCGCCCTCCATGCTGATGACCGAGACGTACACGCCGCCCGCCGCGTTGGGCACGGCCGCAGCTAACAGCGCCGCGGACGCCGACGCTGATGCCTTCAACGAGCGGCTGCGCCTCAAGATCCAGCCCAGTCCGCCCAAGTTCCCGTACCGGGACGACCCGTTTGAGCTCACCGTGTACCTGGTGGACCCGGCCGACCACCTCAAGTCGGGCATCACGGTGCCGCTCAATGTGGAGCTCTACGCGGCCGAGAAGATGATGCCTGTGGAGAAGGACATCCTGCACATCGACCCCAGCACCAAGCCCGTCATGAACGGCGACGGCATCTGCAAGCTGCGCATGAGCATCAGCGAGTGCTCCATGGCACTGGGCAACCGCAAGTTTGTGCTCCACATCTCGGCCGCCACCACCAAAGAAACCATCAACCTCAGCGTCACGCCCGCCGTCACGTCCGAGATGACGGTCATCCAGCACCGTCTGCTCATCCAGGAGAAGCTGCCCGAGCTCTGGTACAAGGACGAAGGCGGCCGTGACAAGTGCATGACGCTGCCGATCTTCCTCGTGAACTCCAAGAACGAGCGTGTGGGCAACCGCCCCGTGCCGCTCAGAGTGACGCTGCTGTACGAGAATGAGCACCCAGTGCTCAAGCAGGACATCCTCAAGATGTCTCCCGACTGCCAGCGCACCATCGACTCGACGGGCAAGGCTGTGCTCAAGCTGCGCATCGAGGACGTGTCCAAGAACCACCAAGGCCAGGCCTTCCGTCTCAAGGTGGAGGCCGACACGGCACAGTCGCCGCTCAACTTTGACGTGGCCTACGACCTCAGCTCCTCCATCTCGGTGCGTTCCAAGCGCAACAAGCGTCGGCCAGGCAAAAGCGCCCCCGCGCAAATCACACACCACATTATCGCTGGCGCGTCCACGCCCATGTCAACCACGTCGTCTCCTGCCTCGAATGCTGAGCATGAAATGATGCTGGCTGGCGCTTTCGGCACGGCTGCCTTCACAGCGGACGACCGACGCAAGCGAATGCGCACGGGAGGAGGTAGCGCCTCGCCTGGAACTCCGCGCGTGGGAGGCAGCCCACAGGCTGGCAATTCTCTGACGGGTGCCATGGAGAGCATTCTAACCTGGACTGGTGGCGTCGTAAACGGACTCCACCAATTGGAGTGGCAAACGGTGGGCTACGAAAGCAAGAGTGACGGCACGGCGGATCCGGAGCGACCGATCTATCGCTGCCCAGCATGCTGGCGCTACAAAGACGTCATGACGTACGAGACGGCCCAGCACGATACGAAATGCCTGATCGCCAATCTTCTGCTGACGTATGCAACGGACACCATGGGACACCTCGACTTCGTGCTCAAGGGCATTGAGCGGTTCCCAGCGATGATTGCCAGTGCGCAGGCTGCCGCACAAAAGGCAGCAGCGAAGCCGATGGGTCAAATGCAGAACCAGAACGCTGGAACGCCATCACTTGTGAGCCCACAGAATGCCGGAATTATGGGTGTAAACCCGCTGACGGATGATACGATGAGCTCGGCCATGATGATGAACTCCAGTATGGGATCTACTGCTACGTCAAACCATTTTTCGATGACCAACAGCTCGTCAGCAATGACGACCGCGGCATCTGGGCTCACGGGAATGGAGGGGCCGCCTGGTCTGTTCCGGAATAACTCGGGTGGTCTTTCGGAGTTCATGCGCTCGTTGGATGACCAAGATTCAAATGACCCGATGTTCTACCAGAATCTCGCTGCCAGTGGAAATAGCACTGCTGGCGGCAATCAAATTGCTGATGCGATTGAGATGCAAGTGTTTTACGTGGTGGCGCGCATGGTGACGCTGAACTCGAGCAACGCCATCGGCTTCCCGGCATTTGATATGAATATGAACCTGTTGGGATTCTACCAGGAGGGCCGTGAAAATGCGACGACTGAGGTCGTGTTCGTTCCTGTGAGTGACATTCCAGCCATATCGCAAGGAGAGATTATGGAGACCCAGCGACTCCTTCAAGGGGAATTGAAGGGTAACAGCCCTGCTGTGCATACGCTGGCACGCTGCAACAACGATCTGGTGAAGCTCAAAGAAGATGTGATCCTCTTCCACTGGAACGCGAAGGATCGGATCACCCCGAAGTGGTAAATGCGCTTTTGGTTTATATGAAGCACCAAGTGATCGCGATGGATGCAATTGAACACGTTGGCAGTCCGTGGCGAGAGCGTGCGTCACACGAAGGGACGCAACACAGTTCCATAAGCGTATTGTTGTATAGAAGCAATCTCGCGACAGGAGGAAGACAATCATCGAGATGTAACGCGAGAAGCCAAAGAGAAGAAAGCGTCCAATGAATAGTATAAAGACAAGCAATATGAACGCAATTTAATGCTACGCGGGGCCGTCCCTGTCTCGTCAAGAATGTCCCTCTCGATTCCAGTCTGAACAGCGTTCCACCAAAAGCCTGCGGAAGCCTAGTGTGACTGGCTGGCGGGTATTGACCAACTTGCTCATTGTCTTCTTGAACTTCTGCTTCGGTGGTAGCTCTTGGCCGTTAATGCTGCAAAGAAGATCGCCGATGGACACAAGTCTGGAGTCCTGAGCCTGGCCAGGACCAATGCGCTTCACGTAGACAATCAGGGCATGTCGGCGATCGGCGTCTTCATAGCAGCCGAATGTGATTCCAAGCTCGCCTTCGCTCCAGAGAATATTGTATGCTGAGCCGAATGTTGAGTGCCTGCCGCCCATTACTCCATCCTCCGCATTGTAGGAGGAACCAGACAAGAATGTCCGCTGGAAACCTGGCGGACCCTCACGTCGACGGAAGCGAAGTACTGCTGGTTTTTCGGCAACGCGGAGAAGAGTACGAAGCTCGGTCGTAGTCAAGCCAGAAGTGCTCCAGTTATTGATGGCTACGAACAAATGGCCAACTGCGTCACTCGGCAGATCAAGGGTGGATTTCTTCAGGACTTTGTGGACGATCGGGTATTGTCCCCGCGTGGGTGTTGGGGCGGTATTGTTGATGGGTGGTATTTCCAGTTCCAGTCCGAGCTGGTTTGAAGTCCAAATCACTTCATACTCGTGGTGTTCACGAATCAAGGATGATTGGTGAGGGGAGCAATGCTGCACCATCGATGCCCGCCTAACCAAAGCCCGATGGTTGTCTGCATCTAGCTCGGTTTCACTCTGGACTCGCGTCTGTGGGCTGGATGACGAAGATGAGGAGTTTGAACTATGCTCGGAACAACTGTCGTCCTCGCTTGTGTCGTCAAGATGAGGCGGACGGAATACAAGTTTGATGGGCTTCGGTAACGTCAGGAGATCATGGCACAAAGCATCTAGGGCGCGACCCTCAGTTCGTACACCGTTAATTGAGTAGAGCTGATAGCCATGCTGGAGGCGCTCCATGTTGGCGGAAGAACCTTTGCCAGTCAAACGATTCACAAGAGACGCGCCCGAGATGGGATCCTCTAGCAGGGTCAACCCCAGAGGACCACTGTGCCACTCGATCAGAACGCCGCGTTGTGTGTCGACAACGGCTGGCGGCTCCGTAGAACGACCACCGGGACGATCTCCAGCCTGCAGTTGAAGCCGAGACTGAGCCGATTGACCCCCCAAGGGCATGAGTGAGCGTACGAATTCTTTGCATCGAAGGCTGGCAAGTGCTCGCGTTCTCATACCGGTGGCCGTCAGATTGGGGATAGCGTTGCGCAGTGAGATGGACCCTCTTCGCTGCTCTCCGGATTGCTCGCTTGCAACCTGGCTACCAAACCACTGACCCTCCGCGTCGTTATTGACAGCACGCTCAAACGTTAGCCGCAATGGCCGGGGGCATGTTTCGACGAACTCCATCGTACGCCCAAACCCAGCGGCGACCGCATCCATCCCGTTGACTGCTACTAAAATGTCTCCGAGCCGCACTCCGTGAGAAGAAGGGTCCCCCAAGCCGCGACGATGAGGGAGCCGCGTTACCACGGGGACAGCATTACCACCATCGGGTGTGAAGAACAGCCCCAGCTTCTGGTGACCGAGTAAAACATCAAAACGTACGCGTTTTCCTGTCGTTGGTGAGCGAAAGCGGATGATTGAAGGGCTCTTGGACATCTGAACCAGCACTATCGCTGCCTCTGTGTCCATCGTGTGGACGCGTTTGCTCGCGACAGTCTCCAAAACATCTCCAGGACGAATCCCCGCCTCCCACACTTTCTGCGCCGTGATGCGATCCACCCTCAACTCTGCGTCTTCGTCAGACGCCAGTATGTGTTCCTTGTCATCGACTTTCGTCGTCAGCGTGAAACCCGTGTCTCCTCCAGTCCAAACGAAGAAGCGGAGGCAAGTGAAATCCTCGTGTGCGGAACTCCAGGATCCAGGATCACGTGCCGATAGCCGTCTCATAGCCAAAGCCGTATCAGCACGACGCGAGTGCTGCTTTGTCGTAGCGTCTTGGCGCCCGAAGGAAAACGCGTTTTGAAGTCGTTCCAGCGTCATCGATAATGTAGCAATGGAGTTGTTCCTGCAAAGGTGAATTGGAAAGTGTTGTGCTGGAGCATTGCACAGGCTTCAAAGTCGATTTCACTCGATGGCTTGCAACCTGTCATCACTCCTTCCTAGTCTCTCGTTGATTCCATCACTCTCTTGATCTCCTTCACTTCAACTCCCTCTTAAGTCCGATCCATTTTGGCGGCAACTGCAAGAGCTCAAAAGCTTCAAAACTGATGAAGCGCCTGGCGTCGCAGCCGATCACGGCCTTCTTCCAACGGAAGCAGGTGCGGCGCATCAGCATCGAGTCCGTGGACAGCGACAGCGACAATGACGCCGCCAGCAGCAGCACTGAGCCCTCCAACGCCCCAGAGCCATCGGTAGAGCAGCAGCAAGAGCCGACGATCACCAGACGCGCCCATCGAGACGCCCGCGAAGACCTGACGGGGATCCTGCAGCGGCGGGAGCTCGTGGGCTGCGCGTCGACGCAGAAGCTCGTCGGAGGCCTGCGGGGTCCGAGACGCCGCCGCAAGCAGCAGCTGGTGCGCTGGGCGCTCACGCACTTCCAGCGGCTGCCGGTGGAGCTGCAGCTGCCGCCCCACTGGGAGCGCCAGGCTGGTGTCATGAGCACCGAGGCGTTCTACGCCAGCTGCCTGGAGTTTGATGCACAGGGGGTCCTCCTGGCCGCGGGCGCGTCCAACGGCATCGTCGCGCTCTACGACTTTGACGACGTGTTCCACCGCAGCTTAAACCTCGGACAGGTGCGGCGGGAAAGCAGAGGAGAAACAAGGTCGTGGGTGGATGAGTGAATGGATGTGACAGGGTTTGTGGATGTGTGTGACTTTATGAACAGCGTATGCGGAGTCAGGAGAGCGAAAAGGATCAGGACGCAGCTGGAGGTGGAGACGTGGAGCTGCAGTTGGAGGAGAAGCTGGCCGATGAGATACTGCACCCGGTAAGTTTAACACTTAGGTTGGTTTGTGTGCTGGATGTTGTTGGAGGAATCCCGGGTGCGTGCGACTTATGTTTGTGGTGCGGTGCGACGTAGATCCATACAATTTTCACCCCATTTGAAGTGAAGTGCATTCGTTGGAATCCTGTCAATGAGGTACGAAGAAATGCTTAGTGGAAAGCTCACGTGGAGACAAACAATTATGCTAATACTGTGGCTGGCGTGGACTTTCTGACGTGAAGGACGAGATCTCGGTGTCGTTCTCGAACCGCAACGAGATTCATGTTTTCAATTTGCGCAAGTTCCCTAGCAAGCCGCATAAGGTTCTGAAGAGCTCGAACCACCCGTCAAGCGGGTACAATGATATGGTGTATCTTTCTGCAACGGAGTCGAAGCTGCCGAATTCACGCCCAGTAGGGATGGCGAAGACGAAGCCACGTACAGGAGGTTGCAGTATCATTGCCGGCGATGTCGATGGGTCTATCCGCATGTGGGATATCCGGTTCCCCTTGCGACCAGTATGGAGTTTTATCACAGGATCGCAGCCGATTAACGCGCTGTTGCTGTCTTCGAACAGCCAGTTTCTCGTCTGCGGTACCGAAGGTGGAGTTATCATGGTACAGAACACGTCTTACTTCATTCGTACTCGTTCGTACACGCACGCTAATCTGAGCTGTGGGGTTATTAACGCGCAGACTTACGACATACAGCACAAGGCCGTCCCAGCATTTGGCTCCAAGCCCGTACCGCAGCGAAAAGCTGCATTCAACATCATGGAGATGATCAAACGTAAGCAACCTAACGAATTGCTACTTGTATTTCGTTTAGCGGCTATCTGACAGATATCTCCTGAACTTTGCAGCATTTCTTTCACCTGCGGGAATCGACGAGGTTATTCTTTCGAACCGATCCGGCGCACCTGGCATCACCTCGATGCGGTTGATGCCGCATGCCGAAACGCAGGTGCTGTGTCAGTTGCGGAACGATTGGGTTGTGGTCATAGATTACCTTGTTGGATCAGTCGTGAAGCTTCATACGTTCATTCGAGGTATGTAAACGCAAACAATCCTGGATGCAAGGCTGTTCCACCTCACGATTGATATGCTTTGCTGCATTTGATCAGGCCTAAAGCTCAGAGAGAAATCAAAGGCAGAGGCCTCACCATCGGTCCTCTCAATGGCTCCGGAGAATCAGTATCAGCGGGATTTCTTGCCTCGCTCGCTACGAAATTCATGGCTTTCCTGTCATCGCTGCCGAGGCACTTTCTTGTTTGATGAATCGATCATGTGCACGGGGATCCACGATACCACGAGTTTGAACATGATCGACTTACAGCAGCTGCGGCGCATAGAGATCGCGAAAACTACAAACTATAACGATGGAAATGACGGGATTGATGGACTAAGAAACAAGGCCCCAGGTTCTAAACTGCCCTCGATAGAACGGCTGGATCGATTTCGGATCCCCATGAGCAGCATCATAACTGCTGTGGCAGCCCACCCCAACCAGCATTCTGTAATATGCGGCGGCGAAAACATGAGGCTGCAAATCATAGGTGTTATGGGTCAGCGTGTCGATGGAGTTGTCAAGAAGGGCACACAGGCTACGGCAATCGATCAGGAAGCTCAGACCTAAACGTGAATATCGCTGTTATGACGGTTTTCGATGTCGTTGTACGTTTAAAATATATTGCGAACATATTTTTCTGGGCATCGCAGGTCAGCCAACGAAGCACTACGTAGTAGCAGCCTGCTGCACGGCCACACAAGTGCCTAACACGGTACTCAGTCGCAACACATTGTGTGGGGAGTTTTAACTCCATTTAAAAATAAAAGAAAGAAATAGTACTCCAAATTTAGAAGTGCTATTTTTCCAAGCGCGTAAAAAAGAATCGTGAATTGGAGGCACATGTGACGTTGAACCATGAGCAAAGGTCAATACTATTACCCCCGTGCCAGGAAAGTTTTCGCCGCATTGATAATATTGAGCTGGACTGGGGTCCCGGGTTTCAGGATGGCGACGTATTTATTGAAGACGAGTACGTTGGCAGGCTGTGAAGACGCAACAGGCCAGCAGGGATAGAACAACAGGTATTAATTATTTTCCTGCCCAAAAGACCATCAACGGTCGACTTGCTTCCTGCGACACTTGGTGTTTCCTAAGTGATCCACGCAATTGAGGTAACAGTGGTAATAGAGGCTTTCAGAAGGACCGTTTTTTTTTTAGAAAAACGGTAGTGAAATACACGTAGTGTTGTCCACAAACTTTTCGGGCACGAACCTACGTGTTTTTCACTTCCGTTAAACGGTAAGGTTGGGCTTCTTACCGCTTTTGTAATCCAAAAACACGTAGCAACAAAACACAAGAAGCGGCGCGAACTAAGCGATTCTAGGCAAGTGCGAGGTCACCAATAACTGAGAGGCGATGAAGAAGACGCTAGGATGGCAGGGTGCTCGATATTTCTCACTCAAATGTGCTCCGACACCCTCGATACGTGTTTTTGCTACGTGATTTTGATCGACGGTATCATTGAACCCAAGACTTTAGTAGAAAAACACGAATCAAAAGTCGGTATCGTCGATACGTGTATTTAGCTACGTGTTTTTATTTTGCGGTGCTTCTGAAAGCCTCTAATATATAGTAGATGTGTGCAGCATTATACTGGGAATACCGAAGAATGGGGGATGGACAGCCCTCAAGGGATTAATTCCACGGTACTGCGTAAGCGTAACCTGGGTAAACATTCGTACAACATTAGAAATGTTGCATGATAGCAACGAACGCAGTAGCGCTGCTACTATTCATACTGGTAGCAGAGCAGCATCATAGCGACGGACGCCATCGGTGCAGTAGCACTGCTACTAGCAAAGCAGCACAGCATAATAGCAATGGACGCCATCGGTGCAGTAGTACTACTACTAGCAGAGCAGCACAGCATGATAGCATTGGACGCCATCGGTGCAGTAGCACTACTACTAGCAGAGCAGCACAGCATGATAGCATTGGACACCATCGGTGCAGTAGCACTACTAGTAGCAGAGCAACACAGCAGCACAGCATGATAGAACTGCACGCCATCGGTGCAGTAGCACTGCTACTAGCAGAGCAACACAGCATGACAGCATTGGACGCCATCGGTGCAGTACCACTCCTACTAACGTTAGCAGAGCCCGATCGGTCGCATGCAAAAGCGCTGCTTATATTAACATGTAAGAAAATTGGTATTCCCAGTGTCGAGAGTTCACGGTGTTGTGCATGTCACATGCTGTGTGGCTTACACAAAGGCAACTTGTAGTTGCTCGAGTGATGGTCATGGAATCTTCGCGAAGCGATCATCAAGTTTGCGAGGGTTCTAGAAGCGAGAAGCTCGTAGCAGGCTCGCTGGTCAGCCCATTGCTCTGTAGCTCACTTTCCATTTTAACATCGCGGTAACAAGTTGACATTGAGAGAGCCATACCTTGCTTAAGGTTATGAGCCCAAGAACGCTGGGACCGAACGACCTGCTCCAGGATGACAACTATTTCCTGTGGGAGTTTAACGCCCGGATGGCGTTAGCCCGCAAGAATCTCCTGAGCCATGTTCAAGTGAAGTCAGAGAACGCGATGGAGCCGCGTACGGCTGAGTGGGAAGCCTCTGACATGAAGGCGCTCGGGATCCTGGTCCAGTTGCTCAGCCCGAACTACCAAGCCATGGTGAGAGAAGCCAAGTCGGCGCGAGAGGCGTGGGAAACGCTGCGTACATTCTTCGTGCAGAAGAACCTGCACAACCGTGTTCAGCTGCGGAAGCAACTACACAGTTTCGAGATGGCGTCGGGCGAGAATTTGATGGACCACCTCATGCGGTTTGAGGACTTATGCGTGCGGCTTTCTGCTGTCGGAGAGACAATCACGGAGAGCGAAAAGTTGGTGATTCTGCTAGGGAGCCTCCCTCCAGAATATGATGGCATGATCAAGATTATCGAAGCGCACGGGTCGGTGACGCTGCTCGAGGCCAAGGAGATGCTGCGGCGCGAGTTCGAGACGATCAAGAAACGCGATCGCCAAGAAGGGGCGTTTAGGGCTGATGCGCAAGACAGCCGTCGCGGAAGAGTTCGAAGTGGCGCTGGGCGCAGTGGAGGTGAGCGAGCCCAGGACGCTCGCGGTCGGCGTGGGGGTGGTCAGCAACAGAATCGCCAGCGCAAGGACAAGGGGTTCAACGGGCGTTGCTTTGAGTGCAACAAAGTCGGTCACAAGCGCGCGGAATGCCCTCAGGAGAGAACGGAGTCTGGCGGGAATGGAGGCGAGTTTGTGTTCTCTGTAAGCTCCGACACGCGGACGACGTGTTGGCTGTTGGATAGCGGTGCTAGTTCACACATGAGCTTTGGCCGTGGGGAATTCTGTGAGTTTCGGGCGCTGGAGTCGGCGATGACTGTGACTGTAGCCAGTGGGGAACGGCTACGAGTGGCTGGCATCGGATCGGTGTGTTTTGCTATCGGGGCGTCCCAAACGGTGAAGTTGACGGATGTGCTGTTTGTTCCTGAGCTGGACCGCAAGCTGCTGTCAATTCCGTCACTGGTTGCTAAAGGTGCGGAAGTTTTGTTTCGAGACGGCCACTGTGATATTCGCTTCGGGGGGAGATTAATCGCGCGTGTGCACAAGGAAGGGAAGCTTTTTCTTTGGCAGGCTAAATCCGTCGGAGAGAGAGAAATGCCGGAGAACGCGGCGGCGGCAGCGACAGCGCGACCAACCGAAGCTCAGCTGTGGCACGCTCGACTTGGACACATCGGAGCATCTCGGATGCCCATTGTGGCTCGTGCGGTGGACGGAGTCCCAGTGGTGAACGCGGTTTCGGACAAGCAAGATGTTTGCGCAGGATGCGCAATGGGGAAGCTGTCTACGAGTGCATTTCCTCATCGCTCGGGCAGTACGGTGAAGACAACTGGAGTACTGGACCTGGTTCACTCCGACGTGATGGGGCCCATGCAGTGCTCGTCGAAGGGAGGTGCGCGTTTCATTGTGACTTTCATCGATGATTTTTCGCGGTTCGTGCACGTGTTCTTGCTTTCGGCGAAGTCTCAAGTGTTCCAGAGCTTTGTGACGTACAAGAATTTGGTCGAGAATCAGACTGGAGCGCGAGTGAAGTGTCTGAGGAGCGATAATGGCAAGGAGTTCATCAACAAGCGCGTTCGCGCCTTTTGCGGCAAGCAAGGCATTATACAGCAAACCAGTGCCCCTTACAGCCCTCAACAGAATGGACTCGCTGAAAGAATGAACAGGACGATCGTTGAGATGGCTCGATCCATGCTGCACTACATGGGACTCGAGCTGGAGTGGTGGGGCGAGGCAGTAAATGCTGCTGTGTACACCATCAACCGGGTGCCTAACACGGCTAGGCCCCACGTCTCCCCATTTGAAGTTCTCTTCGGCAAGCGACCGGATCTTTCGCATCTTCGTGTATTTGGCTCGCGTGGGTTCGTTCATGTGGAGAAGTCCAAGCGATCGAAATGGGACCCCAAAGCGCATCGCTGTATCTTTCTGGGGTACTCGGACACGTCCAAGGCGTACCGTGTCTGGGACCTGGAAACTGAACGACTGCTGACATCGCGGACCGTTATTTTGGACGAGAATCCTCCTGCTTCGTACTCCGACCTGCCTCCACGTGCCGACAACACGCTTCAAGTCGCGCAGTGGATCGATTCTGACGACGACGTTGCTAGAAGTGGTACGCAGTCGCCATCGCTAAGCACGAATGAGGACATTGAGATGACGAGTAGTGAACCCGACGGTATTCAGGCTGTGAACGACTGCGCTGAAGACATGGACGTTGATGAACGAGGTGCAGATACAGCTATGGTTCCCTCTCAACCTGGAGCTGTACTCCTCCATCAAGCTGAAAGTGGCGGTGAAGAGCAATTGTTGTCTTTGCAGCGACAGCCAGCTTTGCCTGCGCCAACATTGGCACGTTCGCTTACTGCTGCTCCACGCTATGCTTCTACAACTGCACTTGCTCCGTTGTCGAGAGGGGGGGGGGAGCAGCTGGTGTTTAACGGGGGATCAAGACCGAACACGACTCGACCCAACAGTGTCCCTCGGATCTTACCCTCTGCTGAATCGCCGCACAGTTTGTTACCTATGCCAACTAGTGCGCCATCGCCGGACTCGCCAGATGGGTCTGCGTTAACTTACATTGCTCCCGCATTGCTCGAGAATGGCCCTACGACTGAGGACAATGACAACACCGAAGCCTCTCCTACGCGTGGATGCAGCGATGACATGGAGCCCGACCCCAAGCGACAGCGTGTGGATGACGAGTACGAGATAGCTCTATCTGCAGTTGAACTTCCTCGCAGTTACCGAGAAGCTGTTGAATCACCGGAGCACGACCAATGGAAGCAAGCCATTCGAGCTGAACTTCGCGCGCACTTTCGAAACCACACTTGGGACCTCGTGCGAAAACCTCCAGGAGCTAAGGTCATCGGGCACAAGTGGGTATTCGCTGTTAAAAGAGACGAGCACGGTGTCATTGTGCGCTATAAAGCGCGTCTGGTGGCGCTGGGATGTCTGCAGACTTTCGGCGTGGACTACACTGACACTTATTCACCGGTCGCTAGTATGAACACAGTTCGTACGTTTCTCGCAGTGTGCTGCTGTCTGGACTACTTCGTGAAGCAGTATGACATCGAGACGGCGTTCCTGAACGGAGATCTAGACGAGGTCGTCTTCATGACTGTACCGGCCGGAATGAAGGTGGATGCTGACAAGGTTTGCCAACTACGTCGTAGTCTCTACGGACTCAAACAGGCAGCTGCTGTGTGGTTTCGCACAATTCGGTACGTCTTTCGCCGTGCTGGGTTCGTTCAATGCGCTGCAGACACCTGTCTTTTCGTCAAGCGCTCGGGGCGTGCGCCAGTGTTCGTCGTCCTCTACGTCGACGATTTGTTAATTGGGTGCAAGTATGAGGAAGATGCAGAAGAAGTTCGCCGAGAATTGGCCAAGCATTTCACGGTGAAGGAGCTTGGCGACGTGCGCTATGTTCTAGGAATGGAAGTCAAGTACGACAAGAAAAAGGGGGAGCTTTGGCTCGGACAGAAGCAATTTATTGAGCGGATGGTGGACAAGTTTCGACAGACTGATGCATACCCAGTGCGCAACCCAACTTTGCAAGGTCAAGAGCTACACGTTGAAGACGGACCTCTTAGTACTGGGGTGAAGCCATTTCGCGAATTGATCGGCTCGTTACTGTATGTAGCAAATGCTACCCGCCCTGACATCTGCGTCGCAGTTGGAGCACTTTCGCGTTACCTGGAACAACCGCGGGAGAAACATTGGCAGGCCGGGATTCGTGTCCTTCGGTACCTGAAAGGTACGAGTAGCACGGGGATCAAGTTTCGACGCCCTCAGGGGAGTGCATGCAGCGTTGCAGTGTTCTGTGATGCTAATTGGGGCGGTGATATTGCGACTCGGCGATCTACCTCCGGAATTCTAATTCAAGTTGCCGGTGCTCCCGTCGTCTACAAGAGCAAGCTACAGCAGACGGTGGCACTATCGTCTGCGGAGGCGGAGTACATGTCAATGGCGCTCGCAGTGCAAGAAGTGGTGTGGCTGCGGCATTTGTTAGAGGAGATGGGGCTGAAGGCGGTCGGAGCAACTCCTGTATACGTGGACAACAAGTCGGCTATCAGCATCGCTACAAACCACGGCTATACGCCAAGGGCCAAGCACATCGATCTTCGCGCTCATTTTGTGCGAGACCATGTCGCGAAGGAGACCATCAATGTGATCCACGTACCGTCCGCGAAGCAGCTTGCTGATTATCTGACGAAGCCATTGCCGACTCCGCAGTTTACCGCGCTTCTTCAATTAAGCGGGGTCGTCAGCTCCGATGCGAGTTGAGTGCCACAGTGGATGTCAACTTGAGGGGGAGTGTCGAGAGTTCACGGTGTTGTGCATGTCACATGCTGTGTGGCTTACACAAAGGCAACTTGTAGTTGCTCGAGTGATGGTCATGGAATCTTCGCGAAGCGATCATCAAGTTTGCGAGGGTTCTAGAAGCGAGAAGCTCGTAGCAGGCTTGCTGGTCAGCCCATTGCTCTGTAGCTCACTTTCCATTTTAACATCGCGGTAACAAGTTGACATTGAGAGAGCCATACCTTGCTTAACCCAGTCTAAGTCGCAGACGCCCTAGTTCCACGGAGGGGAAGAACCGAGCCAACAATCCCACTTTTCGGGGTTCGGTGTCTATTGGGGGTCCTTGAAATGGGATCCACTGATTTAGCGCTCCGGACTCTCAACAAAACTGGGTTCGCCAATAATTAGTACCAGGATTTATTATAAGCAAAAGTTGGCTGATTTAATCAGCCAATAGTATCGCTCGGGCTCGTGCTAAATCAAGGAGCCTGACTTTGGTAAATCTGGGCTCCCCGGTTTGAAACGGAGTCCAACTATTCCGGGAGCCTGGTTTCCTCGAAATTCGGGCTCCCTTTGAAGAGGGGAGTCCGGGTTCGGGCTCAGTTCTTCCCCTCCGTGTATTATTCTTGAAAATGGCAGAGGTGCAATCCATCTTCGCGATGGAATTCATCAACAGGTGTCGTGCCGAACCGAGGCTTAATCTGCGCAGAAAATAATAAGCTATCACATGCGCATTTATTTTGCTTTCTTTTCGTTGTAGCGGTTTTCGTTGTATCCAAACATGTCATGATTGTCACGACCAAGGCAGGTGCAACATTGAACTTCGGTCGTATCAAGTACGCCAAACAGGGGACGACATTGCCATCCAACAGCAGGTTCGCGGCAACACTGTCAAATTCATAGTTTAGGATTTGAGTTGAATCTCAGATAGCAACTTGATTCATTGCAAGTTCGATTGCCCGGTACACGGCCGACGAGTAGCTAGCTGGCAGCGTCACTATCTAATTCATTCTCAATTTTGATTTCTAGCAACTAATTCGAGTCTCACCAACTCGCGTACAACGTGACAGTTTTAAAACTATTGAAGCGTTAACTACGCCTTGTTTGTTCAAGCACTCAAGCCACGGCATATCGACATTTCAGCGAATTTCAAGTCTCTGACTCTCGACCACTTATAAACCTCGATCCACTTCAGGCACAATATGGCTCGTAACCAACGTCCGAACCCACGACCCCGCCAATAACGGCGAAGACGTTACGAAGACACCGCGGCCGATGCCGCTAGCTCACCGCGCAGTAGTACTACCGACGGTGTGCGCAATGAGGATGCTCCGCACTCGACCGCAGAAGCGGCGGTGGACTCCATGGCGATGATGAGGCTGATGTTCGAGTTTATGAGCACGACCCAGCGTCAGAACCAAGAGCAGATGAAGCAAATGTTCCAGCAGCAGGGCCTGTTGCAGCAGATGCTACAAGCTCACGTGGCTGCCCAAAAGCCTCAGAAGAAGAAGGACAACCCACCCATATTTCACGGTTAGGCCAGTGATGACCTCGAGCTATGGCTGTTCTGCACGGAACAATATTAGGCAAGCTACGCAGAGAAGATGCAAAGAGAGACGTCAACACAATCTTCGCAAATCTCGATCTGACGGCGCAAACGTAGTACCGCGACTTCAAGGTGACAAACCAGCAACGTGGACAATCTTCAAGCAGTGCATTCGTGAGCGCTTCCGTGTCGCCTTCTTCCAGCACAAGGTGCTTTTGAAATTGCATAGCTTGCACTGGAGTGGCTCCCAACAAGCCTATACGACGGAGTTTCTTCACCTGCTCTCACAGCTTGACTGTGAGCTGCCCGAGGTAGTCAATCGATGGTTGTACCAGCAGAACTATCGTCCTGAAACGAGAGCCTTTGTGTCGCAAACGTCGACCCTGCAAGAGATGATCGAGTTGGCTTAACGCTTTGAAGATGCTCGGGCTGCTACCCCGGGCTCGAACACCCAGAAGGAACAGGAAAAAACCGCCCGGTAAAAATTCAGCTCTGAAGTAGAACTCAGCTGGACAAAACAGAAAAAAACAGCTACGGAACGAAGAGTGGTGTCAAGCTTACGTGCAGCTACTGCGATAAATCCGGTCATTCCGAGGCGAACTGCTTCAAAAATAAGGCGGCCGCCAGCGGAGTAGCGTCTAAATACAGTTTAGTTTGGAATGAGGTTCATTAGTGTCATTTAAAGCTGTCTAACGCCACCTAATGCCCTTGCACACTCTAAGGCTTAACCCCCAAGAGTGGCGTGTGGGGTCTCTGTAGCCTACGAGCTCCGGCGAGTCCGTCTCCCCGCTCGGTTACACCGCGTCCTGTGCCAGCCACGAATGGCTGGACTCGGGTTGATCTGCGATCCAGTGAGCTACGTCTCGCGTCGCTAATCCGCAGATTGTGGCCCAGCGAGTGCCGGCCTTGGGGTGAAGAAGATGATCGATCCATTCCATCCCAGCCCTCGTCGTACATGCTATCCGCGCAAGCGGGGAGGCGGCTGCATTATTTGCTTGGACCTGTCTGCCAGGTCGTGACCACGACCGCATCTGCAGTGCGTCTCGTTCGCCAATAGGGTTTCCTTCAGGTGTCTCGTGCGTGGGTGTGTGCGCAGCGCGTGCTGTCTGATTGCGATGTCATCGCTGCCCACCACATGTACGTGGCTCCAGCCGTTCTGGTGACAGGTTTTGAGCCCCGTAGCAGCGCCAGCTGACTCGCTAAGTGCCTCCCAGAGTGCCCACCAGCGTAGTGCGAGCTGTTCATGTAGACGATGTTGAACTGTCCACTGCACCTGTTCACCATCGTGATCAGCGTGCCACTTCCAGCAACTTGTGTCGCTCTGTTGATGTCTCCATAAAAGAAGACGACCGGGTACAGATCCGAAAGTGCGGCCGCGGTTGGTGCTTCGCTCCAGGGTGAGCCTAATAATCCTTCCCAAACTTTGACGTACAGTGGCTGCCAGGTCCATCGGGAGTGAACGGATGACATCGGAATATCCGTTGCGGAGACGCGAAATCAATCCTTTAGTGTGGTGAGCTTCCGAAGTGTCATTAAGGTGATGGAAAAAGGCCCCTCGCCATCTCCACACCCCAAGCAGGTACAATGTAGCACCCAATCTCCAACAACCATTAATGACCCGATCCACCGAGTCCCCTATCGCAATGACGGTCGTGTCGTCCTGCTTCGATATGCTTGTCCAATCTCCGCTTGCAGACGGCTGGGCAAGACAGGTAATGTCAGAGAGAAAATGACTTCTTCGTAAGTGTCAATGTGCAGGCCCGCTGCCTGCCACCTGGACAACAAAACATGCCTCAGCCGCCGTGCCGCGGGGCAAGTCCAGAAAACGTGATGAAGATCTACCCGCCCATGTCGGACACACTCTGGGTGTGTGCATCCCAATCCCACCGTCACCGGGTTAAACAACGAGAGTGCATGGTGTTTAATCCGAAAGAGAAGCTGCTCACCCCACGGGTTGAGACCGACTACCCTCCGGATAGTCGGCCATCGCGACCATGTTGAGACCTTTCGCTGCCGCCGTACTTATGGCATTCCACCGAGCAGATGCATCAGCACATTTCCTCACCGCCCTCCTCCTGGCCCTGTAGGACAAGCGATTTTGGTACTCCTTTTTGCTGATCGCCCAGCGTCGGTTGCCTGTCCATAGGCAAACCAGCCACGAGATGCGAGCGTATGGGTGGAAACATGCGACATTAGCCGTGCCCCCGACTGCTCGTTGAAGACGGTTCGTGAGATCCCTGTGTGACCGGACCCGTCCACAAAAGGCGCCCATTCTGTCCGCCGCGTCAGACTAGAGGAGATGCCCACTCGGGGCCACCCGTAGTGTGAAAGCCGGTGTTGTGTCCCCTTGTACCCCGAAACGTACTACCCCGCTGTGATCACCTCGGACCGTGAGTGACGGGAAATTCAGAACGAGCAATACCATCAGATGACCGTCACAATCAGGTTTTCCTCCTGCGACCACCTCCAGTGCACGATGTCTTTTAGTTGGGCTCCCGGAAATCCCAGTGATCGATACCGGGTGCTCGGCTTCACCAAAATCCCGACCTCATTGTACAGCCGCAAGCCATTCAGCATCATGTATGGGAGCCACTCCCCACAAAAGGGTCCGTAGTGCGCGCGTTCTGATTCGATGTACGCCTGGCACACCGTTCCTCATAGCGGTGCCCGATCCAGTAGTAGTCGGCGACCGCTCCATATTGCTGCCAACGGTTCTCGGAAATACGTCAATGCGTGCAACGCTACAACCATATCGGCTTTGTGCCGTACCATGCCCGGTCCGCCGTGCCTGTTGCACACTTGCCCCCCCCCCCCCCCGTCGTCCTGAGATTGTCTCGGATGCTTAAGCCGACCTTTGGGGGAGCCATTGGACTGGGCGAAATGTAAACGGAAGGTGCTGGCTTTCACATAGTGACGTGAGTCAGGATATCACCGGCGATCCGTGTCGTGGGTGAAGCCATTAGCGCCCACTTATGCACAGTCGTGGCCGCCATCGCCAGGAGTTCCCGTTTGAGATCAGGGACCGCCAGCCCCCCCCTGGACCCGCGGCAATTGAACCCCAGTCTGGTTGAGCCATGCTCTGTTATCCATCCGGTCAGTGGTGAACCGCGCGTGCCACACAAAGTGCTTGATCATCCGCTGGAAGAGTGCTACGACTGGCGCGGTGGGCCAGCAGTGCCTGCCGATATTCAGGAGCTTTGGAAGGATTATCGCGTTGGCCAGTGTGCAGCGTTGGTCCACAGTGGACGTCTTGTGCATTGTCAGGGCTAGCCTGGCTGTCAGCTGGGATCGGGCGAGAGACCACTTGTAGTCTGTACTGGTCTTGCTGCCGACCTGGATCCCCAAGTAACGGGCAAGCCGGTCTGCCGATTGAATCGCAAGTGGTGCCGGTAGTTGTGGCAGCATGTCCACCATATCCGGATTGAGGCCGATGATCAAGGTTTTGCCCTCATTGAGGGTGAGCCCTGACGCCGCTGCGAACTGCTTGGCTATGATGCGGATAGTTGTGACTTCCCCAACTGAACGGACGTAACAGGCCGTATCATCAGCGTACCCGGCTACCTTCAGTGTGATGTGTCCGGCCTTGATACGAAGCACGATGCCCGCTATCTGCGTTTCTCGGTCGATTTTGCGGTACAGAGCCTCGAGGGGCAGTATGAACAGGAGTGGAGCGAGCGCGCATCCCTGCCTAATACCACACGTGACTGAAACCCACCGTGACCTGCATCCATTAGCCAAAAACCGAAATTTGGTTCCGTCGTACAATCCACGCATCGTTTTCACGTACTGCTCCGGGAACCCCAGCCACAATAGGACTGCGTACATGAATTCCCGATCCACTGAGTCATAAGCCTTACGGAAGTCGAGCAGCAACGCTAATGCCGCTGCTAGGGTCGGGTCGGGCGCGGCCATCTCTTGCGCCGCATGGAATAAGTCTAGTGTATCGTGGATCACCCGAAACGGTATAAACCCATTCTGGTTGGGGTGGCTCATCCAGTGTAGCTTCGCACTCGTGCGTGTGGCAATCACGCTTGTCAGGGTCTTATAGTCTGAGTCTAGCAACGCGAGCGGCCTGTAGTTTAGCGGATCCTGCGCTGCGCCCCCTTTCGTTAAGCAGAAGATGTCTGCTTCCATAAATGAGTGCGGGAATATCCCCGCAGTCGTCCAGATGTTGAAAAGCTTGGCAAGAATTGGGATGAGAAAGACGGAAAAATCCCTGTACCAGTCGTTGCCCAGTCGGTCTGGGCCGCATGCCTTGCCCGTTTGCGAACCTCCAATGGCTGCCGCTGCCTCCGCCTCCGTGATCGGCGATGTAAGACATCCCAAAACCTCTTTGTACTGCCCTTCCACACCCAGCCAACTAAGGGCCTCCACACGTCTTTCAGTAGTCGAGCCCTTCTGCTGAAAGATTGGACTCCATGCGTCAGCTAGAGTGTCGACCTTCTCATGAACACCCCTAGATGGTTCACCACTTGCAGCGTCCAGTTTGTGGATCATATATTTCGTGCTGACGCGGCGAAAAAGCCGTTTTGACGTTTTTCCACGGGCATGAACCCCCTCATGGTACAGGCGCCCCGTTCGCATTGTCAACTTTGCCCTAATGCAGTCCGTAATTGCTGACCGGACCCGTTGCAATGACGTCAACCACTTTCCATCTGCCAGGGTTAACGTGTCAAATAATTCGGTGAGGGTGTCCACCGATGCAGGAACCCATGCCTCCTGCTGTTTGATCCGCGCCTCTTGTTTAAAAAATCTGTGTAACCTCTGGTTGAGTGTCCCCCTGTGCGCGCGTCTCCGCTGGCGGATAAGTGCCAGCGTCTCCTTGCGGATCCCAAGTTTAAGAGCGTCCCAGGCCGCCGCTGCATCCTCTGCAGCGCGCTCCTCCAATGTCAGCCACTCCAAGTAAGAGGTCAAGCGGGCTGCCATCGCCTCTTTGACAACATCGAGGGCGATGACGGGGCAAGGGTAAATACGGGGGGGGGGGGTCGAATGCGAAGTGGGTCGGTGGGGGATCGCAAGTGAAGACGTACTGCTTGATGGTCCGCACGAGTGCCGGGATGGCATACTTCAGCGCATACCATCCAATCGGTGACCCCCGCCGACCCATACCACCGGTCCAGTCTGGCCGTCGCGTCGGTCCCGTCCGGTAGAAGGTAGCGATACGTATGATACTTATCGTGCCAGCAACTTCGTTCTGGGCCAGATCCTCTGGGGGGCGTACCGCGTCCACTAGCAACCATTTGGCGATGAGGCTAGACAGTGCTGGAGATGCGTGCGTCGTCGCTGACCGAAAGTAGCTGCGATCGAGACGGGCGTCCAGGGTGCAATTAAAGTCCCCTCCAACAATAATCTTCTCCACAGGTGGAAGCTCGAGCTCGCTTAGATTGCTGAAGAAACCTTCCCGGTGCGCTCGCTGATGTGGTGCGTACACGCAAACAAAAAGAAAGAGACCTCCCGCATACTTGCCCGTGATAGCCATAAAATTTGCCGTCCACGCCTTCTGCAGTACCGGCCGCACATCAGAGAGCTGTCCATAAGGATCAACGAAAATCGCCACACACACCCTTCCGCTCTCGAGACGGAGACTGTAACGATAGCTGTTGGCAACCTGATCTGGTCCGGAAACCCCACGTCCGCGCATGATGCTCCGTCACGTACTCGACCTCATCCGCTTCTACATGCGTTTCTTGCAACATTACCAGATCAAACCTGCCGTGAGCATCCGTCCCTCGGAAAACCCGTATCCATTCATCTCGGTGGGCGTCGGTGCTGCCAAACCCGTTCACATTCTGAGTCACGCAGCTGAAAGTGTGGTCGAGACGATGTAACCCAGTCGAGTCCGGTTCAGTCACCTGTTCTGCACGCCGTTCTTCCGCTTTGAGGTTCGCGAGCTCTTTCTTTTGAGCCGTTCGAAACTCCCGACGAACATGCTGATTCCGACTATCCCTGTGTGATTACGGGGAAGAATTCGCCGAGCTTGTGTTGGCGGGGTTTTGTCCGGCGGCTACGCAATAATGAAGCATAAATGCCCCGTCGAGAGCGGGTTCGGTGCATCCGAGTCCCCTCACGTGAGATCACGCAAGGGGCCTCGCTAAAGGCCGGATGGCCCTTTGCACTGAGTGGAGGCGGACAGACCGGCTTCCATCGAAACCAATCAGTCCTCCCATGTCAATCCCGACGGGAGCGACACCGAGTCACCCCATGCCGATCGTGTCGCCACCTTCTCGCATAGTTGTTGAACCGCTGGGAGGGCGTGATACAGAGAGCCGAAAAGTGTGTTGGGCATCCGTCCCCACGCTGTTGCCGGCCTGACCCATAAAACATACCGTAAAATATGCAGCACATTCCAACTCTCCTCGCTAACGCCAGGCGGGCAAGAGCACGACGGTGCATCAGCGTACATCCTTTCAAGTCTCTTCCACCGCTTAGGATCCCTCACAATCATCCTGTCACGCTGCGCCCCGTTGTTCGTGGAACAGGCCGCTAACCAAGTTCTGCAGAACTCTTTGGTAGCTTCTGTCGCGTCCTCCTCCATGATTACGTTTTGGTGAACAGATACTTGTACATGGTATGCCTTCAGCTCTTTCCAGTGCATTAAGTTGTCCACCGGCACGAGCTTGACGGCCACTTCTGGGTATGGGAGGAAAGAAAGAACATCATGAAGGGCTGTGCGGTGTTGTATCAACCACGGTAACATCTTCACCCAGTCTGGTTTTCCTCCAGCAGATATCGGCGGTCTGAAATCAGGTTTCACTTTCTGTCCCTTTTTCTTTGGAGTCAGACCTGGGTCGAGGGGAACTGCATCAGGAGCAGGCAGTTACCCCCCTCCAGACATTGCACTCGATGGCCTCGACCACCGAGGCGGACACGGCGGCTGGCCAGGAGCTGGCTCCTCCCAGACCCTGAGTCAAGTCATGGAACAAACGACTCCAGCACCGGGACTGCTTCAGCAGCTACCAGTGGTTTTACTTCCGATTAGGGTCTCCCTCACATCGGTCCCGGCTAACGGACAGTGCGCGTATGCGGCATTATATGCCTCCACAACCGCCACGGTGGAAACATCGCTACAGTTCACTTCCGAGGTGGTCCGAGGTGCTAATCTCATCAAACGCAGTGTTTAAACGTTGGTGCTGACAAACTTGGTGAACGATGTTGCATGTAACGTGGTAGATCCGCTACGTGAACTACAACGTTTATACCCGACGCAAGCTACGCCTACCGATATCGATGTGGCGACGGCGGCGCTTTTCACGCATTACACTCAAGAGCGAGCCCGCACAGTAAACACTCATATACCTTCAGCGTTCTGGGCAGGGCCGGGGGTGCTACGTGCAATGGCGCAGTACCTCAGAGAACCGCTTTTCGTCGTGGATGTAAACCCGCACAATGATGCCCATGTGCAGCGGTATTTCTACCATGATTACGTACTACCAAATGGCGACGTCCATGAAACTGGATGTGGCGATGCTACGGACGATGCGACTGCGAAGGAGATGCTGAAGCATTACGCTCACCTACACGTACTACCAGTTTTCATCGTCCTATAGCAGCACGAAGGACATTTCTATGGAGTACATCATGGGGGCCTACTTCTCTGATCCACCGTACTATGACCATTTCATATATATTACAATAACTTTTGTACTAATACTTCGTTTTCAATAAAAAGACCACCAAACGGGAGCTTATCCTCACAGATACAAACCCTACATTTCTGAGCCAATTACCGTCCGCACAGAATCAAATAACTTGACCTTTTGAGCCAAGATTTTGGACATGGTTAGTTTTTTTGTCGTAATTCATTCAATATGAAGCGATATTAGATGGGACTTTCAGGAATCGTTAGTTTGGCTATCTGCTTCAGCGCTGCCTCCGGTAAGCTCCTCATACGACGCGCAAATTGACCGTTTCCAATCGAAGTTTAACCCTTTCACGGTAGAATGGCACATTTATCGCCCATATAGAGCGTTTGCAAAACACGGTGTGAAAACACCGCCTATAAGGGCGCATCCTGTGCCCTTTTACACAAGTTCAACCGCGAATGCACCATCTTTTACTAGGGCTTCGCGAAGGCTGGGATAGGAATTTTGAATTACGACGTTAGATAGACTACATGTAAATAACAACTATAGTTGTCTATGTCGGAGCACAAACCTAGATAACAATAACAACACAATCAGGTTCACGCATGCCCTACCTCTCGAGGCGTTGGTAAATTGTAGACTGAGCTTTATTCCCAGCTACCGAAGCTGGCTTGAGTCAAGTGTCTTCAATCTAGCCTCAAAAATTCTTTCAGATCTTCTCTATTTGTCATCACTTCTGAGTGACAGGAGCCTTCCTATCCTGACGCCCAGGAACTTGCTTTCATCGGCACAACACGCACACACACACTTTCTCCCCTACAAAGTCCTTTTGTTTTTAGTGTCGACCACGGGCATCTCCTGCGCCTGCTTCGCAGCCGCAGCATCTGCCCGGGCATGAACCTAATACAGGGAGTGAGAAAGGCTGGACACACAGCTGGCAGGTCGCTCATATCCTCGCCTCTTGCTAACATGAAGGAAAGCTTTGGGAGTCCCGATTAGCCGCCGGTATATCGGTACCAAACTGCCCACGCAATTAATCCTTTTGGGGACCCCGTTAGCCTCCGGTAGTGTACCGGTATATCGGTACCAAACTGCCCACGCAATTAATCATTTTGGGGACCCCGTTAGCCTCCGATAGTGTACCGGTATATCGGTACCGAACTGCCCACGCAATTAATCCTTTTGGGGACCCCCGTTAGCCTCCGGTAGTGTACCGGTATATCGGTACCAAACTGCCCACGCAATTAATCCTTTTGGGGACCCCGTTAGCCTCCGGTAGTGTACCGGTATATCGGTACCGAACTGCCCACGCAATTAATCCTTTTGGGGACCCCCTATAGCCACCGGTAGAGCACCGGTATATCAGTTACGTCCCATGGAATTAATCCTTGTTGGGCTGGGCTATACACTTCGCTCCTATCCCAGAATAACAAGTAATAAACAGTACAATCAGTAATCATCAAATCATACAAAAATTAAGTAGGATGCATATGATCGTGTATATCCGCAAATCACTGCAGGTACTTTGTTACAAGAGCCATGCAAAACGAGTACCGTGATTTCGCTTAAGGGCGCATCCTGCGCCCTTTTAGAAGAAAATTACTTAGGCTTGTATAGTATAATTAAGACAAGAGTCTCGCGAAAGGGTTAATTGCTTGTAAAGCTGATATCGGAAGGTTTAACGGAATTACTGGGTTTGGATTGGCCGAGATGGCATTATGTGGGCCACATGAAACCTCAATGGCGATAGTAAGGTGGGCCAGAGAAGTATCCACTAAATGGCAGGCGGAAGGTGATACCGTATTTGAGATCTCATACTACAGAGAGATCTCATAATACAGAGTGGGAAAACGGTGCATCGTGCACAGAATATGACCATTTTTTGCAGTAAAGGTGCACAATTACGCACAAAAGGGGTGATAATGAACAAAGACAAAATACAACAATACAACTTCAAGAATATGGTGTATGAATAATGAGATCTCAAATACGGTATTGAATTTGCGCGAGAGAACTGTTCCACGCACCCATGGTTCCCTTATGGGGTTGCCCAGATCGAGTACTGTGGGCCGAGACGGGGCACAATTGATACCCATGCAGATGACGAAGATTCCAACGCCGTACTCAGAGGGGCTCTCGAACGGCGTGACCGCCTATATATGGTCCATGAGAGGCTAAATTTACCGACACTGGACAGCGCCCACTACGATGTTGCTATACTAGAAGGAGGGCTCCGCGCTGAAGCAGACATACTTCAGCATTTGGCAGGACAGCATGACTTGAGGGTGAGTTCTCTCAAAACTTCCTCAAGTAAGGAGGAAGGCGCAGCGGGTGCTAAAAAGGCCCCACTTTCGTCACAAGGAAGGGTAGCACTCCCGGTTCTGCAGCATATTTTGAACTCAATCGCGGCGGAGCCTGAACATCTGGCAGATCGATCCAAACTGAGGAAACTAAGGAGGGAGAACGACGCGGCATTACAGACCTGGCGGCTAGAGTTAGAGCAGGTGAAGGCGTGGCTGAAGGCGCGGATGACCCAACGTAGCTCGAGAGGATCGATTCGTCGTCGCTGAGCATGACTGCGTCCTCATCCCTGGGGGTTGTGACGCCCGGTGCAGTTAACGCCTGCAGTGGGCCGGCATGAAAGGGGTGCTCTCCGCATCCTGTAAGCTTCTTTGGATCCGCACCGGACCATCTCGGGGGGCCTCCAGGTCTAAGCAGTCGGGTGACGGACTTGCATGCTGATGCTCTCGAGCGGGAATTGGCGAGGCTACTATTGAGGGGGCCTGGTGACACGATGGGAATCAAGATTTTTTACTGTGGAACGTGGTGATTGGTTGAAAAGCCAATGCAGCAGTATGTATGGAATTGTGGGACATGGTGATATTCTCGGGACGCGGCGTTCTACATCCAGCCATGGATCGGGTTGAGTGCTCTGGACGTAATGAGTCTGGACGCACCAACTACCGGACGACGGGTCAAGCCTACAGGAGCGATCAAGTACCCCAGTTTACATTAGACTGGGTGTCACCCGTCCTGACATGACTGGACGTGTCAAAGAACACCGAAGAACACCGAAGAACACCAAAGAACACCAAAGAACACCGAAGAACACCGAAGAACAATGGACACCCTGGACGAGAGATAATCAAGCCAAGTGATATCCGACCGACCAAGACGACCAACCAGGTTCCAGGAAGATTCCGTGGAACATTGAAGTCCTACGCCTGTACCCACGACATCACAATGAGATCAAGGATGCCTAAGATGATGACGCCCCTCAAGGTATACTGTAAGTAAGTCAAAAGCTGAATACGTGTCTATTGCAGGAAGATAGCCACAAAAGATAAAACCAAACAGAGTTCAATATTCCGTGTACCCCGCAAGCGCTCGGACAGCTTCGGCCGGACAAATACCGGCGGCCCCGATCAAGTGCTGAAGGCGAAAAGCCCTCTGTAGAAGGACATCCAGAGGTGTGGACTCCACCCCCAAAAACTCCAAGTCCAAATTAGGGTGAGTAGCGGGTGTGGAGCCCGTGGTAAATCTGCCCTATTTCATATTCCAATTGTAGTGTGCGCTTAGGTGATCCTACATTTCATATCCCATATACATCCTGAAAAGAGTGGAAGAAAGTCCCATTCAGGATTGTGATCGAAGGACATCTTGTGTGATATCTACTTATGTAAGTCTGTCTACCTACTTACGTAACCGTAACCAGCCCGTTACAGAGGTAAGCCCTTTTGGGAGCCGACACTTCTGTGCTGCGAACAGACCACTAACAATGTATAAGTATATTGTTTTTATAAGCTTGCGCGCCTGGTGCTGTGTTGTTTCGTTTTGGCTGCGGTGGTAGGAACTTCGTCGAGCTCCAGGTATAACTGAGCAATCAAATCAAGCTGATCATACTCATCCTGTGTTTCTGTTGATAACAGCGAGGAAGTGGCGGTAAATTGGGGGGAAGTGCGAGAGCCAGGAGCAGATTGCTGAGCGAGGCCACTGCAAGTACATGAAGCGGACAGCGAAGGGATCGTTTGAAAAGGCAGATGCCTTGTTGAGACGCAGTCTTCACTTGCTTGAAGCGGAGGAATACTATACCACCTAGCACACGCAGATAATAATGTTAGCCAAATAAGACAACACATATTTTGCAGCACCCCCACCAGGATAGACACAGAATTGAGCTTTTGTCCAATTGTTCTGTCTCGGAACCTCGGCCGTATAGGTACCACATTATAGCCAGAAGTACCGCATCAAGATAGTCAGAGTTGGTGGAGGCGTGCGTAGAGAGCCGATATGACGATCTTTATGCATTTCATAGTGCATGATGGGGCTTGTTTTGTGACACCTTGCTCCGGTCACTTCTCGCAGTATGGATCGAGAGTAGATATGATCTTTTGCAGCTTTTTTGCTGCGCTTTGGCTCTGCTTTGAATAGAGATCCACCAGTCAGTTCTTCGCATGACCAAAGTAAGAGAGCACAGTGTTTTTCGACAGAGCTACTCCTTGTATACGTACTTTGTTTTTACTAAGAACCACCCATACTTATCCAGAAAAACATAAACTTTACCTGTGTTGTCACTTGCGCTGCGGAGTTGTTACTACAACATAATTACAATGCCACGGCATCGCTCAGAAAACAATACAAGGGGATTTTGTGCTGCTGGGTAATTTATTCACATAGTATCTTAGAGCAAAAATCAGCTTGAACTAAAAAGATATGAGATCTTGTATTTTCTCTTAACACTCCCTTCGCCCCCCCCCTCCCATTTGAGGAGAAGGACCGCAAACAACAAGGAAGGGAGCACGCGCAAGCGCGGCCACGAAGCCAGGCTCCGGTACCAAATATGAAGAAAAGGCGCCTAAGATGGATAAGAAGGCGGCGACGAAGAGGACGGAGCCGTCTGCGGAGACGGCCACGGGTAAGTGGCAAAAATGTTAAGAGTGTGTGCATGGTTGGACTAATATTTCTGTGCTGCTTGTTTTTTGTGAACGTCACGGCTAGCTCTATTTGCATTCTTTCTAAGTTTGCGATCTAACACATTATATATGGTAGTCCCTTTTGTTCATACTAACTATGTTAACATGAAGACATGGTGCTAACTCTCCAGCAAACAAGGAATATTATATAACAAGTGTTGGGCACCACGACGCTTGAATGGACAAAATCAAATTAGGACGCCTTTGCAGACGAGGACGCTGGTAATGACGTTCTTCTCGTTCAAGACCAGATGGGTATCACCTGCGTTATCGCAACGCAAACGTCTTTAAAAAAACTTGTTTTGAGCACTGGGGTGATACGTTGGTAATGGATTGGATCCATGCGACAAACAACTTGGCTACCTGGGTAAGTTCGACTTCAGAAAAAAATGAGCGGTCCTGCCTCGGTCCCCGACGACACACAGAGTGCGACTCATTTTCCGACATTGTCTCTCCAGAGTCATTTACACAATGAACATGATTCGTGAAATCGGGCAGAGCGATCACGTAAAGCTCTCTCTGCGAGCAACTCTCCAGTTATACGGGTTGATGTTGAAGATAGTTTAGAAAATTCAGTTTCGTTTCTAAGGGCGTTGAGTACGTGCAACACTTTGACGCAGCTGTGGAGAAAAATTCCGACCCAACCACAGAAGCAAATTCTCGACCAAAGGTTCTACTTACGAAAACTTTAATGTACCCTATTGAGAAGACCATTGCGACAAAAGCGCGGAAAAACACAAAATCGAAGTCCTTCAACTCCCACAACCAAAGCGTCAACACAACCAATGCAAGAAAAACTCGCACGGACGGCTGAAAAAGAAGGCAAAGCCTCAAATGGTATCAGCGATTGAGCCCCTGGATAAAGCAATACCTCCACTCGCTCGTGTGCTTGAGTGGACCAGCAATACCAGCGATATCGACAGCGTGAATGCGACCCATGCTAAGAACTTGATCATTATGGAGACGATTTCGTCCGCGCGCGTAGTGCACGGTACCAGCGAGCTTACGTTCGTTCTGAGGACTATGACTACATCTTCGTCACCCCCAACTGTCTGGTGATTAAATTAGACGCTGTAGTTGAAGTAGAACCACTGAAACGGCAAAAGTCTACCTACTTTCGCGGCAACGTAGGACGTGAGTATCCGGAAGGTACAATCAAAGAGATCGTCGCATACTTTCCAGGGGGGGGGGGTTGCCGAAGGTTTCGAAGTTGGTAGACTGCGTTGTGTTCCACTCTCTGTTGTCGTACTCTTTGTGTTGCTTTGTACTGTGTTGCTCTCAATGTTGCGGCAACGTATTAACGTTTGACGTATTACGTGCATGTCCAGCGAGGCTGTCTACAATATGAAGCTGTTCTACACCATCCGAAAATTGTGCGGCGCATGGCTTGCAGATATGAAGTTGCCTTCGAAAACGAAATAGGACGACATATCGGCGCCCACAGAGCTTTTTGACGAAGATACAGATTCTGACATGCTATTGACAGATGCAGCGGGGAACAGCATCAAGAACGGGATTCAAAGGTCTCTAAAGTCCTCGATGAGTGATGCCTCAGCACCCTATTCCGCTTCACGAGTCTTAGTTGCTCTCTCAAATTAGAAAACTTGATTGGAATGGTAGCACGGAACCGAATGCTGAATGACGTCATTACCAACTTCAGCATTTGGTCCATTTGCAGCTCGCTTGGTGACTACTACGCTATGGACTTGTTTGCGGCATGACCGGGCTACAGGAAACCGCCGGGGACCCGCATATCCAACATGCACTACATTGCGATGACTGTGCACCTCAGCTATATACATTGGGGAATTATCATAATGAGTTTTGCCTACTGGCGAGACGTGCCATCTATCACACCACACTATTGCGATACGCAATGCCGTTCGGCGTATCGCGCTACTATGGAGGATGCTTACGCGGAGACGGTGACCAAGTTTACCCGCGAGTGGCATACAGACACAACGCCTTTGGTTTCCTGTTGAGGCGAGTGGCCTATGGTTGGAAGCGCCTCGACAGCCCGACGGCACCTCGTGCGATGTGCTGTGTATTGTTCAGGCGTATTCCGTGTTGAAGTATAGTTTTCATATGGTTTGATGCATCATTACACGAGAAGATGTTGTGGTCATGCGCCTATGAATCATGTATATCATTCTCAGGCAGCCCGGCGAGAGTCAACGTCCAACGCATTAGCTAAAGCTGTTTAGGCAACCGATATTGAGTTACTAGCAAGGACTAGGATTTAATAAAAGTTGCAGAATGTTTCGTTTCCATGCTACTTTGCATTGCAAATACATATATGGTGAGTATCTGCTATACCCACTATGACTGGAGTTAGTCTTGAACAATATTAGGAGCTTATCGTGTGCGTTCATTAGCTCTAGAGACGGTTAGTCAACGTTGTGGACTCGAGTGTATTGGCGGCAATCTTCAGTGCTGAGCAGGACTGCTAATGACGTCGCTATCTCTCTGCGCGGCGTCAGCGCAGGGTGGGGATCCTACTATAATATTTCGCGAATGCCCTTGGTAATTTTTACATTTACCGTTATCCTGGGCGACCAGCTTGCTGGCTGGACAGCCTCACCGCTATAAAATCGTTCACGAATTGTCTTCCGACCCTCTTACGACATTTGCGTGGCATTTTTAAGATGTATAATGCTATG
Source organism: Phytophthora x cambivora (assembly GCA_033557925.1). NCBI lineage: Eukaryota > Oomycota > Peronosporomycetes > Peronosporales > Peronosporaceae > Phytophthora > Phytophthora x cambivora. Next base: position 839,402 of record JAUCEB010000027.1, on the reverse strand, counting down.
AAAATGAAGAAATCCCTCATATTTTTACTTCGCATATCCTCCTGTAGTCGATTGACGGTGGTATTCCCAATTCAGTTATTACTTCACTATATTCCTATACCCCCCTCCAGCGCGTTTAGCGTGATAGTTTTAAAGTGAATCCAAGTCCAAGTTCCTTATTAACCATACTTAACCATAGGTAGGTATGAACGTATATGGGGCAGACGGTGGGGCTGCGAAGTAAAGGCTCCTCTCTGTCGAAGGATCGAAAATCATCAATGCGGTTAATTGTCAAACCGCTAAACCATTCCTACCCGTGATCGCGATCCTAAACTAATGCTGTAATTGGTCGATCTCAGACAAGGCCTAGGGTGAATTTGATGATCGCTCTACCAAGTCTCGGCTCGCGAGTCGAGTGGGATTGTCGGGTCGCACGCGTTTCACACGGTGAAAGTGCTAAGACGGATGGCAGCTTCGTGAAGATGTATCAATTTACAGGTAACGGATCGCGATCCCGTTAAGAACGAAAGATATCGCAGTCTGAAGCCATTTTGCCGCGACACCCCGCCCTTCGGATCGCGATCCTGGTTAGGAACGACCCTAAGAAGCTCATCAATGCGGTTACTTGTGAGACCTCTTACTCTCTAGTACATTGTAGCCAAAATTTGTACGTCATGCAAATTCATATCTGGCCTCCCAGCATAAAGCGTTTCGCATCTTGTAAATCAAGGTTATATTACGACCGCCTCTCTTTCGTCTTGCTTCTTGTGGTGCATACTGAGCAGTCACAAGACCTGGCGTGACGTTGTACATATGTTATAGTAACACCGTCCCTTGCGATGCGCTCGTAAACCTCTCCGAGCGTCATCTCTTTTTTACTATGAAAGCCCCGAAGAGCATGATAGCCGGCGCCCTGTTTCGCTGGCTGTTGGCTAGAACCGGCGCCGCCACCGACATGACGTCTCCGTCGAAATGCAGAGTGGTGTTGCGACGGCTAGAAACGTATGCATGTTTGTTCGATTTCAAAATGACTAGCTTAGGCATACGTGACATCACCTGTCGATTCCAAGCATATATTTTTGGCATGGTCAGATTAGCGGTTGCCAGTCCATGGTCCAGTCTAATTGGACAAAACTATAACCAACACAACTGGCTGTTGGTTTAAAATATGAATACTTTAAGCTACGATGTCTCTATTATCTATGAAGCACAATACAAACATGAAAACTATTATTTGCACACGGAATCGCAACGATATGCTATCTTACGACCAGGACGGGTCGGAATGCATCCCTGTTGTGCGACTGTTGTTTCTTCCCAATATGTAGCCATTTTCGCGCTTCGTACTTAGGATAGCAATGATTACCCCATTCTCAACTTGTTTTTCTATCGGAGCTACTTCCCCACAGAGAAGTGTAAACGTGTGAATCTTTGGCCACTTAGTTGAACTTCCAGTTTATTGAGCACTATAAGTATCGGCGTGACGTTTTATGAACCGATCGACATGTAGATTCGCTTTCAAACTGATGTGAACAGGATCAGTACAATCGTTGACACGTAGAACGAGCGACACACTGTGATCGCGCAGGTCTCCCGAAATGTGACGCGGCGTATAGTATGACATATACCGTCTTCACTTCATCTTAGGATGAAGCTGAAATGTATGGATGAAGCCGATGATTAGCTAAAAAAAGCGGTGGATGTTTCGGATTGTGTACAACATTTCGGCCGTATTTCGGCTTGATAATGCGAGGTACGGTTATAGTGAGAAACCACCGACAGAGTGCCCGTGCCTGCATAGACTCATATTGTTCTACACCATCACCGGTGGTCCGAAAATCCAATACTATACTGAATTGCAAGCTTCATGTAGCCGCAATAAAAAATCCAATCTACCTTTAAACTATATTAAAACTTCCAGCAGTTTCTATTCTATCGACAATACCATCGAGTTCATGTGAGTCGTAGTACATCTCGGGAAATCTGGACAAAATGCACCTGATCTAAGCGCAACCTCCTATCCCGTGGGTTTCCGTTACACAACTATGGTGTGTGAAACTCCAGCAATGATATCATCAATGTAAGCGGACAATTACATTAAGACACGATTTATGGGGCCGGCTCCGTGCAATGGCGCACTGTTCCTATCAAAGCACCTGCTGTATATTTATTCCCAATAATAGTATGATATTTTAATGGAACCGGTTACAACAAATATTAAGGCCGTGTTCGACTTGTGCAGCGCAATCGAGCTTGATGTAAATCGGGCTGGAACCACAAGCCAGTTGTTTTATTAGCGATGCATTTGGTAAAAAGAAATAATCATGTTTCAGTATAAAAGAGCTAGAACTAATGAAGTCAGTGAGAACCAACCGAGCGCGGCCGTTACGCGGCGGTCGGTTTGGTCTAGGCCCCAGTAGTGTGGGCTGTCGGCCTCCGCTTCGTTCCGGCGGGCAATAGCTAACTAAGTTGGGTGCACAGCTCGCTGCTTCTTCACGTGCTGCTGCATCTGTTGGTTGTCAAGTGATGTCAATTTCAAACGAGCTCGATTCCAAATTAGGGCAGGACCTGAATTTCACAACCAGCCGTTTTAGGTCATCAAGCTGGTTTCTATTTCGGGTGTTTCAAGTCACAATCGGGCTCGTTTGGGAAATACATCTGTATTTTGACAAAAAAGAGCTGGTTTGGGCTCAAGTCGAACACGGCCTAAAAAAATGTTATGCGAAACCCAATTATTTACTGAATCACAATTATTATCTCCGACCTCTGACCACCGCCTGTTCCATGGCAAATATATAATTTTGTTAACTATGTTGCTTCTCCGAATAATGAAGGTCATTGCCGTCACGATGCGAAACCTCCACCATGTGATAGTTCTTCAACAACTATACAGAGCACGGTGTACTGCCCAGCCCAAGCAATAGGGAATTCTTCCAACTCCAATACATACAATCTAGACCACCGAGCATGCCCGTAAAGCCTCGCTCCTCATGCATATCTAGTAGCCTCACGATGTCTGCTTCTGTTGGCTTCGTAAGTATTCGCCACCGAAAATTGCCACCACGGCTACACAGTACCGATTTAGGCACTTGCGTGCGGTGATTTCGCCAATTCGCACGTACTCGTCCACTGCGTCGGCCGACGTGCCATAGACCAGCTGCCAAATCGAGGACGTGCACTTCTGGGGCGCGCTGAGGCCGAGCTTCTCCGTGGCGTCATACCGCTGCTCGAAGTAGTCGTCGGGGTCGTCAACGGCTCGCACAACACGCAGGAAGAGGTGCCGTCGCATGCAGAGGTAGCAGCGAAAGCTCTCCGCGCGGTTTAATGGGACGTCGTCGCGCGCCAGGCGTGCGCCGCGCTGTCGTCGCTCTCGGAGTCGCTGCTTACCGTCGTGCCCATAGTCGGTTGATACTTCTTCATCCACGTCGTGAGCCACGGAGAAGCGACCGGCGCTGCCATCACCGCAACGACATCTGAGGACGTGTTGCTCAGCGGGTAGCACGGGACGACGAGCGAGCCTTACCCGTTCGTGTTGCACGTGCCGTACGCCGAGACAACGCGATCACTTGAGCCTCCTTCTCGTACAGCTCGGCTTAGGCGTTGCAGTGTTCTGCTATCTCTCGTAGCAATTGCCCGAGTTCAGTCGTCAACTGCTGCTTCCTAGAAAGCGCCTTATTCGGATTCTCCTCCTGTTTGGCAGCATCCAGAGCCCCACGCTCAACGTTAGGCCGGTGCTGACTCGAGGCCGCCACGGCCGGCGCCGCCAGGTCGCTGCCGAGCAGCGCGACCACGGCTGCGACAACTTTGAGCGTGTTGTCGTCGTTGAACTGAAAGAAATGCCGCAGCGCCGCTCTCTCGTTCTCCTAGCTGATGGGCGGCCTGTTTGGTAGCTCAACGCACAATCAGTTGTTGTATGTAAAAAAATTCCGCTGTTCTGAGTATCCACACACGTAATTTATGCTTAGTTTTTAACGACCGCTGCGGATGCTCTTATCATAGTCTATAATATGTATATTTGATATGTTCGATTTCCCAGTCGATAAAAGCATTAGAAACCACCATGACTGACCAGAGTCCGCAAAATCGTCATCCATATCGTACCATCCGCTTGTCAACATGAAAACAATGACAACGCGCAGCAGATATGGGCCGATGTGGGAACCCGCTGGTAATATCAATGAACTCAGTGTCTATTACCTAAACCGTTCCTTCAATCTGTCCTTGTCCTATTCTCACGACAGGACCATGCATCACAAAACTTTGTTGACGAGAATATCAAACCGCCATGCACGGTAGTAGCCATCGCCCAACACTAAAAGGCCAAAATGTTTGTTACGGGGACAGCCCGGCCACGTTATTTGTCACAGGGAGGAGGAGGGGGGGGGGGGTTATAGCACTTACATTTGTTCGTATGAGATCGGTTTTCTGAACTGGCATATGTTTCTGAAAAGTCAAATTTAACCATCCCCTAACCTATCTGAAGGCCTGTGGATACAAGCATTTTTGGGTGCCGATGTCCTTGCTGTTACTTTCTATAGTGAAACTGTCCTTCCTATGAGCCAGCTGTTCTCTACGTCTTTAACTCCTTAGTGTCGGTGTGCCCTAACCGCTTGGGCCATGGGGGGACCCTCAGTCCACGGCGTAAGTTCCAGAAGCTCTGACCAATCCCCCATACCACCGGGCTAACCATCGCTCAACACGTAGAAAATGCGCCTTCGTACACACAACACAGCTAGCATTTGACCAAAACTTCGTTCACACACAGTTTGCGCTTGTTACGGATCACACTCACGACGTGTAGCGTCAATACGCAGCTTGTGAATGATACATTCGCCGCATCAGCAGACAGCTCGTTCGCTTCGCACGACAAGCAAACGTCCCGATCGCACTCGCGCAGCATCGCCAAATATGGACACTCGCTGATCCGACATTCGCCAAGCGAGCAGACATGAAATGCTTTTGAACCTCACAACAATTTGGCGTAGTGGCCGACATCAGCAGATACCCACCCGCCTTCCGAAGCATCATAAATATATATGATCATGCGGCATCAATGATGCGCATACTGAACGACCACACACATTTACGAATATTGATCTCGAGGGTACCTCAACGAACGACCCATTTATCAGTTGAGACCTCAAGTATTGGGACGGGTTATTGTGTTGAGCCCAAGCCCGACGTCGCTGCAGTTAGTAGTTACATTTCACAAATTTACACTGCAAAGCATGCGGCTCAGCCGGGCATCGGCAAGCTTGAATTGAAATTGCATCATATGTCAAAGCATGAGGCTCAGCCGGGCATCGGCAAGCTTGAATTGAAATTGCATCATATGTAAGAAGCTCCATCACTGTATATCCATGTTCGTGGTCGAAAAGATACTGACTCATTTGGTCGGCGCTACAGTTTCAGCACCAACAAGAGAGTCAAACGTAACCAATGCAATGGAACTAACAACAAGTGGTTGCATTCAGCTCCTGGTTCTTCCTGGTTTGTATCGCTCACTCGAAAAAAGCCCCAAACGCTGGCTTGGATTCACACACAAAAGCCGCAAACGAGCCCAAGAGAAGTCTTAGTACAGTTCTAACATAATCCTACTCGACTCGCAATGCTGCGATAGCATTGCAAAAATGGCCAGTAAATTCCTAAGTGGGCTCGTCGAGGGCTCGCATTGTGAACAGCATGATGGGAAGGACATGTAGAAACAGGCTCCGTCACATTTCAATACGGGAACCAGACTGTCTTGTATTCTATCAGCACTCTCAATGAATAAAAAAGAAACAATCGTGCAACGAAATCCAACTAACAAGAAACGCGCTAGCCATTATCCTTGCTTGCTAATAACACCAAGAATCTTGTCAGCCAAACATCTAGAAATAGGATCAGGTTTTTCTTGGCTTTAGCTACCTGAACAGTAACTCACAGCCCCAGGAAGAACCCGGCCCGGCAGAGTATAATCGCTACAGGCAGCAACGAAGCTCGCGCGACGAGCACGACCCGACGAAGTAGGGCAAGGAAATCAAGGCGCTCCGGCAGATGATAGACGTCCTAGAGACTAAGCTCCAGTCTAAGAACACCGAGTTCAAGGCGGAACTCACTTCCACCCGCATAGAAGTCATTCAAGCAAATGCGCAGACTAGAGTCGTCGAAGAAAACAAAACGATACGGTGAAGACATTGGCTGAGATGAAGGTGGCGGATGCGGAAGCAAAGGCGGTGAAGGCGATAGAAGGCGTAAAGGCCAGGCGGAAGCAAATGTGACGACTGTAAAGGCGGAGACGGAAACGTCTGAGGTGCGGTCTATCGCAGGTATTAATGTCAAACTACTAGCGGCCGAGCGCTTACGGGAAGCGGCCAAGCCGCAGGCAGAGCTCCGGGGCCAGGCGGCAGAGCGTGAACACAAGGTTGCGAAGCACGCACGCGATGCGGCGGAGAGACAGTCGGAGCTCCGAGCTCAGGCGGTGGAGCGCGATCGAGAGGCCGTGGAAAATTAGGCGGAGCTCCGGGTCCAGGCAGCGGAGCGGAACCTTGCAATCATCCAGGGCCAAACTTGCCAGCTCACTCTCGATCAACGACAACATCAGCGTGGTCGCACTGGAGTGTTCCGGCGCGTTCAGCCGGCGCAAGTCGGTGTCGCATACCCTCCACCGGCAGCTGTCCGCGCCACCCGTCGAGTCATCACGATTGAAGATCATGGCCCGATACGTGTACCTCCGCTGAACAGCGACACTGACACGATCATAATATGCAAGGATGACGAGGGGGCACTGTGTGAGAAGGCATCGCGCTTTAGAGGGGAGCTGCTGTCGGATATCCTGGCCTTGTGTGTGACGGAGGCCAAGGCGGAGGTCAACAATAAGGTCTTACAGAGTATGGACAGCACGCTCGTCACGAGGCTCCGCGAGGACAGCCCGGTGAGTTCGTTTGGCTGCGTGCGAGTCGAAATCTTTTTGTTGATGTTACTAATCTCGCAAAATATTGTCGGGTTCTTTGCCAGGGTATAGAAGTCAACTGCCACTTTGGCCCACGCACCATCATGGACATTCCAGAATTCCAGATCGGGCGATCGATGGTTGCCTTCACATAAGGATTTGGAACATATCCCTATGTGAAGCCTGGGTATCCACCGCGCTGCCAGTGTCGCCAAGAATAACAAGCCGGTGGTCTTCAGTACGGGCGAGTACGTCTTTTCGAAGTCAACTTCGTAGCGTTGGGAAAATTCGCGCGGCAATCGTGCCTTTATAGCTGGAGTTCTCCACGTGAGTTTAGCTTGATTTGGAATACCCACTTGGAGAAAACCACGTTTGCACGTGTGGGCCTCTATGCTACCTCCCAGGTTCCATTAGCCTACAAGTCTTGCGACTGTTTTTCAAAGGAGGTTGTCCACTGGGCCACTCTGGAGCCTGCTGGGCTTCACCAATGGTACGCGGAGTCGCCATCGCTGTCATTGCTCCCGATAGGACGAACATTGCCGAGCATTCGACTTCATCAATCATCTCTTGTGTCTGCTCGAAATCACTTTTTCTGTTTCTTAGGGAAACCGAATACTCGCCGAAGCGTACCAACGCTATACTATATTCAATTTGACCACTTTTGCTTAAGAACTGCTCCCGCTTAGGCCAGAGCTGCTCGACTGCCTGATATTCTTCTTGAACGCGACCATGCTGATGAGCCGCTTGCTTAAGTCTTGGGTCACCAGCAATTCAGAGCAGCCCCGCGTCATCTCGAGTCTAACAACTGGCTCATCATAAGGCGGGAAAATGTTGCCGCGTAGCGCGTTTAGGACGCCAATTATCTCCTTCTCATATGTCGAGTCAGTCGATGTTCTGCACGTCCGCGCTCCTAATGATTCGATTTGTCCGAGACAGAATTAACCTGCATATTTTTGGGGTTTCGATGAGTCCAATGATAGCTCCAGTTGGCTTCATACAGCTGTCGTGTTCAGTCTAAACGTTAGCTGACTTGGTCACGCGTTCAAGATACTGGGGTAGCTTACCCGGACTGTAAACGAGGCAAAGTATACTACTTTCTTCCAGTCCACCCTTTTCACAGTGGATCACATTGATGATTTCCAAGTGGACTCGCTCATAGTTCGCGTCTGCTTGTAGGTGCTTCGTCGTTAATGGCTTGACCTTGCCGTAGTAGCTCCCGGAACTCTTCGTCAGTAAATTTTGGGTCTCTATCGTGCACCATTTGTCGTGGTCGCGGGTAGCGACAGGCGGAGCTTTCACATTTCGTGAGCGATTCTTTGTCGGGCTTGAATCTTTGTCGGGCTGAATTCCAATTTCAAGCCACCGGGTTGCGTTGTCGATCATGGTGATCTCGTAGCTGCTGCCTTCATATTGACCGATGCGTTTGACGCGTTTTAAATAGGTTATCCGTCTTCATTTTACGTTGTGTAATTTCGCCGTAATCTTGTTCACGACCGTGGGGTTAGCGCCTTTGCTAGTAATGCACTTCTAGACGCATTGGGCGATAGTGGTTTCCGTGCTGGGCCAGTAGAAGGTCGCACATTGTCTTTAACCGAGTTTACTGACCGGGTGGTCCCGATTCTGGTGGTACAGTGAAGTGCCTCAATAGCGAACGTCTGACAGTTTATAATCTGCAGCAGGTCATGATGGCCAGTTTGAACCCACTGTCCGCCAAATCTACTGATTTAGTGATATATTTCCACCAGTCATATTCATGTTGATAGGATTCCGCCAATCACAGGCCCAGAACCGAGCCTCAAGGGGAATCTAAAGGCCACGCGAGGGAATCACGAGATTACCGCCACGCGCGCGCAAATCTTTAGCAAGATACATGCATGTCAACCAACCTCATTGTTCAATTTCCTCCAAGCGCGAGAACTCATCATGGCGACCCCGGCACCAAGACCCTTCCAGAAGCGCGTTCGACTGACCAAGTTGCAAGAGCTGAAGATCTGCAAGTACCGCAACGACCAGCAGGGCGCGACGCTCGCCGAGCTCGCCACATGGGCTCAGGCGGAGTTCTCGCTGGCTATAAATCCTTCAAAGCAGCTGGTTGCTCGCGCCCTGCTGTTCGAGCGCAGACTCGGCCTTCTCTCCGCTGATTGCCTCCGCCGACGCAATGCACATCCGCGCTTCCAGCTCCTACTGGATCAGAGCATCGTCGAATATGTGAAGGCATGTGAGGAAATGCAACTGGCTCTATCGGGCGCGATGGTGATTGCGCGAGCCAAGTGGGTTCTACACCGGCTTGAAATTCCTCCATCGGCGTGGCCTCGGCTTGGGAAGTCATGGCTCCGACGCCTTCAGCGTCGCTACGGGATTCGCTGGAGACGCTCGTATGGAGAGGACGGCATGGTGGATTTGGCGTCAGTGGAAGGGGAAATTATCGTATACTGATGTATACAATATGGATGAGACAAGCTTCTTCTACAACAACGTCCCGAGAGGCTCGCTCTGCATCAACGAGGCACCGTCGCTGAAGCAAGACAAATCCCGACTTACGCTGGCAGTATGCACCAATGTCACTGGCACCGACAAGATGCCCCTTCTCTTCATCGGGAAATCTTTCAAGCCTCGGTGGATCGCTAAGAAACCGGCGGACACTCTCTACACGTCCACAAACAAAGCCTGGATGACCACCGACACGTTCCAGGGCTGGCTTCGGGATGTAGACGCATCGATGAGAGCACAACAACGTCACATTCTCATCCTGGTAGATAACGCTTCGTCACACTGTGACGATGGTGTCACGCTGACTAACGTTTGCGTGGCAAAGCTGCCCGCGAACACTACTTCTAAACTGCAACCCCTTGATCAGGGAATTATATACTGCATCAAGCGCGATGTTCTACGCAAGAAGATGGAGTTCGCCGTGGATGCCGTTGATGAAGGCGTGGAAAATCCCTACAAGGTTGGCGCACTCAAGGCCATTGAGTGGTGCGCAGAAGCATGGCGTCAGCTCCCAGCCAAAACCATCGAGAACTGTTGGCTGCACTCGACTTTGGTCGCGAAGACGGACATGAACTTCATTTTGCATTAAGTCAGTACATAGGTAGCGTTCGTGTGACGAGACAACCCTTTAATGCTAAATATACCTCTTCCTTTTCATGCATATCAGGCGTTCGCTATTGAGGCACTTCACTGTACTACGTGGATAATTCGTGTCAAAGCGCATCTGGGAGAAGGCGTCTGCTCCCACGTTCTTCATTCCCTTGATGTAGGAGAGCAGCAGCTCCTATCGTTTGACACGAAGGATCTTCTCAGTTGGATAGACCAGGATATTATGATGGATGTGCACTGCCATCGGGGACCTAAGGGGAATGGCGCGGTACGCTTGATGTAGTTTGCTATCAATAGCAGCCATGGTCGTATAGTATATCTCGCGCTTGTTTAGGCGAGGGTCTTCATGTCCTGTACATTGAGACCGCCGAGCTCGGTGCTGCTGGCGCTCGCGTACACAAGAAAATGTTTCGTGGAGTCGAGGATCGAAAGCAGATCAAGCTCCCTCATTTTAGTGTCCGAGATGGCGTCCGTGTCACTGGACAGCAATGTGAAGGGTATCGTGGGACTGGTGAAGCGATAAAACGCCTTGCAGAGCGTTATCCTGCTCCGCACCATACGTTTGAAGTAGTTTATCATACCCAGGAACCGTCGGAATCCCTTGCGGTTGTGCGGCACCGCGATATGGTGACTAGCTTGGATCTTCTTGGCTTGCTGCTTTATTCTTAACGCAAATTTCAGTATCCAAAATAATCAGCTACTTTGTGTAGTATTTGGATAATCTACACACGTAAGTGGCCTCAACACAAACACATTTGGTATAGTTATGCACCGCGGAAGTCAGTAACGCTGTCTCAGGCAGCAGACTGCATACGACATGGTTAAGCGGGTATCGGACTTTGGTGCCAGACTGGGGTAAGTATATATATTTGCTGAGTATGCGCATTATTGAAGCCGCATGATCCTCTATATTTTTGATGATCCCGGAAGGCGGGTGGGATATGGTGGGCAGGTGCCGATGACTACTACGCGAAATTGGTGTGAGGTTGAAGGCATTACATGTCTGCTCGCCTGGCGAATGGCGGATCAGCGAGTGTCCATATTTGGCTGTGCTGCGCGAGTGTGCTCGGAGCGTTAGCTTGTCGTCCGACGCGAATGAGCTGGCTAGTGACGCGGAGAATGGATCACTCACAAGATGCACGGTGATGCAAGACAATGTGGATGTTGCGGAAGTGCGAACGTTCACCATGAGCTTTTTGGTCAAATGGTAGTCCTGCTAGGGAGCGAAGGTGCCTTTTCTACGGGTTAGGCGATGGATGTACCGTACAGGGCGGTTTCAAGCACAGCGATATTCCTACCAGGGCTAGTACTTCATCAGACAAAAACATTCGGATGAACCAGTAGTGGCGCATATCCATAGTTACTTGAAACTTTACTTCGCCGAGGATAGTTGATGAGGAATTTGTTTGCAGATCGGACTTCGGTGTCTGGCTGGGATAAGCATGGGACTTTTATCACGATGGACCACGACGAACGACGCATGCATACGTTGGGGTTGCAAGTACCGATAGTTTAAAAAATAAAAATGCTTATTGCTCAATAACACGTCCTGCATCGGAAATTTGTTTCTATTAGTCGTCGGTACGAACATTTTTTTTAAGATTCGGTAAGAAGCATTTACGGATGCATCACTAACACAGAATTAGTAGTAGAAACAAAGTATGGTGCTGTCTATCCAAGGGAGATCTACCTAGCAAAGCGTCCGCTGGCACACAAGTTACGTAAACTGGTACTTCCAAGCTGGTCTTATCGCTATATGTATATAAATCTATGTCTTACAACCGCGGATATCATATAGTTAAAAGCATCATGTGACACATCATATGCATTTATTATGCGCATTTATCGGTAAATGAACAAAAGGCATGCAACTTACTATGGGCCAACATTGTATACCCCCCCCCCCGAAAAATGAAGAAAACACTCAGCAGTCTCTTTTCTACACGGCGAATGCAGCATTTCCACACAATCACAATCCTCTGCACCCGCCATGTTACTAGCCTTACCATCACTGTCGTCATTTTCAGTCGCTCCGTTCCTATTGCCGTTTTCTGTTGGGCACACAGTCACGCGCGCACACGAAATCCATCGTCTTTGGACCGTTGGTCTCACGACGTGTCATACCGCCGCTCTATTTCGGTTTTCCTCGAATGGGGTCCGCTGACAATCACTAGGCCAGATCAAAGTGATCAATGAATGCATGCACAGCGCGGCTTTCTTGTAATTGATGTTTTTTGTAGTCTTCACCTAGTTTCTGCAAAGGTTCTATTCTGGTTCTATACATATAAGTATAATAAACAAGTTGTATATGCAACCGTGCAGGAAACGACCAAACGACACGTGAGTGCGGGCAGGGGGTTGTCGGGTCCAACGGTGCTTGTAGATGCACAAAATCGAACAACGAACAAACGCAATCGAGTTATTTGTGTCTGTATCTTGCTCCATGAATCTGTCAGCCACTTGGTATCATGACAAAATAGCAAAACCACACAGTCACGCAAGGCAAACACACAAAAAAGGTGTACCACATAGATAAGGTACATGGACGTGGTAGATACAGCGAGAGGACGTGGACCATCCATCCCGCGGCTGGTGACGCGGCCAACCTCCAGCTCATTCATCAATCTGCCACGTCCCCGACAGAAGAGCACCACCATCACAACGACGAAGGGCGTGGCATGCCACGGTGGACCGCGCTGGCTCGGCGGCGTCCGAGTACTTCACAATGACGTAAAGCGGTAATATTGCCATGCATCTTGTGCGCGGCGTGTTGATGGACCATGTAAGAGGCCTTGTACCGCTCTAGCTGATGGCTGAATGACAACGTTATTGTCCTAGTTGTTTTTTGTGGACATTAAGCGGGATGTAATCTAGATGTGTTAAGTTTAATAGAAGTAAATCCGTATCTGACAAGCCAAAACGCCGAGCCACCCCCACGCGGATTCGGGCTGGCTTCAACCATTGCGCAGCCATCTCCCGATCGTAGTCTTTTAGCCGAAAGGCCATCTTGGGCTTTCGAGGATCTCGCACGAGCGTCTCATGATCACCCACCTCCCCAATTGTTACGCAATTAAGCCCTAGACCCGTCATTACCTTCCCCATTCACGAACACGCGTCATACGACGTGGCAGCCTTGAACGTTTCCGAGGAGCAGCGCAGCAGCTGGTATCGCATTGTATGCGGACTTGTCAGTGCGCACTCGACGCAGGAAACCAGTTGGATTTTTTACGATGATGAAGACCTTCATGTCCGCCGTCAGCAGCTGGGAATCTTCGCGAGCCATGTCGCTTCAGATCGTAGTCCACGTGTACAGTGCCCGCCAAATCATTAAGACCCTCGATTTGGCGGGACACTTTTGGCAATATCTCTGCTTCTAGGCCAAGTTAGGATCTCCTACTTTGATATGATATCTCTTGTCTGCGTACGGGGACGCCATTTGTGTTAACAACTTAAATTTCAATGTATCTGACAGGGCCGGTATATAAAATCAAGGTTTTGGCACCATCGTCAAATTATTAAGACCACTTCATTTTTATGATGGAAAAGGCAATTTGATGCACAGAGCAATATAAGCCAGGAAGTACCAGGAGCTGAACACAAACACTTGTTGTTATTTCCATTGCATTGGTTACGTTTGATTCTCTTGTTGGTGCTGAAACTGTAGCGCCGACCAAATGAGTCAGTATCTTTTAGACCACGAACCTGGATATACAGTGATGGAGCTTCTTACATATGATGCAATTTCAATTCAAGCTTGCCGATGCCCGGCTGAGCCTCATGCTTTGACATATGATGCAATTTCAATTCAAGCTTGCCGATGCCCGGCTGAGCCGCATGCTTTGCAGTGTAAAGTTGTGAAATGTAACTACCAACTGCAGCGACGTCGGGCTTGGGCTCAACACAATAACCCGTCCCAATACTTGAGGTCTCAACTGATAAATGGGTCGTTCGTTGAGGTACCCTCGAGATTAATATTTGTAAATGTCTGTGATTGCTCAGTATGTGCAAAATTGAAGCCGCATGATCCTATCTATTTTTGATGATTCGGAGGCGGTAGAAACGGCACTTATAGAGTTTGACCCCGCTCATCCACTCGAGCTGAAACGGTAATATTCAACGTAGTACTAACTGAGCGTCGTGGTCTACGGTTCCAGGTCATTATTTAAACTTAGCCCCGCCCATCCCCCTAAATCTGAAGCAGTCAGCTTCAACTTCGTGCCGGTTTTAGCATGGTGGACCGCAGTCCATGAACACTTTTCAAACGTGGCCTCGCTAATTCCACCACAGCTAACGTACCACGGATTTCGACCGAAACACTGGCAGTCTGTTTAAAGCTCCTCTTCATTCAAACCACGTAGTCGTTGTCCAAGCTATTCTATCGCTTCGAGGTAGCATGTTTTAGTAGATATTTTAATGCATTTTTTCGCATGGAACTATCTGAACTCGCATGGGAACGGCCAATACATTGCAACTTCACGCCAACAACTTCCTGCATCGACCCGTTGGTCACTACGCCCCTTAGATGACACGGTGATTTACGGATTTGGTTGGAGCCATCCAGCTGCTTTTCAATCCGAAACGACCCACATCCTGCTGCGCAAGGGCGCCATGCTTCTTTTCGATCCCTACAGGGGCTGAATATGAGTGGGAGCATCTCTGTGTCCACACAGTTCTTCTGTCGACGCGTGAGTAGCTCCCTTCCTCTGATCCCACTGTACACAGATAAACCACGCGTCAATCCGGTCGACTGTCACCGCTACGAGGGGGGGGGGGTCCGAATGATCAACCAAGCGTGCGCTAAACAAGCACCTTTGCAACCACCACAATGTTACGAGGCGGAGTCCCTGTAACAGTAAAAGTAATTATAGTCTCTACGATGGTGACGTCGATAGCATCATGTTTCGTACTCAACCGTTCATGGCGTGTATAACGGTACTGGTCAACTTAGTAGATACCGGAGTTGATTTCGGGGAGAATGAAGCGCATAGTCACATGGATCACAGCATGCCCGATTTCCAAACCACTGACGAGGGTCTGGGCATGGAAATTTTGATCGCTACTGACAGCGGAAAACGATAGCTTCAATGACAGCACCATCACTCGGCGCTCAAATGGCTGATGACGCGGCCGAACCTCGCCGGCAGATTGCACAGATGGTCACTCACCTTGCACGAATACGAGTTCGAGATAGAATACAGGCCGGGGGCGACCAACGTGGTGGCCGATGCCTTATCGCGGGCGCCTGCGGCAGTTAGAGCAGTTGTTGGGCGGAAGCCGTTGGCGAAGCGACCGACAAACCAGACGGACGCAGAGACGAAGACGGAGGACGACGAGCCCTCGGGGTGCCTTCGCTCGGCGACGAGGACTTGGGTGGAGTTGCGGTGACTACGGCAGATACGGAAGGAGTGGCGACGCGGGACGACAACGAAGACGAGTCACCTAGAGGCGCTTCGTGGCCAACAGATCGACCGCTGACTCGAGCAGCGAAGAAACGGCTGGAGGAGGCGGCACGGTCGGCGAAAGCGAAGGTGCCGACAGCGGAGTCGGCGACGATGCCGAGGTCAGCTGAAGAAGCGGCGAAGTCGTCGAAGCCCACGACGAAAACGGCTACGGCGACGGAAAAGAGGGATGCACTCTGATCGTGGAAAATACGTGCGCGTTCAGTCGGAAAGCCATCGGACGAAACGAGGAGAATTTCGGGGAGAAGTCTCAGGTCTACACATACATTTAAGTCGATGCATGGTAGCCATTACATACATACTAATGAAATATCAATATTTAGCTTACTGTGGCGCAAACGTCAGTGCAGTTGACACTATGTTTTGAGGCCACGACCTTTTGTGTTGCATCCTAGAAAATCTGCTGTACATCTAGCCAAAGAAACATGTAGACCTTCGAAACGCCAAGATAATAAATGTATTTGGAACACTTTTATTGGAACTGTTTGGAAACAGATTCTGTATTTCTGTGCTAAAAAACCCTTGTTTTATAAGAGGCATTCCACCAACATCTGGAGTCTTCATTTCACATCCTTCAAACAGAAGCGTACGACCAATGCGAAGGTTAACAGACAAGCTTCATGGCACGTTCCGAGATAACATCAGCGGCGGTGGTGCATGCCTAGTCGGTCGCATGGCGCCCAGGCCTCACCGCCCTTGGGTTGCACCCCCCCCCCCCCAGCGATACTCTCACCAAAGCTTGCTGGATGCATCTTTCATGAGTGTGTGGAGTCACTTACGGACTCGTTGGGCTGCCTGCCAGATATATGGCAGTCCTCCACCAGCTGTGATCGACTACGCCGAATGGAAGGGGCATTCGTACACACAGATACAGCAAATTGAGTTTAGCAACTCATACATGACCTCATAGATTTTTGTGTAGGGCATCCACCCAAACACGCCAGATCAACATCGTCTGGAACGCACTGTCGGCGGGCCAAATCTGCGTTAGGCTGGTAGTACACAACCCGTCCTCAATGAAAAAATGACGCAGATTCGCTCGAAGTTGTCGAGGCACTCCAACTGGTGGTGGCGTCGACGGATCTACTCGAGTCGAAAGATGTTCATACATGTACAGCAGCCCGTTGGTGGAATCTTGCGGCTAGAGGCGAATGCATTGCTGAGCGATGGATGGTCGCGCAGCTATGTAGTGCAAGTACGCCTCATCCGCAGTTGGTTCATCATGCTGACTAGTGAGTTGCTGTAGAAGACTCGGGAGGACACATGTTTAGCTGATTCTGCTGGCTCAAAAGCAGGATCGGCAACAACATTGGAAGTTCCTGGTATCCAGCGGAAAAGGGACCTGTATGAGCCAAGCTTGTTCAGCCACCTGGCCAACCGCTGAAAGCACGTCGTCTACTCGAGAATTAACGGTGATCCGTATTCACAAAAAATGGTTTGTCGATGAGGTAGACTCGCCAAAGACGCATTGCGTGTAGAGCAGCCAGCAGTTCTTTCTCACGAGTGGGATACATTTGCTCCGCCTCGCTCAGCTTTCGTCCACCATAGCTAATGACTTACTCTTTACCGGCCTCATCCACTTGATAACGATATCCGCCGACAGCGTAGTCCGACGCATCCATGCGAATGTAAAATGGACGCGAGCTATCCCGATAAGCGAGTGTTGGTGGGTCCGAAAGCAAACGCTTTAACTCTTCGAATGACCGCACTTGGTCAGGAGATAGAGTGATCTGCTCGTTCTTGCCACGACCTCGAGTGGCATCAATGAGAGGCGCTGCTAACTCAGCAAAACTTTCACAGTACTTCAGCACGTAGACACAAGTACTCATAAAGGACTGGAGCTGTCGTCTCGTACGGGGAAGTAGCCACTCACGAATGACTCGGCACTTATCCGGATTCATTCGAACGCCGTCACGCCCAACGATATCACCAAGACAAGGTATTTCGCTGGCACAAAATGTGCACTTCTCCAGCTCGATGTACAATTGCTGCTCTTCACAGCGCTTGAGAACTTTGTCGAGCGCCTCCAAGTGGTGCTTCAGCGACGCCTTCTTAGTGAATACGAAGAGATCGTCGAAATAGGCCCTGCAAAACGAACGCTGGTCGCTGAACACTTCTTGCATCATCCGATTATACGCCGAGGAGCTGGACGCTAAACCCATTGGTGTGACTACGTACTCGAATTGGCCATCAGGAGTTGAAAAAGCTGTGTACTGTATGTCCTTCTCACGAAGTCGCACCTGAAAAAATCCCCACAGCAAGTCCGTTGCGGAATACCAGCCATGGCGTCAAAGATGTCTTCTTTTTTGGGCACCGGGGTTGCTGGAATACGAAGTTTGGAGTTAATACCACTGAAATCGCCGTACTGTGCACCGACCTTCTTGACGCAGAAGGTCGGTGCACAGTACGGCGATTTAGAAGGACGTATAACTCCGGCCTCAAGCATCTCCAGTGTCCATGCGCGAATGGCTTCTTTCATCTCGCCACTAAGACGGAATTGTTTCCGCGCAACTGGGGTGTCGTCATACAGTTCCACCTCGGCTTTGACGTCAACAGAACGCTGGGGGGTCACGCTTTTGAGTTCTGCCCTAAAGACAGTTTTCTTGTATTTCATCACCACTGCTTCCTCAGGGTAGCCGCGTAACTGCTCCCATCCTTAACTCAGCTGCCGTGCAGCCTTATCAAATGTGTCCTCGCAAATGCGAGCGGCAAAACAAAATGCATTCTTGACGTGGTGTATTCGGCGAAATTGTCGATGAAAAATGACTTAGTCTCACCAACAGAAGACACATAATCGTGCTTCGCATAGAAGAACATATTGTCCAGCTCATCATTTCGACGCTGTAGCTGGGTAGTACGTCGACGACTACCAGCAACAATTAGACTCACCAGTGTTCGTGGACAAGAGTGCACTGCCAGCCCTGACGTTGCTCCACGTGGCCTGACAATTCTTGCCGCCCAATCGATATCTGAATTGTCATCTAAATCCGAGCAGAACGTTTTTCCCTTCGGAAATCTCCATCATGAACACCTCGGTGGCATATTCGGGAAAACCTTCCATGGACACCGTGATTGTAGTAGTGCGTCGTGGTATACTGACACGTTGAACACCGCCCAACTTGACGCGGAATGGCTCTGGTAGGGGCGATAGCGTTAAAAGAAGTTCCACTGTCGACAAAGATGGATACAGAAGCATCCTCGCCCCCTTGACACAAATAGAACAGCGTCTTTATCTTGATAGTGAAACCGCTGTGGGAGTGGGCTACCAGAATGTGGGCGGCTACCACAAACTGGCAATTTCGGCCCGGTGGGTTGCCAACCCACCGAACCTACGTGTATTTAGGCGCCACTCTCCAAATACGGGACCAGGATTTGCTGCGAGGACCCCTGCAGGCGCCCCAGTTGGAACCACAGGCAAGACACCGTCGAGGACAGCAACCCCGTCGGACGGACGATCGCCATGACCGCGGACTCTCCTACTGATCGTGGGGGACGGCCCCCTGACCCGCACGGAGGAAGGAGGTTCCGCCAAGAGACAGCGACGCCGCTGCCCCACGAGGAGCGGGCGGAACCATCCAATTCCGTCCCCAGCTCAGGTGGTCCACACAATCCTGACCTGGCCCGGCTACCGGCACTTGTGACGACACCATCGGACGCACAAGGCCGATCGCCTGGGCCTCGACTCGAGACTCGAGAGCATCAGGAGAGCGGCGCCGCCGTTGAAGGGGCAGCACGCGTATCCAGTGGGTCGGGCGAGCAACCATCCCCAGGCCGTACAGTAAGTTACGCAGCAGCGGTCCGAAAGGGCGATGCTGCAAAGGGGTTGGTATCGGCCTTCCCCAATCCGACCTCAATCCCGAGGTCCTGGAAACTCCGAGACCGCTACGTCATTCTCGCAACACTGGCCAACGACTGGCATCTATCAACCGCCCCTACTGACACGGCGGATCAGTTGGAACTACGCCAGATCGCCATGACACCATCTGCCGTACACGAAGACACTGCTCTACGCCCCCGTACGGAGCAAGAAACCGAGGCGCTACTTCAGTACCTCAACGGGTCTCTTGAACTCTGGCATGCCCTGAACTTCCATAAGGCAACCATGCCTTTGCTTCAAAGGGCAATGATAGAGCAATTCCATGAGGCCCAAATGGAGGTGACTTTGACAGCGGACGTCATGCCAAGCGCGAAGCTGCAACGCTCCATGACCCACAACACGTTATTCACGCTGCTGTACTCGACTAACGCCGATTCGGAAAAGGGGCGGCAAATGATCAGCCACCTGATGGACGACGTTAAAATACTATACTTCGACGGGGTATACACATTGAAATTTCTGTTTCACTCCAAGAGGATCGCAACTCGATATCTGGGCTTAGCGTTTAGTCTCAATGGCACCTGCATTGAGCTAGAAGATTCGGAGGCAGATGCCCACGATGGGGCTTATCAGACGGCAAGGCTGCGGCGGCAGTACGCGGTCCGGGTTTACGGAGCTGGCAGCATTGGGTTGGTGACCCTCCTCGCGGCGCTGGGCCAATTACCAGGGGTGCATGTGGTGGATGCCGAAAGGCCTCGGACCGAAACCACGGAGGTTATTGACAACCGGTATTTCCAACTGCATTTTCGCTCTGAAGAATGTCCAGAGGCTCTACGTGGAGTGACTAAGATCGACTTCAATGGTCAACTAGTTACCATCCACCACTATACCATACAGCTCAGGATGTCATGTGCCAGGTGCTACGCTCCTTTCTACACGATAGGATTTTGCAAAGCGAAGGCGATGCATTTGGACCAAATGCACAGTAAGTATCAACGCAAGTTTGAAGGAGCCATGACCCCGTATCACGTTGGAGAAGCGGTACAATATCGCCACTCCGACAGCGAAAGCTTGTCTGGATTTCGCCAAACCCTGCAGCAAGAAGTGATGGCATCGCAGTCTACTACGAGTTCCACAACCCCTGGACAGGTAGCGGCGTTACTGGTGGCGCCACGGCCGGACACGACCCCGGTCCAGGTACTCCAGCAACCTGACCAAGCAGCCGCACCGACTGGTCCTCTGTCGGCTCTTTTGTCCACCGCCAGCGTGATGTGGCCGATAGTTTTCAAGTAGCCACACGCAGATCCTGCAAGTCGAAAAAAGACAAAGCAGCGACTCGCACTGCGGGTTTACACGCTCAATCGGGAGAGCAATCGGATGTCGGATCCACCGGGCCAGCCGACATCGGGACTAGCCCCTCCAAAGATGGAGGTATGAGAGACAACAATGAGCTAATGCAGCGCCCACGAGGTCGTTTACATCAAGCCGGGGGCCGCAAAGTAGCCAAGGCTCACACGCATCACAAGGGTGGAGCCAAACCCACTTCGTTCTCTAAGTTCAAGCTGCAGCGGGAACTTTGACGGTTTGAGGCCCTCGTGGAAGCTAACGATGATGACGAGAGTGACATGGATAGCGGGGGCGAGAATGACGAGGCCCCATATGCTTACACAGGAGCCCAGTGTGGCGAGGCGGGTGAACGCCTTTTGACCGCCCAGGTGTACAGTGCTGTGCTCCAGACTCTGGAAGGTGCTTCCGGTTAGGAAGTCCTCCACTGGGAACTCCTGAACGTGAAACGTCCAGGTGACGTGTGCTCCTTGTGGTAACCCCTCTAGGTTCGTTTGTCTTCGAACCGGGAGATGCACCTCGGGGATTAGTTGTTTTGTATACCAATATCGGTCTTCGGAGAAGAGCGTAACGTCACCAAACTTAGACGTAGCTCCAACAACCAAGATAACCAAAATCAATACAGAGTTATACACACAAAATATACAACCGTTCTTATTCTTAGACCCTTGAACGGTGGGTCGTACACCAGTCAACTTAGCTGCACTTCCAGGACACTGGTCAGTCCCGGTCAGCTTCTACAAACGCGCACCACCCCAGAAGTACTGGGGATGATTCAATACAATCTCACTACCTACATGCACAAAAGTAGGTACAAGCACACGGCTAGCGTGCGCACTGTTGCCATTTCCTGATTGGGTGAAAGTGCGGAGTCAGACCCATTTCAGCCAATCAGGCATCGACTTAGATTTGAGTGGTTCACAAAGAGGACGGGAGCCCCCGCTCCCGTTCCATAAAACAACAGAGTTAAATTTGCCCCAAACTTGACACTTGGTTCTACTATTGCGAGCTTCCTCTTGCATCTATAGTGTACGCTAGTGACGGTACTTATTACCCCGTTACACCTGGTAGCACTTCGTAGGCCTTCCAATGGCCAAGTTCGAGATGAGTGAAGGCACGCCGTCGGTGGCTCCAGCGATTATCCTGGAGCACACGGCGTTTCCCCACCTCACCTCTGTTGAGTGGCAAGCACTACACCGCCTTGCGGCGGTGTTAGGAGAGTTCATCGTTACGTCGCTGCTGAGCATAGCGATACCCGACCAACAGCGTCAAGCCCTCCAAGAATTCATGGAGCGTGGGCTCGCCGAAGCGAAGCGGCGAGTACCATCTTCCTCGCATACCTCACAGAACGACGCCGTGAAGATGGAGACGTCGACCTACTCTGGCGCCGAGCAAGACCGCTTCCCGCAGAACCGTTGGTTCCGCGAGGTCAACATTGCGATCGCTTCGAGGGTAATCGCCGACGGCGAGAGTCAACTTTCTGTTGTCTCGCCTCTCCGGAAAGGCCAACAAATGGGCAATTGGTAAGTTCGTCGTCGACCGGGACGCGTTCCCTACTCTGGAGAGCCTCCAGTGTGATCTCCGACTCGCGTTTGAGCCTCCGTAGAACGAGTCGCGCAAGCGTGCGACCTTCTTCGCCCTCCAACAGGGCAAGATGTCCATGCGCGACTACGTGCTGAAGGCCCGCCACCTGGTTTCGTGCATCGTCACGAACCCGATCGACGTTGCCTCTCCAGTGCACGTCTTTATCTTCGAGATGCGTGAGGGTATGACACGGTACTGCCTCACGCGAGTGGAGCCATCGACACTCGAAGCCGCGTTCACACCCGCGCTGCGCGAGGACTACACGGCTGTGTCCTCCTACGCGCAAGCGCTGTCGCCGGACGCTCGGACCCCCGCACCCGAGCCTATGGAAATCGACGCCTTCAAAGCCGAGTCGAGGTCGCGATCTACCTCGACTGCTCGCGGTCCGCGGTTCAAGAACGACAATCGCCCGCACGACGGTCGCCAACTGGTCTGCTACCGCCGCCGCAAGTCTGGTCATCGCGCTGCGGCGTGTCGCGTGCCAGCTCCAGTCATGGTAAGTGCTGAAGTCGTCGGTCCGGCCGCTCTTTAAAAACACGGTCGGGACCAGAAGGTGGGAGGTGCCCTACTGGCTGGAATGGAGGACCGGGTCCCCCGGTGGCAACCGGTCCTCCTAGCCCCGTGCTTTACGCACATTTCAATACCGCCACCCAGAACGGCGACTCGAGACTGATCCTCATCAGTCTCCACGTCGCCGGCGCGGGGTGTCCGCTCCGCACGTTGCTTGACTCCGGAGCCACGAACAACTTCATTCGTGACGATTGACTCGCTCTCCTTCCGTCGCATATGCGCGTGCGGGAAGGACCCGGTGAGATCGTAGTCAAGTTGGCCGAGGCAAAGCCCAACCGCGCTCCGCGGCGGGCTGTGTCGTTGGCGTATACCTTCGACGGCTTCTCCACCACCAACGACTTCTTGGTGATCGAGCCTTCGACTGCATCTTGGGGATGCCGTGGCTCGCTCGCTACCAGCCGGAGATCGACTGGTTAGCCCGTTCAGTTCGTCGGCTACGACGTCAGTGATGTGTTCACTTACCTACTCGTCGCCCCGTCGCGGTACGTCGCTGTCGTGGATCGGACATCCACGACACAGCCCCTACAACGAGAGAGCGATGGTCCTCGCTGTGTGGAGTGCGCGGCCTCCGTCATTGGTCCATCCAGCAACCCGTCCTCGCGAGCGCGCGAGGGCATGAAGAAGGAAACAATCGAGCAGTGGCTAACAACACGATCAAGCAGAGGCTCCCGCATGTGCAGAACGCGGTTGAGCAGAGGTTCCCGCACGAGAAGAACGCGGTCGAGCAGCGGCTCCCGTTCGCTGATGATTCTGTCGCGCAGCAAGACTCGCGCGACACCGGCATGGTCGAGACCGATATCACATGCCTAGAGGGGGTGAAGTGTCACCCAGCGATTCCTCATCCAGCGAGACTTAGGCCTAGAGCAGTGGCTTGAGGCGACTGAGGGAGTCCAAGCGCAACCGATCTGGTCGCCGCCGCATTCGACGGAGGTCAACCGCGGTCAATTAGGCTCCATCATGCGTGATTCTCAACGTCGTCGAGAATTAGGAGGGCTCTCCGAACAAGGTTCGCGTGATCGAGGTGGCGAATTCCCCCTCCGACGCGGCAACCATCACGCGGCTTCTATGCCTCTCCTGGATGTATTTCCTGCGCGAATTGAAGGCCGGTGAACAAGTCTGCCTTCTCACCGGCTCCGACGAATCCACCGTGCTCGCCAACGCAGTCGGCGACGATGCCTCGTCGTTGCGACCAAAGGAGGCTGAGCTGAAGTCCGTTCGCGAGGGGCGTTTCTCCGCGCAGTCTTGATCAGCCCTCCAAGACTCGAACAATCCCGTCTACTTGCTTGTACGCGAGTTCGAAGACATTTTCTCCGAGAAGTTTCCGGCGGAACATCCTGCTGAGCGAGGTGTCCGGCACGAGATCGACGTCGTGTCCGGGTCGCTGCGTGACGCGGCAGTGGCCACTGCCGCGCAATCAGGTCCAGGTCATCGACGACTTCTTCAAAGGTCGCCGCAAGGCTGGCCACGTGCGAGAGAGCATCCCTCCGCACTCGAGTCTAACGCTCTGCGTGAAGAAGGCGGCTGGCGGGTGGCGCATCGTCCACGCGTTCAACAAGTTGAACGACGCTACCATCCCTGCACAGACGCCCATTCCCCGGAAGGATATGGTCCCCGACACCATGTCTGGCGGTATCATCTACAGTGCGATCGATCTGACGGACGGCTTCTATCAGATCCTGATGAGAGAGAGAGCGACGTTCCTCTCACGGCCGTCAGCGCCCCCAGCGGCGAGCTCTGGGAGTGGCTCGTGATGCCGCAGAGTCTGAAGAATGTGCTGGTCACCTTTAACAGGATGGTCTCTCATGTCTTGCGCCCGCTCCGTGCTTTTGTACCGAGCTACTTCGACGACATCTGTGCACAGTCGCGCTGAGGACGGACTCAGCGCCGTCGACGTACACCTCCGACATCTGCGCAAGGTTTTTGAGAAGATGCGCGAGAACTAGCCGTACGCCAACCTCAAGGAATGTGTATTCTGGAAGCCGGAGATTCCGGTGTTAGGTTGCTACGTTAGCAAGAGCGGCGTTCGCGCCGACCCTGAGAAGATCTCGTCGATCTGTTCTTGGCCGACGCCAGACGGAGCTGCGCCATTGACAAGTATACGAAGGATTACGTGGGCCTGATCCAGGCTATGTCATCCTTGCTGAAGAAGGCCGTGGCGTGGAACTGGCATCCTGAACACCAGGACGCATTCGATGTCTTGAAGAAGAGCCTCGCGTCCGTGACTGTCTTGATGCTGCCCAACACGTCAAGATCCTTCCACGTGGTGTGCGACGCAAGCGACTTCGCCATCGACTGCGCCCTCATGCAGTTTGACGCTGATGGCCGTGGGCGCGTCA
The DNA here is from genome assembly GCA_033557925.1 of Phytophthora x cambivora. Classification (NCBI taxonomy): domain Eukaryota; phylum Oomycota; class Peronosporomycetes; order Peronosporales; family Peronosporaceae; genus Phytophthora; species Phytophthora x cambivora. The sequence goes on along the minus strand of JAUCEB010000027.1, from coordinate 814,283 downwards.
TGAGTTATCAGTCTTAACAGATGAAGCCAGCGGAGAAAACTACCCTGTCCGTGACTAGGAGCTCCTCACTATGCGCTACGCTCTGATCAAGTTCAGGGTGTACCTCCTCGGCGAGCAAATGTTCGCAGTCTACACGGACCATGCCTCGCTACGAATGGCGATGAAGAGTCCGCACCTCTCTCAGCGCATGGCCGCCGGGCTCTCGTTCTTTGCCGAGTACAACTTCGTCGTATGGTGTAGTGCCACACCGAAAATTCGGTGGCCCACCTGTGACGCCAGACCGACAGTCGGTGACCCAAGCAAGTCGTCACTGTCTCAGAATGAGAGCGGTCTGCGACTTTAAGCTGGGTGTGGTATGCGTCTCAAATTGTGAGCGACCACGGTACTGTCTCGCTGAGCTCGAAGGGTCGGCTGAGATCTTGCGGGGGTTACGAAGAGGCTCCGCGAGAGGTCGGCTGGGATCCAAAACTCCCTCATTTCACTAGATATTTGTATATGACCATAGGAAAGATTAGATAGAGCCCAAGGGGCTCTTCCGAAGATATAACCAAACCAACAGAGCAGAATTTTCTTAGTCCAAGACAAGCGTACACTCTCCGGTAAGTCCCTGCGTGGGCTGGATTATGTCTGCCGTCACCACCCGAGAGGCATAGCTTGTAGGGTGTTGACAGGTAGCGCCAAGAGACTAAGTCGGCCCGGGGAGGGCAAGGTTCGCCAAGTGCGCTATTGCAAGTCTCGCTGAGTCCAGCGAGCCGGTACGCCCGTCAGCCGGGGTGCCGTAACTCTTCCAGCCGAGAAGCCTTTGCTCTCGGTGACCTGTAAAAGCGCTCGCGCGCCGTCGTCCATCCTTTGGTGGAGGGCACAGGGTTTTGTGGAACGGAGTCAGTGAGCTCAACTGACTCTCGGAAGGAATTGACTGGCTTGGTTGCCTGGTCTCGGCGAGAACCGCCACTACTGTCCCGGAAGGACCGAACCGCTGGGGACAACCTAGCGCAGGCCGATAAACGCCGACTAGCTCGGCGATTGTTGTGTCTGTAAGTCAAGGACTAATTTTGTGCGTTCTGCTATACCACAACTGGTGCCGCGACCCGGGAACAGGGTGTGCGAATTGTCGCAGGTACCAAGTAACCAAGTTTCGAGAAAACAAGTGAGCAAGATGGCCAAGGGATCGTCACCGCCGAGCCCGGGAAGTCCAGCGACTGCTGGAGGATCCCCGGCCGGATCTCCGAACTCGGCAAGTGAGCGGGCTGTAGACGTGGATGCGAACACCGCCCGCAGTGTCCAGTTTGAAGACGACGATACTCGAGGCCAAGGAAGTGATGAAGAGTATGAAGAGAAGGAGGAAGCTGACGACGATGTGAAGTCGACAGCGGAGTTACTCAGCGAGGTCGACGAGCTGTCGCTTCAAGTGAGCCGGATGGGAATTCCGCGCCCAGTTGAGCGCAACCTCGTCGCCGAGCTGAACGCAAGTGCGGACGAAGACGATGAAGAACAAGGGGCTGCTCAAGGGGAACGTCCGCCCCTTATCCCAAGAGCAACCCGGAACGCCGACACGCCGAGTGCCAATAAGGTACTTGCGCGCCTCGGCGAAGAGATGAGAACGCAAAGTGAGTGGATGATGATGTTCGCGCCGGTGGCTATGGCGCAATCGAAGTGGCCGGTGCTTGGGCCTGAGCTGACTCAGCCAGTGAACAGCACCAGCATCAACCAGCTCATCGAAGACACGGTACTGCTTCTGAGAGCCATGGGTTTCCGCTGCAACAGTCGACCCAACAGCCTGATTTTGGGCGGGTGGACTCTGAGTCGAGCTGGAGCTGAGATCACTCGGTGGAAACGTCGTCTCCGCGCTGAGTTCGGGCTTGAACGAGCACCGGGATCCCGCCAACTCATCCAAGAACGATCGGCCAAGATGTTGGAACTCACTGCGGATCCGAGTAAGGTGCCTCTGCCGAAGACACCGGAAACCAAGAGGGGAGCGAAAACCGAGAAGTTCCGGTCGACAGTGGGCACCCCGTATTTTGAAGACTCGCACATGCAAGCACCGAAGAAAGACCGCCCGAACAGCGGCCGCTTCGATCACCTCTATGATGCAAGCGACAACGCCGAACTCGGCGACGACGACGACTTCTACAACAGGGGTGACCAAGAGGAGACAGTGAAAGATCAAATCCGCCGACTCAGCTACGATGACGATGAGCGAGATGACACCAAGTACTTGGAGATTCGCACTCACTTCTCACTCGACAAGATAGCCGAGTTCGATGGAAAGCGATATCGCTCGGATGCGTCTCTCCAGTGGTTGAAGCGGTTCATCTACGAGATGAAAGGCACCCGAATGCCTCAAAACTCGTGGTGCGAACCTTTCTCGCTGAGTCTGGGCCGAGCGGCCAAGAGCTGGTACCGGCAGCTGCCCAAGAAGACGCAGCAGCGCTGGAATCTACTCAACGAAGCCTTTCTGGATTACTACTGCTCGCAGTTTGACCAGTCGGCTCGCACTCGGTACTACTCGGCGAGTCGGAAGGAGAACGAACCCATATGCGATGTCCTCATCCGACTCAACGGATACGCCCGCACCGCCAAGATCCAATACGAGAAGGGTGGCGCGGATGCGTCCGATCACGTTGAGCAGTTCCTCCTCAATTGTGGCGACGACGAAGTGATGGATTTACTGTATCCACTTCAACTCGCCGACATCCAGCGAGTGGAACAGATCATCAACAAGAAGATACTCGGCGAGAAGAGGAAGAAGCAGCGTGATCGCATGGTCTCCAACCGGACGCGAGACACTCGTCGAAGTGATAACTCTCGGCGAGGGGAGTCCCGCCGAGATGACCGACGTGAACCCCGCCGGGATGACCGACGCGACCCGCGCCGAGATGACCGACGGAACCGCCGAGACGATAGTCGCGATCGCCGAGTCGCAGTGGCTGAAGCATCGGTCGATGACTTGTATTATGGGGTTGACTCCCGCCAACCGAGCCGCCGGATTAACGCGCTTGGGTCTTCAAGCAGTGCCGGCAGTAGCAGCGAGTACAGCGATTCCGAGTCTGATCAAGACCAGAACTACGTGGACGCAGGAGCCGGAAGTGAGCGGACGAACGGACCAAGCAACTCGGCGGAACGACGTCGAGATGACCGCCCGTCCCGCCGTGATGATTCCGCCGAGCGTCAACGCCGTGGTCGCCGCGATGATTCACGCGAGGGAAGATCTTTTGACCGACGTGGCAGCCGGGGTGACTCTGGTGAGCGCCCGCGCTACGGCCCGTGCGCCGCTTGTGGTGGCGCCAACCATTCGGCGCACTTCTGCAACCGCCGGTGAAAGTTCTGCAAGCAGGTCCACGATGTTGGCCGTTGTGAGATGTTCCAGCGGTTCGAAAAGCTCACCAAGTTCGTCCGTACCTCCGTCGACAAGTCCACGGTCCCCGCCGACCTCCAAGACATCTATGAGCCGAAGAATTTAAACTAGGTGGCCCGCCAACACCGACTGGGTTGGATAATATCGGGCTGCCACAGTTAGCTGAGCCGGCAGTAGAAGCGAACTATGTGTTCGCCTTTGTCAGCGAAGCACAACGGCCCGAGATGTGCGGAGCAGAGAGCGCGGGATTTGAATGCGAAAACGACGGACTTGAATGTGAAAGTGACGGGGATGATGAACTCGACGATCCAGAGGAAGATCGCCGAGTCATGGCAAGTGGAATGATGGAGCCTCAGCCACAGCGGCAGGCTGGGGCAAGCGGAGGCTCCAAGACGATGAGACTGTACCCAGGCGAGCGCATGGGGTGGTGGTCAGCGCAGAAGTTCGACCGCCGAGTCCGTATGCGTGCCCTAGTGATGGGTGCAGTGAATGATGTGCGTACGAAGATACTGCTGGATACTGGGGCAAACGTCTCAGCTATTAGCGAATCTTTTGCTAAAAAGCTACGTTTGAAGGCCCGAGCAAGCACGGATAAGCAGATCGACGTACAAGGCATTAACAAGGGCAAGTTGCTCACGACGTCCCGCACGACGGTGAAGGTGACACTCGGCTGGAAGATTGTTTACGAATTCGAGGTGTGGATTATGGATCATCATGCCGGTGTCGACCTAATCTTGGGAACCGACTTCATGATTCCAGCTGGCATCCGGCTTGATTTGTACAATTCGACGGCGAGGCTACCTGATGAGGTAATCATCCCGCTCTTCAAATCACGTGCAGCCGAGATTACGGGACCGTCATATGGTGATCACGTTACCGACGGTCCAGCTGAGTCGACTAGCATTCAGGCCAGGATGATCGCTGAGTTCCAGCTACGACGCAAGCAGCCGAGTGACGAGACCCATGAATTATGGGTGCGACGAACGAAGGACTGGGTGCCAACCTTGATACACAACTCCCACAGGAGACCCACTCGAATTCTACTCACGAATGTTAGTGGGAAGCTCGTATGGTGTCCCGCCCACTTCCCAGTGGTCCATTGGGCCCCATATGGCGAGCTGGCTCCTGACGATGGATATGTCAGGCTGACATCGGCGAGATACCGCGACTGGCAGGTCCTTGCCTACGAAGCCGCAATCGACAAAGACTTGCTCAAACGCGAGCAGCGCCTGTACGATGAGTGGCTGGCCAAGCAACCACCGGCAGTGGAACGGCGGCGATATACCCGACCACAAGGAGTGATGAATCGAGATTCACGCCAGCCGGGCGAGGACGGCGTCGGACGAACGAACGCAACGCGTCATGGAGAACGTGACCGGCCGACAGCAGTCCCTATGGAGTCGAGTGACGCCGAGTCGGTAAACTCGACTGGGGTGACAGTCAAGACCGGCGAGTCGACAGGATCAGTTCGGACAGACGACTCCAAGGATGAGACGGATTCAGCGGTAATCGCGGACGCGGGATCTGAAGAAGCCGCCGCCGTGTCAGGGCGCAGCCGAGTGCGTGAAGCGGAAGACTCTATCTCCGAGTTGACGCAGTTACTGGATAACGCTCGGAGGCTTAGCGCCGAGTTGGAGACGGATGAAAGCGATGGTGTGCGCTCATGCAGTGCTGCTATGGATAAGGTCCTCCGTGACGAGATTGAAGTCAGCGATGTGTGTTTGGATGATGACCCTGAGGAAGACCTCCGTCTCCGGTTCGTCGCTGCGATGACACTCTGCGAAGATGAAGCCATTACGATGATAAGCGCTACGGGTGAGGAAGCCGCCGAGTTCGAGAGCTCGGCCAACGAGATTGATCTCGCCGACTATGCTCACGAACTGGCATTTCTCCCTGACCTAACCGACTCGGCGCCGACGGTATTGGATTACGCCAGTAAGAATGTGGTGTGCACCGCACACACGGAGAGTCAACGGGCCAAGCTGGTGGCGATGTTGAAGAAACAAGAAGGAATTATGATCGCAAGCGGGAATGCGCTGCCCCCACCAGCTTACGGAGCAATTTGTGATATCGACGTGCAAGGTCACACACCGATCAAACAACGCGCCCGCCGAGTTCCGCTCAAACATTTGAAGAAGTTGTACGAGCTGCTTAAGGGACTACTCAAGGCCGGGTTGATCGCCTTTTCGAAAAGCCCTTGGGCGTCGCCTATTGTGATTGTGTTGAAGAAGAATGGCGTCGACATCAGGCTGTGCATCGACTACAAGATGGTCAACGCTATTACGGTGTTAATGGAGTACGCCATGCCTCTAGTCGACGACCTGCTTACTGAACTGGAAAGTTACCTCTGGTTCTGCTCGCTCGACGCAGCTAGCGGATTTTGGGCGGTCATGATGACTCGGCGAGCCCGCGAGATCTCGGCGTTTGTATGCGCACTGGGGCATTTCGAGTGGCTCAGGATGCCTTGCGGGTTGAAGAACGCTCCGATGATTTACCAACGCATCATAGACAACGCCTTGTGGGGTTACGTGCAGCCACGCGGTGGCTGGGCAGCTCACGCCGAGAAAGTCCGCCGAGCCGAGGCAGCTTCAGCAATCCAGCGGAGCCAGCAGGCGGAAACGAGCAGCCAGCTGACCCGGCCTTCTCCAAATGCAGCATCCAAGTTCGAAGCGGATCATCGTGCTTCAGCCGAGTCAGATCCGCTACAGGATCTCGTCAATGGGCCAGACGGTGATATGTTCACCAATGGCGAAACCGATGAGTCAGCGTTGACCCCGGTATTCAAGCGCCGGTCATTTGTCGACGACATTTGCTTTGGTGGAGCCACATTCGACGAGTGTTTGGACACGCTGAGTCGACTGTTAGCCAGGTTCGCCGAGTGCAGGATCAGCATCAGCTTTACCAAGAGCATATTTGTGCAACCGGCAGTCGACTTCCTGTCGCATGAGATCTCGTCGAGTGGGATCCGGGCGAATCCAGCCAAGATGACGGCGATCGCCGAACTGCCGTTCCCGAAATCTAAGAAGGGAATGCAAGCATTCTTGGGGGCGCTGAACTACTACAACCGGTTCATCCAGAACATGGCCGTGTACGGGGCGGTCCTGTATCAGCTGAAAGACGACGACTTCGGTCAAGGTGGTGACCTCACTGCTGCCAAGGCGGCTTTCGCCGAGTTGAAGAAAAGGGTAGCTGACGCTCCTATACTTCGACATTTCGACGCGGCCAGAGAGGTCCACGTCATGCTTTTCGCAAATGAGTGGGCGCTGAGCAGCACGCTGTTACAGCCTCACGAGGAGAAACTTCACCCAGTGCGGTTTTGTGGACGAGTGCTCAAGGAAAACGAGCTCGGCTATCATCCAGCTGAGAAGGAAGTGTTGGCTTTGCTACATCTATTGAAGATCTGCCATACTCTTCTCGCCGGAAAGACGCTTCACATCTACACGAGATTTTCCACATTGGAGTGGGTTTACCAGTCGAAGTCTTTGTATGGACGAGCAGTGAGCTTTGCAGTACTTCTGTCACCATACCACCTGAAGATCAAGCGTGTTCGTGAACAAGACGTCGACTTCGCTCAACTGTTACAGGCAACCGTCACGCCGCACATTGGACTCGACGAGTCCCTGATACACCTGGCCTCGCCATCGAAGAACTCGGCTACAGTCCGACTCGACCCAGAACTACTGTATGCACATGTGCCCCGTGAGTTTGACGGGTACTTGCTGTCATTTGACGGGTCCGCCAAGACGGAGAAGCATGGCGGCTATGGCAGTTGCTCTTGGATATTGTGGCGTCTACCTTCTTGGGACATTGAGATCGCTGCGAGCGCGCACCTCTCGTCGACCACGGTCAATATCGCCGAGTACACCGGCATGAACAATGGAGTGAAAGCTGCATTAGAGCGCGGTGTCACGGATTTGATTATCGTGGGCGACTCTCGGCTAGCGATCCAGCAATCCATGGGGGTGATCGCATGTAGGAAGGAGACGCTGCAGGTCGAACTAGCACGCCACAAGCAAATGACCGAACAACTGAGCTCGGTCCGCTACCTGCACGTAGTACGTCACTACAATGCAGCCGCCGACTCTCTGGCAACTGAAGCTCTGGAAGACAAAGCCGGCCGAGTGATACTCAGCGGAGAACGCAAGACCGACCTCAAAGCACTAAACAGGATATCCGAAATACTCTATGCCGAAGTCAAGACAGACTCAGCAGAAGCCAAAGCCAAAGTGACAGTGATGACACGGAACCAGAAGCGCCGAGTCCACTTTGAAGATGAAATGAAGAGCGAGCTCGACGACGAGCCAAGGATACCGTCCCTACCAGGAGCGGACACTGAAGACACTGAATTTGAATTCCCAAGTGTACCATCTCGGATCCGCCGAGTCGAAGGACAAGCCCAAGTCGAAGTCGACGAGAATAGAACCCCGGACGTGGCCGACATCGACCCAGCAGTGGTACAAGCCGAGCGATGACGACGAATCTCGAATGCTCAAGACGAAGAGCTCAGGTGGGCAGACCTGAAAGCATTCCTGCGCGGAGAGCTTGACAGCCTCACCCACCGCCGAGCTCAGAACGCCAGCAAGGTCGCGGATAATTTTGTACTCAGCGAGGACGGACTGCTTTACTACCAAGGTCAGAAACGACATCGCGCTGAGCTCGACTCGGCAGATCTCGCCCTCAGACTAGTAGTTCCGACGACATTGATTGACGAAGTCCTCCACAGCTGCCACAACGCGATTGAAGGTGGCCACCAAGGTATAGTTCGGACGTTCTACAGGGTGAAAGCTGAGTTCTACTGGGTTGGACTGTACGCCGACGTAGCAAAACATGTCCAAGCCTGTGAAGACTGCAGTACCAGCAAAAGCAAGCCTCAGCTGAAGGGATATTCTCCCGGAAACGTGGCATCCGAGTTCCCGTTCCAAATGGTGTCAATGGATTTTGTAATCCCGCTACCTAAGACTCAGCGGGGCAACACTGCGTTACTACTATTCCAAGATCACTTCACTGGATACGTCATTGCCAAAGCAATGAGTGAGACTGGGGCACTCGAGGTGGCCAAAGCTTTCGAAGAATGCGTGTTCCGACGATTCGGAGCGCCGTCACTCATTCGCCATGACCGAGACCCTCGGTTCATGAGTGAAGTGTTTCAGGCGTTCGCCGAGCTGATGCAGTCGAGATCTCGAGCCACGCTGAGCTACCGACCTCAGGCCAACGGCCAGCAAGAACGCTCAGTCAAGACAATGATTCAGACTGTTCGAGTGTACGTGGAGGACCCGCTACAAGCCGACTGGGACGATATCGCCGAGAAACTGGTGCACGCCATCAATAATTCTCGAGACACCACTCGACGGGAGACGCCCTTCTATCTCGTGCACGGGTGGGACGCGCAGTCCACCCTGAAGGCCGTGACGTCTACTATCAAAAGGGACCCAGCGAGTTCTGCTGACGCCAAGCAATGGCGACGAGAGGCCAACTGTCAGCGGGAAATCGCCTTACAACTTGCAAAGGAATACCAACTAGCCGAGAAGGCTCGGCGAGCTGAGGAACATAATGCACGACTCAGCAGCAAGGAACAGAGAGCACGGCCGGATTCGGCGGAGTCAGCTGAGGAAGAAGAAGGTCGGCCCACGGACTCAGCTGAGTCCCGTAAGTCACTGTTCCAGACAGGAGAACAAGTGTGGTTGTTCATGGAGAGAGTCAAGCCGGGCCTAAAGAAGAAGTTGGCTCACCGGTGGCACGGTCCGTTCAGGGTGAAGAAGAAGGTTGAAGAATTCGCGTATGAGTTGGAACTCCCTGACAAGAGTGGCTACAGGTTTTATCCAGTGGTCCATGTGTCCCGGCTAAAGAAGGTCACCGACTTGGGGCAGAGACCCACAGTTCCGCTAGTCGACGAGCTCAGCGAGAACCAACGGTTCGATTTCGACGAGGAATTACTGCCGGAAGACAGCTGGGAGCTCGGTGAGGACGCTGACAAGTACGAAGTGGAAGCAATCCTCGGTGACGAGATGTCAGAGTCAACGAGTAACAGTCGAGCTCAAAGATTGTTCAAAGTCAAGTGGATCGGGTACGACGAACCAACTTGGGAACCGCTCGCTAATCTGTCGTGCGGAGGGCTCCTGTTCGACTACTTGCGAAACAAGAAACGTGAACGTCGTCTGCAAATGGTGCAGGTTGCAGACGAAGACTAAACGCTACTGCACCACATGTTAACCACCACCGAGTGACTATGCAGGCTCGGCGGAAATGGAACAGCTACTGCAAATGCATGTGATATGTGTGGAAGAAATGATGGAATTACGGACCTAGCTGAGCTCCCTCGGGACTACTTACGAACTACCTACCACTCAGCTGGATGAAACAAGAACACTTACGCAGACGCGTCGTCCGAAGCCTCGAGAATGCTCTCGAAGATGCTCAGCTCCTCACGATTGGCAGGAGTCGGCGCTTGAGCAGAGCACAGAGGCGGAGTCGGCGCATTTGGATCCACGTCCTCGTCAACCAGGCTGCGAACTTGGGCGTGATCGAAATCGGCCGAGGTAAACACCGGGAACTCCGGATGCAGCGGCAGGAAACACTTGTTGTACGGGTGCAAAGCCGGTTGGCGGAGCCACCAAGCACGCCACGGTTCTGCCCAATCGACCGACGCCGACGCTGCACACCAATCAGCGCTCTCAGGAACCCACGGAAGATTGGCTGGAGGCGCAAAAGGAACCGACGGATCGAAATACAACTCTGGATCCAGAGTCGGAGCAGGCTGGTCATTCGCCGAGTCGACGACCTTCGACGCTTGGTACAAGGTGCCGTACAGCTCGTTGAGGACTGGGCGCAGCGCATCGCTACGACGCTTCCGCTCGTGGCTGTACTGCTGCCACAACTTGAGAGCCAGTGCGAGCTCGGCTGGAGTCCGTCCAGGGTTGAGATCAGGATGCAGACCGAGGATGACGCTTGAATCCACGACCTAGTGCATACGCTCGTACAGAGCAATGAAGATCTTCATCAAGTCCGGACGATCTCCTCGACACTTGAGCCAGCACTCGACGACGATCTCGACGGGCGGCGCCGTCTTGGGAGATGACCGCCGAGACTCGACTCGGTGAAGCACCTTCGGCGACATGAAGAAACCCAGCTCTGGAAGCTTGGAGCGAAGTCGCTGACACGGGTGCTGAGTCGACGTGACATCCAGGAACGCAGCGATACCCTCGGGAGACGAAGGAGTCGGCTTGACACAAGACTTGCCGCCGACGGTCTCCATCTCGATAGTGACAACACACGAAGTCAGGATCTTGTCCCAGCAATTGGCTGACCCCAAATGGAAGAAGGGGGGATTCCTCCATATCTTCATCTGGGCCGGCACACGAGAATCACGCGCAACAGCCTGAGAAGCCCGAGTCCTCAGAATCGCAATCGGCAGCGTCAATACCTCGGGGAGATCAGAGCTGGCGGAGCTGCCAGCCGACGGGCCGGACGACACCGAACCCGACTTGGTGGCTTTAGCCACTGCCGACTTGGAGGGCGCTGACTTGTGCGCAGTAGACTGGGATGGCGCTGACTTGGTCGCCGCTGACTTGGAAGATGCCGATTTATGCGCGGCTGACTTGGACGAAGTTGGCTTGAACGAAGCTGGCTTGGACGAAGCTGACTTGGACGAAGCTGGCTTGGACGAAGCCGACTTGGACGAAGCAGGCTTGGCCGACGAAGACTTACTTTTCACAGCCGTCGGAGTTTTCCGAGCCTTCTTGGACGACGACTGGGGAGAAGACTGGCGAGCCCGCTTAGTTCCTCCCCGAGAAGACGAAGAAGCGGCGGGAGTCGCAGAAGCTGAGTCGTTGACTGTAGCAGGAGGTGCAGGCTTGTCCTCGAGTTCTTCATCCTCTTCTTCATCGTCGTCATCATCGTCGTCTGCGTTGGCATCTTTCATCTTGGTGCTCCACGCGTGAAGGGTTTCCAGAGCCTTAGCGTCTTTTAGACGCCGGGCCGAGCCATTAGCAGAATCGCCTGACTCCGAGTCGGAGTCGGCGGAAGACTCCGCTGAGTGAGAAGCCGAAGAGACCAACTCCTCAGTTTCCTCGGACTCGGATGAAGCACTCGACGACCCAACGATTACTGGGTTGTCAGCGGAAGCCGACGGAGTCCCATCAGCATTACCCAGAACGGCATCGTCCGAAGCTTCCAGGGTCTGGATTTCGAGCGCTTGGAGAACACGCGCGTTCTGGGCCGCCATCCGCTTCCCAGTTGTGCGTGGAGAAATTGACTTCTTCGCCCCAGCCGACTTGGCCGACTTAGCACCTGGCTGAGAAGACTTGACGTTCCGCGAGGTTGACGCGGATCCCGAAGCAGCTGAAGCGGCCGGTGGGGGAGCCTTCTTCTTCTTCTTCGTGGAAACCGAACCCACGGGAACTGGTGTGGCCGGACTCGAATTCGAACCGGGTGTCGCGACGGTCGGTGGAACAGGCGTAGAGCTCGGCGGAACGCTGGTACCAGCAGCAGAGGAAACGACAACCGAACCAGCACTCGAGTTCGTCGGTACCAGCGATGCCTGGTCGCCAACTTGACTCGCTGACACAACCGATACCGCAGCTCCAGATGCAGAAGAAGTCGCAGCCGGAGCAGCCGAAGTCGTCGGGAGATGTACGGAGGGCCGAGTGGCTGGAGTTAGGTGGTCGCGGGCGTAGCGACTCCCAGGAACTCGGCGAGGCTCCACAGACGGCACGTCAAGGTCCAGAGTGGACTCGTCGAGCTCAGCGGGTGAAGCTGAGACTACAGGAGTCGGAGTAGGCACACTCACCGGAGGATTCACGGGAGCCACAGGCCCGCTGACTCGCAGAGTCACCTCACAGAGTTCGTCATCCGAAATTCGCGCCAGCTCGGGCCAGCGAGCCTCGAGAAGCCGACATAACCGAGCATTGATGGACAGCTCACTCGGAGACAAGCCAGGAGCCTCCAGTCCGGCGGCAGCAGCCATTGCCAGAGTTGGATCCGTCACAGCGATCCGGCCATGGTGGCGGAGGATATTCTTCTGCTGCTGGATGACTCGGCGCTGCTCGTGGATGGTCTGGTTGGCGAAGCGCAAGGCGCGAGCTTGACCACCAGACGAGACGACTTCAGCAGCCTCTTGGATCTGAGCGAAGTACGACGACGACACCCCCTGAAGAGCGGTATACGCAACGTCACGCTCCTTGAGGTGGCCCATCAGGCGGTCCAAGTCCTTGTCGCGCATCTCGACCATGTTCCGGAGATGATCCACGAGCATCTGAGAGGAATCCACTCGGCGGTTGGACTGCCGAGACATCTCCCGCATCTGGGCCTCGTGAGTGCAGACGATCTTGCGGAAGGAAGTGATCAGCTCTGTGTGTCGCTGAGCCTCCTTCTTCCACTCGTCCCGCTCACGAACCAAGACCGCCAGCTCGTGAGACAGCCGAGTAGCCTCGGCCACCGCCGTCTCCATTCGACGAGCGAGCGCATTGTTTTCGCGCGTCAGCTGAGCGTCTCAGACTCGCAACTCGGCGAGCTCCCTGGTCGAGCATGGAGGCTCCGGCGCGTCGGCTTGGAGGATCTCCAGCATCTGGGACGACGAATCGGCAGAGAGGAGATCCCGGCGAAACGCGGCATCCGACGAGGTGGGAGGACGAAGAAGAGCATACGCCGTCAACCGAGCTTGATTCTTCTCGTGGTCCCGGCGAGCGCTCTCTTGACGTCGGAGCAGATTCCACAGTTCAGCTACCGTCGTGGGCGTGGACTCGTCCTCGGCGACTGAGCACGGCGAGCCAACCAGCGAGGGAGGTGAGTCACTGGGGGCGGAGTGCCCAGACGACGGACGAGGTGATCTCGGCGGAGATCCAGAAGAATCAGCGGACGGCCGACTGGGAATCCCAGCTTCCATCAACCCGTCCGGCCTGAATCCTGGAGGCACCTGAGGACGAGGAGGACTCGGCGAGCATGACGACAGCGACGAGTTTGTCTTGCTGTACGCCGGGGACGAACACGAGCCAGACTCATCGGGATCTGCCGGGGATGCCGGCGAGATCGGCCGCATGGCTGGATCATCGCGAGTCGGCTGCTGGGGAGGGTCCACGAGAGGAAAAGAACCCCCAGCCGAACGGTCCTTCAAGATGGAACGAAGTTGAAACCCAGGCCGCTGTGATTCAGGGCCCGACGACACACCCGGTGAAGGCGGCGGGCTCGGCGACTGCGCCCGGAAGAACTCCTCTAGCTCCGACGGCGACTCGAACAGTGGCGCATCAGGAAACCTTGGCCCCGACGCAATGCCAATGGCAGGAGCCCAGACCGAGGGGTTGCAAGGGACTGGAGACAAGAGCGGGCGAGCAGAAGCCGAACCGACCTGCAAACAACCACGGTGAAGTCAGCTTCGAATACTCAAGCTGTCGCTGACTCAGGATCAACACACCTGGCTACGAGCATCCACCCGGGGACTCGGCTCGTCAACATCCGCAGCAGCAGAAGGGTCGTTGACCGGAGCTGCCCCAGCAGAGTCCAACGCAGGAGAAGCGGACGAAGCAGGACCAGCCACGGCCGAGTCGCTGACTTGCGTGGCCTCAGCGGAGTCGGGAACAGCCGGGTCCGCCATGTGAGATTGCTGCGAATAGACGATGGGTGAAGCAGTCAGCTGGAGTGAACATGGAAGACGCAGCGACGCAAGCTTACCGGCAAGAAGTCGCGCGGAAGGCCCCTGGCGACGTCGTGGGTCGGAAAATTGCGGCAACCAAAGTTGACACGCTGAGTGATGGGAAGGGATCCAGACGACATACCAGTTGGGTCAAGACACTCACCAGCCGGGTTCGTATCATGACCGGGGCAGTTATGGTGTAGTGCCACACCGAAAATTCGGTGGCCCACCTGTGACGCCAGACCGACAGTCGGTGACCCAAGCAAGTCGTCACTGTCTCAGAATGAGAGCAGTCTGCGACTTTAAGCTGGGTGTGGTATGCGTCTCAAATTGTGAGCGACCACGGTACTGTCTCGCTGAGCTCGAAGGGTCGGCTGAGATCTTGCGGGGGTTACGAAGAGGCTCCGCGAGAGGTCGGCTGGGATCCAAAACTCCCTCATTTCACTAGATATTTGTATATGACCATAGGAAAGATTAGATAGAGCCCAAGGGGCTCTTCCGAAGATATAACCAAACCAACAGAGCAGAATTTTCTAAGTCCAAGACAAGCGTACACTCTCCGGTAAGTCCCTGCGTGGGCTGGATTATGTCTGCCGTCACCACCCGAGAGGCATAGCTTGTAGGGTGTTGACAGGTAGCGCCAAGAGACTAAGTCGGCCCGGGGAGGGCAAGGTTCGCCAAGTGCGCTATTGCAAGTCTCGCTGAGTCCAGCGAGCCGGTACGCCCGTCAGCCGGGGTGCCGTAACTCTTCCAGCCGAGAAGCCTTTGCTCTCGGTGACCTGTAAAAGCGCTCGCGCGCCGTCGTCCATCCTTTGGTGGAGGGCACAGGGTTTTGTGGAACGGAGTCAGTGAGCTCAACTGACTCTCGGAAGGAATTGACTGGCTTGGTTGCCTGGTCTCGGCGAGAACCGCCACTACTGTCCCGGAAGGGCCGAACCGCTGGGGACAACCTAGCGCAGGCCGATAAACGCCGACTAGCTCGGCGATTGTTGTGTCTGTAAGGCAAGGACTAATTTTGTGCGTTCTGCTATACCACAGTCGTCCACTACAAGCCGGGCAAGAATAACATTCTTGCCGATGCGCTCTCCAGGCGCCCCGATTACGACCCTCGGCGCTTGACGCGTCATCAGAATGTCCCTGACGACGAGGACGACGATGATGACAGCGCGACTTGCGTGACGCTGGCCATCAACACCACAATGTCAAGCCCCGTTCTGCCGCTGCGTCAGAAAATTGCTTCGCGTACGAGGAAGATGACTTCTACGCTGCGATCATTCGGTATTTGCGTAATCCGACGGCAGATACACTCTCAAAGCTGACGAACCCCACACGTGATGCGATCATGCGTTAGGACCTCGACGGCGATCTTCTGACGTACGCCATCGACACATTAGACACCCCGCGTGTCGTCATCCGCGGATGACGGCCTTCGTGCTCGTCTGGTACACGGGTACCACGATGCACCCGCCGGCGGTCATCTCGGGCGCGAGAAGACGTTCGCTGCACTCTCTCGCTACGTCTTCTGGCCCATGTACACGTGGATACGGAAATGGGTCCGTTCCTGCGAGTTCTGTCAGCGTGTGAAGGTTGCAGCATCCAATCAGGCTCCGCTTCGTCCGCTACCCATCGCATCGGGCGCGTGGCGATCCGTCAGCATGAACTTCATCTTCGGCCTTCCACGCCACGCCGAAGGCCGCACCAGTGTCCTCGCCTTCGTCGATCGCTTCAGCAAGATGGTCCATCTTGCTCCAGTCGCGGCAGAAGTGACGGCCGACGAGTCCGCCGTGTTGTTCCTCGGTCTGGTGTTCCGCCACCACAGCCTGCCGGAGTCCATCGTTTCGGATCGCGATCCCCGTATCACATCCGCGTTTTGGACACGGCCGTTTGCGCTACTGGGCACCCGTTTATTTATGTCCACGGTGGCCCATCCAGAGACGGATGGGCAAACGGAGCGCGTGAATCGCGTCCTCGAGGTCATCTTACGTAGCTACGCAATGTCTTTCGCCTACTGGAGTTCCTTCCAGCCGATGGTCGAGTTTGCGCTGAACAACTCGACTCACGTGTCGACGCCGTTCTTCGTGAACAACGCGCGGCATCCGCGCGTTCCGGCGCTGCTGGCCGTTCGAAGTTCGAATGCAGCGGCGGTCTCTCCTCTGGGTGGAGGAGGAATGGCACCGACATCGAAGTCGGCGCAGGGGTCGAGCAAACCCCCGCTGCCCCAGTCGGTCAAGTCCAGCATGCGAGATGGTACAGTCGAGGGTGACGCCCATCACGGCGTGGTGTACAAGTTCTTCGCTGTCGACGCGGCTCCGTCCGCCGTCGCCAACTTCGATCCGGCAGCAGCCCCGACGCCGATCGACTCTGCAGCCGTGTCCGAGTTTCTACTGCATCGTCAAGCCGTCACGCGGTTTGTGCGTGCCGCGCTCCAAGCCGCTGTTGACCGACAGAAGGCGAATGCAGATCGGCGGGGCCGGAAGTACATGTCGTCCTTTCGGCGAGAAGAGCGAGTACTTCTATCTACGGATGGCATCCAAGGGACGGCTGTGACGAACTTGGGTGCGAACAAACTCGCGCCACGCTTTATTGGACCGTTCAAGATTTTGAAGGTAATTAGTGATGACTACACGCTAGATATTCCTACTGCGATGCAGCTGCACCCGACGTTTTACGTCGGGCGCCTCAAGCCCTACGTTCCTGCGACGATCTCTGCGCCGGTGGCTGGGTATCCGCGGCCAGCGCGTCATCCGAGCCGCCCCACTGCCGACGCTGACGCCGAGTCGGCCAGAGCCTGTGCTCTACACGCGAAGGCGTTGCTGAGCGTGGCACGGCGCATCGAGCGACTCCAAGCGGACGAAGCCGTCTCATCGTCTCGCACCGCCCCTGCTCCGACCGAGTCGGAGCAGTCTCCACAATCGCAGCACGCTCGCGCGCAGACATAGGGAGGTTATGAGCTTTGTCGTGTCGCTTCTCCACTTATGCGTCCCCTGCTCGTTCGTCAGGCGCTCCGAGCGACGTGTCGAATCGGAGCGGCGAGACCCCTCGACAGTCGCCGAAACCGGTGACCCTTCTAAGTCGTCGCTCTGAAGCGACGCCCCGCCCGAACGAGACGATCTTTCGCCGAGATGGTCCGCCCCCGCGTGTCGTTGCGTCCGGCGCTCGGCGCTGGATTGCCGAGCTCATCGTGGATCATGAGACGGGCAGGACACGGCGTCAACTTCCCGTCGAGTACGTGCGACCGAAATGCACTATCGAGTCCGCTGGCTTCGATTCCCGCCAGCGGAGAACACATGGGAGTCTCGTAAGCGTCTGATGGAGGACATCCCAACCATCGTGAAAGAGTACGAGACCACACTCGCACTGATATCCGTCGACGGCGGCTCGGAAGATGATCGTGATCATCTTCAGCGATGGCGCTCACGAGAATTCGGGACGTGAGTCCCCGGGCAACGACGACACCCTTGCGATCAGCATCAGCCATTTAGTTTCGGCGAACAGTCGCGATGCATACTGCCGCGACCACAGCGATGACGATCACACCGCCAGGAGCAGGCCTCTCTAACAGAGGGAAATTGACCCGTTTTCCCTCGCTATACCTATATTAAGACCTCGGGTCATCCCTCGCATAAGAAGGGTTACTGACGAGTTAATTGGACCCGTAACTGCAGAGTAGTACTGAAAGAGTTAACATGCAGATTTTGCATCGATTTGGTCGTAAAGTAAGCAAAAAAAAGGAATGCGAAAGCGAACTGCACAGACGCAGTGTACTTAAAGTACTCCATTCACGCGGATAATACGCGCCAGCTCAGTTTGTGCACCCTAGTGCTTGGAATCGGTACTCTGCAACTAGCGACGAAGAGAATAAATCCTTACAACACAACATTGGCTGATGTCGATCGCGACCAGCCATTATATACTTTGAAAGCAAGCGATCTATCGTCGAAGATCTTGTTCTATTTGAAACGATGTGGGAGGCTTCCACTGGAAGCGCATGGTAGCTTGGCAAATGCGCTATCTATTTTCAAGCCTGTCAATGTTTTTTTTGTATATCGCGCGGTATGTGCTGCAAACTTCGTTCACACCCATATTCTGCATTCTTGCTCGCCGTGGGAAGTGTTCAGGGTATCCCACAAGGCGATTCAGGCAAGTATCCGCACTAAGTTCGACGATGGGAGGGATTTTATCTTAGGTTCACTATACAGGAGTTCATACCTCGCCGTACCTATATTAAAAGGTGTTTTCATCCCTCCATTAAGCTAATAGAGGTATTCGAGGGAAATACCTCTATTAGAGAGGCCTGGCCAGGAGTGTTGACATGGACATTTCAACGACCACGTCTTCTGCTACGAGGTCCATCGCTCGTAGCGCCATGCCCCCTCGGCCTGCACTTGCATCGTGCGCGGGTGAAGACCTTGATGCCCCTTGTGAAGCGCCCCATTCGGCTGCACGATGCTGAGCGGTCCCGACGTCGGCATGGATTGCAGATTGAGCACGCAGCGCCTGCGCTGCGTGCGCCCGCCGTCCAGTTCGTCTCTTGAATCACTTCTCGTTGCGACACCATTCACATTGGGTGCGTGCAACTTTGAGAGGGGGGAGTGATGCAACGAGCTGATTACGGTTACGTAAGTAGGTAGACAGAGTTATATAAGTAGGTAGGAGCCACATCACTACATGCACAAAAGTAGGTACAGGCACACGGCTAGCGTGTGCACTGTTGCCATTTCCTGATTGGGTGAAGGTGGGGAGTCAGACCCATTTCAGCCAATCAGGCATCGACTTAGATTTGAGTGGTTCACAAAGAGGACGGGAGCCCCCGCTCCCGTTCTATAAAACAACAGAGTTAAATTTGCCCCAAGCCTAACGCTTGGTTCTACTATTGCGATCTCCTCTTGCATTTATAGTGTGCACTAGTGACAGTGTACTTCTTACCCCGTTACAGGTTAATTGTCAGCAAAAATACACGTGGTTAGCTTCTCAATGAACGATTGAGTTGATCCCAACCAGTCATCCTTTACCGGTTATAGTTGCGTACCTTGGGAGTTTTAGCACGATAATCACTTCGACAACGGTCAAACATGATTGGATTTGGACGGTCTTCTGTATTCGTTTGGCCTCCGATATGACCTGCATAAAAACAATGCATTTTCTTTCGTGGGTTAGTAGTACCGTTACCAACAACTAAACCATAGAAATATATCTTTGAACATGAAGCGCACCCTTTGTACCAGCAGAAATGACACGTCGAAGAGCGGTGGCAACCGACAAACAAATCCAAGAACGCACCTCAGTCGGTATCCTTCGATGCTGCTCAACGCTGACTCCAATCTGGACCGATGCTTCGCTTGTAGCCGTAGTCGAAAAGTAGTTCGTCACCCTCACCAATGTCACAAAGTGTCCAAATACTTCTGTGGTGCACTCCACAAACGCTAACAACCTTCCATATTGTGCAAAAATGCTGAGTTGCCCGGTTGCAGTGTAGTGTCAGCGAAAATACACGTGGTTAGCTTCTCAATGAACGATTGAGTTGATCCCAACCAGTCATCCTTTACCGGTTATAGTTGCGTACCTTGGGTTTTAGCACGATAATCACTTCGACAACGATCAAACATGATTGGATTTGGACGGTCTTCTGTATTCGTTTGGCCTCCGATATGACCTGCATAAAAACAATGCATTTTCTTTCGTGGGTTAGTAGTGTCGTTGCCAACAATTAAACCATAGAAATCTATCTTTGAACATGAACCCCACCATCTGTAACAGTAGAAGTGATACCTTGAAAAGCGGTGACAACCGACGAACAAATGCAAGAACGCACCTCAGTCGGTATCCTTCGATGCTGCTCTGCGCTGACTCCAATCTGGACCGACGCTTCGCTTGTAGCCGTAGTCGAAACGTAGTTCGTCACCCTCACTAATGTCACGAAGTACCTAAATACCATGTGGTGCACACCACAAACGCTCACAACCTTCCCCTCTGTGTGAAAAGTGCTCTGACGCCGTTGCATCATAGGTTAAGCGAAAATACATGTGGTTAGATCTGCAATAAACGATTGAGTCTACCACCACCATCATTCCCTAACGGGTATAGTCGCGTACCTTCGGGCTTTGAGCATTAGGATTCCTTCGATAACGGTCAAACATGATTGGATTTGAACGATCTTCTGCATTCGCTTAGCTTCCGTATAAAAGACCTGCACAAAACAATGCATTCTCTTTCATGAGTTAGTAGTGTCGTTGCCAACAATTAAACCATAGAAATCTATCATTGAACATGAAGCCAACCCTTTGTACCTTTAGAAGTGATGCCTTGAAGAGCGGTGACAACCGACGAACAAATGCAAGAACGCACCTCAGTCGGTATCCATCGATGCTGCTCTGCGCTGACTCCAATCTGGACCGACGCTTCGCTTGTAGCCGTAGTCGAAACGTAGTTCGTCACCCTCACCAATGTCACGAAGAGCCCAAATACTTATGTGGTGCACACCACAAACGCTTACAACCTTCGCCGTGCAGTTGGGAGCCTCACCGTCGTGGTTAATAAACTTGCTTTTGTTGCCACTTCGAAGTGCGTCCAGAACTGCGTCCTCATTCAAATCGAACAAGTAGCTCATTTCCATCTTGTCATAAATGAGTCCACGACGCTCAGCCTCGTCCTGTGAAAGCATTGCGCCGGTGTACTCGTACACAAACTCGTTTGCTGAGATTGCTTCGCGGGCGTACATGCCATACCCGTGAATTGACGAAAAACTCATGCCGAGACGCTTGTGCTTGTTACGGATCACATTCACGTTGCTGCACGTCAGCATGCTAGCGATCGAAGCACCCTTAACCATGTCGACAGCCAAGTCGCATGCTCCGCAGGATACGCAAACGTCTGGGTCACACTCACGGAGTGCGGCAAAACATGGGCATTTGTCTGTCCTGCACTCGCCGTCCCGACATGTACAGCCTTCGAATCTATATTGACCATTGCAGCAAAACACACATCAGACATCGTAAGTACTCCAGTCACCAACTCTTCTGCCAGTCTCATACAACGCCAGCTTAGCCAATACCGCTGTCGCTCGTCACCCACCTATTCGGACAGTCGCGAGAACACGCGCAGGCCTTCTCGCACATGTGATCGCGCTTCATACAAGAACACCCAGTAGAGTCGCACATGCCGTCGTGCATGCACGGCTTGTACTCATGGTTCTCGGTGCCTCGATCCTGGAGACGCTGGTTACGCGTCCTCTGCAGCAGTTCATGATTACTCCCACCTGACCTGCGCCCATGTTTCCAACTACGCATACGGCGGCTTGACCTTCCATCCGTCATCGCGCGCTGGTCGTTCGCTTTCTCCTTCATGATCAGCTCGTACATATCAATGCAGGAGGCCGAGCCGACGACAGCCGCCAGCAAACACGAGTTGTCTCCCAATGTCTCACGTAATTTCCGAACCAATCCCAGCTCTGCTGCTGACAGCAATGCTCGCTTGTTGTTGACCTGGAACCGATCGCTGCTCTTCCAGCACAACCTGCCGCAGTCACTGCTCTTTGATAGAAACAACCGCATCTTTGTCGCAACCAGGGACAAATGCGAGTCGTCGACGAACTCCGATGGATCAGCGATCACCGTCCGCTTCTGCAGTTGATATTTGCCTTCAACGACGATCTCAATGTCCTGCGCCGTGGCAGTATGCGAAGATGCCCCGCAGCCTACATTGCTACACACGCTGGACTCTCCACACAAGATTTCCGACTTGCCGTTAGGTTCACTGCCCAAGCAAACCACCTCATCCTCCAACAAATCCAACGAGTTGGCCTCGTCACCACGTTTACACAGCGGAGCAGCGGACGCTGCCGATCGAATCTGAGGATACACCGGATCTACCCGCCTGGCTGGTAGCGGGTGGTCACCACTGTGCTCGTGGCAAGCGTACTTGTAGCACATCCGGCAGAAAGACCCGCAATAGACATCCACAAGCTCGGCGTAACTGTCCGTCGTCCGTAAACCCAGCGCTGCCAAACCCGTTGCTGCACCGTTCACAAGGCTATCGACGAAGTTTGACTCAAGATGGCGGGTCGGCGGCTGCAATCGTCGGCTCAAAACTTTCCCTCGACTTCTTTTTGACAACGACGACTGCTCCATCAAATTCACAATGGCCGCAACTTCCGGTTCTGCTACTTGCACTCCATCATAACTGAGTTCCTCGATCCGATCGATCCTAGCTTTCGCTCGCTGACGCGAATCAAGCAGCTTCTTCAGCTCACTGTAAGCCGTGTATGCCTGGGAGAAGTCCAGCTCGGTCTTTAGCGCCTGAAACACCTGCTCCGAGTCACCAAGCCGGCCCACCACCAGTCGTAGCACATATTCGATCACCTCTTCATCAGCCACATTTCCGATTCTTAGAGCATATTTCTTCGCGGCGTCATCACCGCCACTCCCGCTGCTTGGTCTCGTGATAGCTGTGTAACGCAAGATAGGATCATCTTCCACGCGATAATTTGCGCGTACTCCAACGCTAGTCGTATATCTACGCATAGGCTCAATCGATTCAACTCGGTTGATTTGGATCAACGATGATACCGTTTTTTCGCGCAGGAATCCATCACCACGACCGATCTGGAACGAAACACTCCCAGTCTCCATGCTGCATGAGTGCTGCGTAATCTTAAGCTTTCTCACGGCGTTCTTTTCAGTGGCAGTGCGTTGTAGTACATGTGATGTCACTACAACAGAGCATGGTGAACAACACACAACCGTTAGCACATTACAATTTAAATGAGTCGCAACGCAAAGCATAGAACTCTCACCTTTTTGCTGACGTAGAATTTGCCTATGCTTCTTCAACGCTGTGCGATATGCCGAGATCTTCTGACGAGCCTCTACCAATATTGATTGCACCTTTCGTTTATGACAGCTGCGAATGACGGGCAGGTGTGCAGCCACTAAGGCGCCCACTGCATGAGTAACATCACTCTGTGGCTTGGCCACCTCACTCGGGAATACGGACGAAATGCACTGTGTTGGCTTGCCAAAGTTCTCTAGAATCACGCACTGGGATGCCAGCGTGTCTGTTTCGTCTGTACGATTCATTGCAATAGCGCAATCAGTTAGTAAGCCGAAAACAACAAATAGGTTGAAGGCAATCACCAATTTAACCGTACCATAATATGTGAGCGGATGATCGCATCTTGTATCAAACGGCAAGCTGGGCAATGGGAGAATATTTGGTGGCGCCTCGCGCAAGTAAACGCCACGGTATGATGTCGGGTGAAGCAGTGCAGTACAGGACGCGTCGGCGGAGGGTGGTTTGACAGCGACGGAGAGCTTCGGCTTCATGTTAGCTCCACCGAGATGCCGATCATCCCGCTGAAATTCCTCCGAATAAACCGTGCTGTTCGTATCCGAGTGTTCATCGATACTAATCACTTCAGTAGTCTTCCTCTTGGGAGCAGCAGGCTTCGGAGGATGGACTTGCGTCTGCTTGCGATGCGACCGGATCCACGCTAGTTCTCGCTCTTGAGCCTGCAGGTCATCAAGCGCTACGCGATCCATATCAAAGAACGTGCTGGCTGTTGTCACCCGCCGCTTCTTCCTCGGTGACGGCGATGATGATGGTGACGGCAGACGATTTGCAGAAGCTGTCGGGGGAGGTGAGGGAGAATCCGCCCTGCGTGAGGACGTAGCGCTTGCAGGTGCAGACTTGCGGCACTGGTACCGACCGAACGCATTCGTCTCTCCGTCAGGTGCATGGGCCGTCGTTGCGGTCAACAGTGTTGCTGCAGACTTCCTTGAGGTTAGCTGTCTCGGCAAAGAATCAGGCGACGGTAGCAGTTTTGGCGAAGAAGCAGCCGATGAAGCAGGAGACGACGACGACGATGCAGATGAAGATGAAGATGATATCGACAACGGAGAGCTCGGTGTCGCTCGCGTAGTTTTCGAAGCAGAATCTCGATGTAGCACGCCGTTCGTCATAGGCTTCTTCGACTTAATTGTCTTCTTCTCCAGCTCGTCTTCGGGTATCCTACCTCGCTTTTGGTTACCGCTAGCACTCTTTCGTCGCATATGCGGCAGTACACGCTTGCGTTTACCTTCAGGTAGTCTCACCATCACTTTATCCGTCACCTTCTTATCTCTCTGCGACGAAAACTGCGACCGACTTGTTGCCGAATTCGTTCTCGCCGATTGAACCGAAGCTTGACTCTTGCCCAGTACGCGATCGTTCAGCACTAGCCGCTTCTTCCCAGTATTCACTGCCAAACTCGGTGAGTCATCACCCGACGACGTCAGGGACGAAAACGAAAACGATCGAGTCCGGTCGCCAACAGAAGAATCTGACAAACTGGACGACGATGACGAAGACGATGATGACAGTAAGTCCACAACCTCCACCGACTTCGGTTTTGCCGCTGGAACTTGCGATCTCGCACGAACTCTTTGGCGCTCATCCATGCGACGCTGGCTGCTGGTATCATTGGGTCTCCGTCTCCTCTTCAGCGGACCTTTGCCCTTGCTACTACTTTGGCGTCGGAGCGCGTCAGCGCGGCCACGACGACGCGACTCAGAGCTCGAATCAGACTCTAAACTGGAGCTGGAGCTGGAACTGGAACTGGAGCTGCTGGACCTGGCTCTGGTCCGGGAGGACTTGGCTGGGGGTTGCTTCTCTCTGTACTTCCCCCTCTGACTGTCAGTCACTCGTCGATGTTTCTCCACGGGCTTCGACACCGTCTGCCTCCGTGCGGCCGGAACTAGCTGCTGGTGAGTTGCATGGGACTTCTTGCTCTTCGTAGACAGCAGCGGAGGCGCAGGCTTCGTCCGCTGCTTCTTCTCCTTTTCCTTCTTCTGCTTCTTCTTGGGCGTCTGCGTCTCGAAGGCGGCGGCCATCGCTAAGGCCGCTTCCACCGCGTTCGAGTAGCCCACAGACTGCGCGGGCTTCCGCGGCACTGCGGGGGACGCTGCAGGGGTCGAAGATGCAGACGCGGGCGCCATCTCGCAGTCGGACGACGCGTCGCTGGTGTCGCTCAGCACGATCACATCCGCCATCGTCCACCAGGCGGCTGCTTTTTGTATGGATGGAGACGCTGCCTGATGATCGCACGGCCAAATGATTGGATGAAAACGCCGATTACTAGGGGCTGTCAGATTTGTGCCACTTCAACATCTAACGGGGTGGTCGGGTCCAATCACTGAATATAGCGCGACGATACCAAGAAGTTCACCGAGAGCTGCTGTCGCCCGACAGCTTGACAAGCAACACACCGGGACACGGCGCAGTCACAAAGGAAAAGAGCAAGAATTGGGCCACACTACTATTGTGGGGGGCGAGACGGATGAATATTGTGCTTCTACTGCCGCGACGCCGTTCCATTGAGGGAACAAGTCAACCGCGAACTTAAGAACCACGTTGTGGCTCCATTTGCTGACAGATCCTTTGAGGTGCTCTGCAGTGCCGTTTTGATTTACTTTAGTGCAAAAGAGCACTTGTTCGCGTAGTCATTGCGATCATGTTTTAACTTGAAACTTTCAACTGAAGACAACGGCAGGAAATCACCAGTCGAACGCCGTGCTTCAAGAACGCTGCGAGCGGAGCTCAAACCACTGTTCTCAATGAGAACTTCTCATGGTGGGCGACATTTGGATCAGTGCTCGTCAGCTTTATCCGCTTATCCGCGAGCCCCACGATCGACTTCCAGCTATTGTCAGCACTGTCATACTGCACATGGCTGTCAACTCGGCTGTGGAGAGGCGCTGCTTGTAGACCAACGAAATTTTGATCCCGTTTGTTGACGACCTGCTTGTGGACCAACGAAATGTTGATCCCGTTTGTTGACGACCGCGACCTCCTGGAAATGGACACCCCGAACACAACGTGGATCCGTTTGGGACGCCTTAAACCGCGAGTTGGATGCAAAGAGAACGTGTCTTTCGGGTGTGACTGACGGCAAACGCCGAGCGGGGTTGGAGCTGTTGGAACCCGTTTACACAAGAGGGGGGTTCGGACAGACCAGCGCTCCCCGCTCGAATGGGTGTCAAGCTAGTGCGGTGCGAAGGGATGGCTTCGATGGACCCGAGACCAGGGGCGCCCGCGACCAGAGCTCGGTGAAGCGACACACGTTGAACACGGTACACTGCCATAACCCTCAGTGCAATTATGCTCGGGAGCTTTGAGCTGCTGGCGAACCAGCATGGCGAGCTGTCCGTCGTGGTCATGAAGACCAACGACACCATCGGGCGCGTGCAAATTGCGCTGGCGCCGGTGAGATGTGCGCTTTGGTGCGATGTGCTCTTTAGTACTCGGGCACTTGGTTGCTGGAAGGCTACTACGGCTCCATCACGTTGCAACCGCAATAAGACCTGCAAGTTGCCGTTGCAGTGCAACGGCTTGCATGTCAGTCCGAGATATCCGGTTGTTTGCAAATAAAAGTGACTCACTTCACCAGTATGAGCCCATCTCCTCGTCAGACTTGATTAATGTATATGGGCCTACTAGGTACGATTCGTCGACTGCTCTCTCCTTCGATGAAGTGTCACTTGTCAATAGACCACGAAGGCCCCGACCGCTTCCTCCACGCCGTCGACGCTGCTGCAGCCATGAACTCGCTCCTGTTCCTGTACCTGAACCTGATCCGCGGACCGCAGATCGTGGCCGCTCGCCGCGAGAAGGAGGAGAAGGAGAAGCGCGTGCAGCTGGAGGCGGACATCGCGAGCGGCAAAGTGCCCAAGATGGCCAGCTGCAAGAAGTGCGACGCGCCCGTAGACCGCCTGGCGATGCCCATCGGCATGACGCCCACGTGCGCTGCGTGTGTGGCCAAGGAGACCGAGGAGCTGCGCGTGGCCAAGATGGAGATGCGGCGGGAGATCAAGATGTCGCCCTTCCTGTGGTTCCAGGTGTTCGTCATGCTGCTCGGCCTTACCGTCTTCTTCCACCGCAACGTCATGCCGCTGTTTTAATTCGTCCATGAGTTGAGAAGGTGAACGCGTCGATTATATACAAGAGCTTTACTGTATATGAGTCTCCCTGCCATTATTGTGTTTTGGTTGATGTGCAACAGTGCTCGGGTGCTTGACTGGTACGACGAAACCGGTGGGGCCGTCAGCATCAATTAGACTAAAGATCTGGCCCATACAAGTAGTACGTGCAAGTCTGAAGCATGAAGCTCCAGCTCTTCACAAACTAGGCCAAGCGCCAGCGCCTTGCTCGAAGCAGCGGCAACTGCAAGGTCTTGGTTGGGTGTTACACCTGCTTTTTGTATGGGGTCTTCTATTTGGAGGTATAATTCAACCTAATTGCTCATTGAGCATGAGTGGAAGCGAGGACGAAGACATGGCGCCCGACGCCGGCGGAGACGCCACTTTGGGCGGCAAAAGGCGACGCAATGCCGACGACGAGGGTGCGTCAGTGTAAACGGTGCCGTGGTGTGAGTGAGTGAGGCTGATGGAGGGATGCGACAGACCTGGGGTCGCAGCAGAGCATTCTCAAGTGGATGCGCCATGTGCCGGGCCCGCTGCAGGATGTCATGAAGAAGCGCGCGGACCAGTGAGTTGATAAGTTGGTGCAGCTGTGTGTGTGTGTGCGGGTTGCATACTGACGGTTGGCGAATGGCAGGCTGGACAGCTCGCAGGGCGACCACAGTCGGATCGCCAGCGCCAACTCGGATCGGTACTCGGTGGCAATCGCGACTGTGTTCGACCAAGGCCCGTGGGTGGAGATGTGCCAATATCTGGGCATGCCAGCGGTATCTGGGACTCTCTATGGTGAGTGAATGGGTCAAGTACATCCGCCGCTGGAAAGTGTTGTGACGAGGTGAATGGTGTGGCTTTGGGACTGTAGGCAGCATCAAAATCCGCAGCTTGAAGTGCACAGTGCAGAACATTGTGGAAGATGACGAAGCGCTGGCGAAGGTCCCGCAGGTAAAGATTGTTTTTGTTTTTCAAAGTTTTTCAAAGTTTTTCAACATCGAGCGCGTTGGTTGTGTTTGTACAGCTCTTAGTTCTCGTCAAGTCGGCGCGCTACGTTGATGAAGAGATTGTAGCCGTACTACATGTAAGCGAACGCGTTGTTAAAGTGCATATATAGAAGACAACCACTGATCACAATGCTTTTTTGTGCAGGATCCGACGGGAGAAGTCGTGGGCTACTTCCACCGCGAACTTGTTGAGCAACTCGGACCAGCCCTCGTTGCTGGAGTGGGTGTTCTGCTATACAAGGTGTCGGTGTTCACACCCACTGATGCACCCGTAACAGGTAGGCGCAAGAGCTATCTGAACATCACGCCACGAAATGTCCGGCGAATATTCGTAACAAACGAGCAAGTGAGCACTTCACTCGACGAGAACCCAGTCGAAGCGTTCAACAAAGAGAAGGAGATCGAGTCCCAGCAAGAGAGCGACAATGACGACTACGACGACGACCAAGCTTCTAGGAGCGAGCAGGCGGCACGCCAGCTACTACAACACAGTACAGTTCGCGATACGTCAGCAGAGCTCACTTTCCTCTCGCAGCGCCAAGTGGTTCATCGCAACCCTCCTGTGCGAGTCGATCCTGCCGCAGCAACTACCACAAAGAAGAAAGGCAAGCGCGGAAAAGGTGCTGCGGCTAGTAAGGGCCAAAGTGAAGAAAGCGGTGTGGGGAAATGGCAGTGGAGCAAGCTACTCAAGAAGACGGCTGATGGCAGCGACGACGAGTCGACTGGGGATTCGAGTCGCGTACAAGAGCGCCGAGGGTTTATGGACGCTAGCTCGCGCCTCATGAGCTTAATTATGAAGCAGAACTCGCGGAGCAGGTACGGTCTAGCAGTCAACATGTCGAAAAGTCGTGTGCTTACTCATTTGTTGTGTCTAACGAATAGATTACCATCGTCAGACAACGGATCGAACAACCGAGACACGTCCCCAGCTCCAGTAAAGCAAAAGAAGCAAGCTACTGTACGATTCGCCCCAGGGACTGCTTTCGAGCCGCCGCGTTCACCTCGTAACTCGGACAACCGCGATGTGATGGAACTTACTCAAAGAAGCCCACCTACAGAGCCATCCGATTCTCAATCACATTCAGCTGGCCTTCCGGTGGCTGGAGATAACATAACCAACAACTCAGATGAAGAAGAAGACGACGACGACTGGTAGGAACTGGCAGAGCGGACTAACATGGACTAACGTAACATGCAAGCTAACATCTTTTGCCGAATCAATCAAGACCCACTTCAAGTTGACTTTATGTGTCCCACACTAAAAAGCGTGCACCACACTTCTAGCACTGCGTCAGTTTGGGTTCATCGACACCATGACGCATCGCTGGGAGGAGGACGAGGTCTCCGGGCCGCTGCTGCGTCAACTGCTGGCCGCCGAGGACTATTCCTCATGGGAGACGCGCGCGTTCCTGCGCCCGATTTTCCGCTGGATGAAGGTCGGTCTGCACAAGGACGGGAGCCGCGAGGATGCGGCCATCGAGAAAGCGTTCGCCTTCGTGGAGTGGCTGGTGCTGCTGGCCACGGAGGGCGACAGCACGCGCGGCATCCCCAAGCTGCCGATGCTGCAGCCCAGCTACGCCCTCAACACGATCGTCACGGCCAGTCAGCGAGCTGGCAGCGTGCGGGAGGCCCAGCGCGCCTTCGACCTGCTGGAGGTGCACGGCTGCCAGCCGGACGTGTTCACGTACACGGCGCTGATCGACGTCATCGCTCGGAACGGAGACTTGCCGGCTGCTATTCAAGTAATTCATAGTGTTATGGTGATGGTGTTGAGGTCTTTGCTAATGAGTTTTGTGTGGTGGGACTTAGAAATACGAAGAGATGCGGCTGTCGACGTCCAAGCCGAACGTCGTGACTTACACCACGTTGGTTCGTGCGGTTGGGCTGAGTGACAGAGTTGCGGTGGAGCAGTGCTTGGTGTTCCTCGACCATGCAAAGGAAGACGGGGCTTTTGACGAGGCTTTGCTGCTGGAAGCTTTGGAGACGTGCGCAAGGAGGAAGGACCGCACGGTCGCGACCCGTGTGCTGAATGAGATTGCAGCACATTCACCGAAGCTCCGCGCGGATGATCGGTTCTTTTACACTGTGGGCCAGGTTACCAAGTTGTTGGACTATGATGGATTAAAACCGGTGCTCGCTGAATGGGTCGAGAGCGGCGTGCTGAGCCAAGAGGAGAGAAACCGAGTTGTGAAGTTGCAGGAGGAAGAAGGAGAGTCTACCGCTAACGGTGAGTACAATGCTTTCAAGGTGGTTGGGTTTTGGTTTGGTATATTTCACATTGGTGTATGGCACAGGCTCCAAAACACTCGGCTGTCTGGGACACCAAACCTCTCAATCGGTTCGAAAGGCGGTTGTTCATCATGACATTAACCGCCTGATATCTCGCATTCAGAGCGGCTCGCTGGTGACTGTGTGAGTGCACCCTAGGCTGGTTGAACTCATCGGTGCGCTATTACTAATGCTGCTCATTCGATACCACAGAAATGACTTCGAGACACTCATCCACCAGTGCAGGAAGCGGAAGTGGAAGGAGGACGTGTCCGTCATTGTTGATGCTATGCGTGATCTCGCGACCAGGGGATGGCAACCTGCGAACGGTAGCGACGGCAGCGAAGGTGAGCCCATCCCTCCCCAACCACAGCTTCAGCTCACGTCGAAGACGTATGTTTCCATCGTCGATGCATACATGTGCTGCGGTGATGAACCTCTTGCATGGCAAGTAGTCCAAGAAATTGACACTTTGCCAGATATCACCCGAGAGTTGCCGTTGTACCGCAAGTTTGTTCGCGGGGCATACTTGCTCACGAATTGCGATCATATCGCTGAGCTAATTACTCTGGCGCGTGAAGACAAGATCGTATTCACGCAACGAATGGGTGTCGAGATAGCACGCATGTTTGGGCACAACCACAAGGAGGGGTTTAAGCTCCTAGTGCACGAACTTCCTCTTGGTGAAACTGGTGTACAAGTGAAGAAACAAGGGTTTTTGGAAGAACTGGTGAAGTCCTGTGCCTACAAGAACAATTCGGTTGGCGCCGAAGAAACATTGCAGGCTATGCTGAAGCAAGGCTTTTGTCGCTCAGCTGCCACCGAAACAGCACTTTTCATATGCTGTATTCAACATGACACGGTTGCAGAGGCCCAAGCGATGTTGCAACACTTCCAAGAATCCTCTTTGATGATGCCGGTGCCAGTCTACGACTCGTTGCTGCGTGAATTCTACTTCAAATACACCCGCCGTGGGAACACCTTCGATGAATCGTCACGCAAAGTTGCAATGAAGACGCTTTACGCTCGGCGCGCAATCTTTGAGCAAGTGTTTAGGGATCACGAGGCTCTGGAAGCCGGAGGAGGTATCACTGTGATTACTGGAGAAGATCAAGATTCTGCGAGCTTTAGGTACTGGTGTTCAAGAGCGAGTTTATCCTGCTCCCCGTTGATGTTTTCGCAGCACGCAATGCAGGTTCTGACGACAAGTCGAGATAAGGACTCCAAGAACGCAGCCGAACAATCCATTCGGGACGCACTCATGATCACCCCTGATCCGTGCCTCTTTTTACTGCAGTCGGTCGTCTCACTGCGCTTCCTGGACCTAACGTTTAGAACTTTGGGGAAGTTGGCGAAGCAGTTGCTTGTGGTGGTGACAGACGAGCTACCAATGGAGGAACGGCATGCAGAGTATTGCGTGGGCCAACTGCCGTTGCTGTCAGTTCACATTGTCAAGGAGCTGGATGACGTCGTGTTCTTGCACCGGTCGCACCGATCAGACTTGTTGGCATTCTGCCTCGATGCTCTTGAGACTGATAGCGTTGACAAGACTATGGGTTTCTTGATGCGCCGCCCGGAATTGTACGACGCGGAAACGGCAGCATATCTTGGACCAAAGTTCGCCGAGATGTTCGTGTATGGCGGGGTGAGCAACGTGATCATGTTCTTCAAGTCGGATCTGGAGGACTCGGTAGAAATGCGCCGGCAATTTGTTCGAGAAGTGATCGAGCTAGAAAATGCTGCTGCCGAGGAAGATGAGGACGACGAGGATTCGTCTAGTTTCAGGAACACTTACAAGGCAATCAGGGAGTTCAAGCTGGAACATGAGGCTGAGTTCATGCCGTACATGATGCAGGCACGTGCAGCAATGCCAAAACCCGTGTACGCGGACGCGTCGGCGACCCCTGCAGATGACACGGCGTATTTGAAGATTCCCTTGGCCCAAGAACGCATTGTAGTGGTTGACAACGACGAGGCCCTTACACTGGCGACGGAGCTGCTGATGCGTGACAGCGTCACTCGAATCGCTCTTGACGCCGAGTGGCGCCCCGATAACCGAGCAACGGTGCAGTCGAAATGCTCCATCTTGCAAGTCGCATGTGATGACTACGTGTTCATTTTCGATTTCGTGGAGATGGCGCTGGGCGACTTGGAGGAGCTTTTCGAGCACTTGTTTGCTTCGGAGACGATAGCAAAGATCGGATTCGCCATCGACGGCGACATCAAGCGACTGCGGTGGTCGTTCCCGGAGGTGAAGTGCTTCGACACGTTCGTTAACGTGCTGGACTTTTCGTTTGAGACTCTGGAGGCGACGACGCACCTGTCGAATGGGTCGATCGTCGCGACCCGCAGCTCTAGTGACGATGCTGCGTCGGAGAGGCTGCAGCGCCGCAAGCGCAGACAGAAGGGGCTCAGTACCTACGTCAAGCAGGCACTCGGGTACCCGCTCTCGAAGCTGCAGCAGAAGAGCGACTGGGAGCGCCGACCACTGACGCCGCAGCAGGTAGCGTACGCAGCGCTGGACGCGTACTGCTTGCTGATGCTGCAAGACGCTGTCGCCGGCAAGTAGACTGTATACAGTACCACCAGCCCGCTGCATTACCGAAGGTGGTTAGCCTCCGTAGTGAATAGCATGGTTGCGTGTAGCGGAGGCGCAACTGAAAGGCATCGAAAGACACGTGATACATACATGTACAGCTCTCGTTGGTGGGATCATCGCTTGAAGCTGACGTCAGTGCTGACGCGCCGTACCCAAATTATGGCACCACTCGTGTTTTTACCAATCACGAGGCGGTGCAGTGACGCTCAGGTGGCGACTGTTTGACTCGTTCCCTTTCCTCTTCAAACCTATTTGGTTTTATTATCGCAAATATATAATTATGCAGTCAAATATCATACATTACGAATTTTTAACTTATCGAGAACTCATGTGATACAATTTATGCAAGAAGAAGAACTTAACGGTTTATACAGACACCTTTTTAAACTGTTATCGTGCTAAACGTGCTTCTCGGTCATGAGTATCATCGCGACACATCTGGTCGAGCCACAAGCAGACCGACCCGCGACCTCGCAGACCTCGCTCCCCCCACCAACGATGTCGTCGCCCGCGCAGGTCCTGCTGGATGTGCGCTTCGAAGAGCGTCTCGCCGAGGTGGAGGCGCGGCTGCCGGCCACGCTGGCGCTGGCGCGGGAGGGCTCGCTGGCCAAGCGCAACCAGGCGCGACGCAAGCTCTACCACGACAGCGAGCTCCTCCGCGTCGAGCTGGAGGAGCGCATGAACGCGCTGGGCCTCGAGGCCCAGTGGCTCACGGCGCCCGAGATGCAGGCGGCCAACGCCAAGCTGGACGCCGTGCGCCAGCAGCTCAAGCTGGACGTGCTGCCGGCCAGCGCCTCGCCGCTGGAGAAGCTCTACATGGTGGTGCGCATGCTCACGATGGTGCTGGTGCTCGTGGGCTGGCTGAGCTGCGTGCCGCTGCTGATCCCGCTCAAGTGGCTCAACCCGTTGTTCAAGCGCATGGGCGTCAAGAAGAACTACCTGCCCATGGACATCCTGTCGTGGGGCACGGCGGCCATGGTGTGCGTCACGGCCTGCACGGACGTCAAGGCGGAGGGCACGGAGAACCTGCTCAACTTGAAGGACTCGGTGGTCTGCATGTTCAGGTGGGTGGAAAGAGGGTGGGAGTGGGTGGATGGGTGAAAGCACTAATGG
This sequence comes from Phytophthora x cambivora, assembly GCA_033557925.1. Classification (NCBI taxonomy): domain Eukaryota; phylum Oomycota; class Peronosporomycetes; order Peronosporales; family Peronosporaceae; genus Phytophthora; species Phytophthora x cambivora. Next base: position 780,376 of record JAUCEB010000027.1, on the reverse strand, counting down.
CTTGTTATTGTCTTGCAGTCACTCGTCGAACCTGGACGGATTCATTGTGAACGGGTCGTCGCCTGTGGCGTTCAAGTTTGCGGCCAAGAAGAGCATCTTTCTGGTGCCGTTCTTGGGCTGGACATCGCGCTGGGGCTTCGACTTTGTGGCTATCGATCGTTCGAAACGGTGCGTTTGGTTTAGCTGCGCATTTGTGCGATGGGTTGTGTAAGATCTAATTGTACTGGGTCCGGTTTCTGTAGATCGTCGGCTTTGAAGAGCCTGAAAGAGTTGGCGGTGTCGGTGAACGAACACGGCAACTCGGTCTGCATCTCTCCTGAAGGCACGCGCTCCAAGGACGGACTGGTAAGTGATTATGCTTATCTCCCTCCCACTGCTCATGTTGCCATAGAAGTCTGATGGCGAGATTGTTGTGCAGCTGCAAGAGTTCAAGAAGGGGCCCTTCTACCTGCGCGAAGACACGAAGAAGAACGTCGTGCCCTCCATCGTGTTCGGCGCCTACGAGCTGTGGCCTCCTGGACGTCTGTTCAGCATTCCCGGACACGTACGTTGATATTTATCCGAGCTGCAGTACCGATGCTCGCTCGATATTCACCACTAACTATTGCTTCGCTGTTTGCAGACGTTGGTGCGTTACCTGCCCGAGTACAAGTCGGACCCGAACCTGAACCGTAACCAGAACCGATTGGCCCTGCGCCGCATTTACCTGAAGGCCTTCACGGAGGACGTCCCGGACTACATCGGCACTCGCGTGAGCACCAACTTCATCGTGAAGAACGTTTTCTACCACTACCTCGCCTGGGCGATCACATACAAGGTCACAGCGTGGGCGTTCGCGGCCATCAGCTTCGTCTGCTACGCGCTGAACATCACTTACGGCACCTTCATGCTGTTCTCGCTGGTCGTGATGATTGCGGGCGAAGCCCTCATGTTCTTCACCTGCTAAGCCAACCCGGGACGATGCCAAGCGCTGTCATCTCGCGACGACCTATCGGCACTGCTACCGTCGTGCATCATCCACCACCGACTAGCAGCATCAGCACCACGTCCAAGCGGTCCCCGACCGTTGTTGGCGTCCTTCAGGATGAAGCAGGAGCTCTATCTGCTCTCGTCTAGCGTAGCTGCTCGCGTCGTCCCACAATGCACACACCTTTGAATACATTTGGTAGTTAGGCAGTTAGAAACTCTCCTCCTACTTTGCAGCAGCAGTGGCTGTGTCTGTGGCTGCAGCTGTGGCTGCTGGCTGCGGCTTCTTGAGTCGCTTGTTCCTGGCCTCCACCAACTTCCGTCCGCGCTCCTCCAGCGTCGCGTGCAGCGGCTCCGCGGGCGAATGCACCGACGAGTAGGACGCCAGGCGGTGGCGGTCCACCTTGAGCTGCTCCTCGGCCGACAGCGTGGGCGTCGACGGCCCCGCGGACTTCCCGGCGCGCTCTGCCGCTGCCTCCTGCCGCTCGCGCTTGCGCTTGCGGACGCCAGCGTTGCGGAACCGCACGGGCGCCGTGCGCGGCTCCCCCCAGCCGGTGAGCACGTTGCCCTCCAGCAGCGTCTCGCGCAGGAACTTCTCCTCGAACTCGTAGAGCTTGCGGCCCTGCTCCACCCAGTCGCGCTCTTCGTCCTGTGCCTTGGCCTGCAGCGCACGCAGCATTGCGTCCAAGTCCTTGGCCGACGGCATTTTCGAGAGAAATATTGCAAATAATTTGAGACTGCAAAGCAAAATATTGAACATAAATAATTTATATTCAATATTGTTTTGCGGTCTGAAAGTTGAATACCGGTAATTGAAACCGCAAAAACAAAAGTGAAAATAGATCGGGACTAAAAAATATACATATAGATGAGACTGCAAAAATATTCAACTTTCAAGACGCAACTTCTTCACCAATCCCCCGACATAGTGGCGTCTTGCGAACACGTCCATATCCCCAACAAGCCGTCGTTTAGGACCAATTTAAGGACAAAAATCAATTTCACTTGCTTTGAGTATGGGGTGAGTCGATTTTGGTCCTAGCGGGACCGGTTAGGATAAAAGTACCGTGAACCATACTAAACTCAAGTGAAAATGGTTTTTGTCCTTAATTTTGTCCTTAAAATCTGACTATTGGCTATCGATGCGATTATCGAAGTCGGAGTATTTAGTAGTCATATCCATAGTCGTATCCATCATAGCTGTCATAGCCACTGCAGTGCAGGTGTCTGGTTTCAACTGGTGAAAGCCCTTCATCAAAGGGGTCGTCGTCGGCTTCGCGATCGGCCATTGTGATGCCTTCGCCAGACAGGTCCCCTCCCCAATCCTCCCACTCCGCATAGATTTGGGGGTCAGCGTTTACCGAGTAGAGCCCAAATTCGGCAACGCGCATGAACCACTTTCCACTTCGACCCATTGTGACGACATGCTGCCGCAGGGATGGGTGAGCTGCTTTCACTCGCGTCATGAGCCGTTCCAACTCACGCAAAAATGATGCGCTGTAGTCTCGAGTCACCGCATAGCGTGAGCTGTAGCTAACATTCTCAAGACGAAGTACAAACTTTCGGTCAGCACACGGGAGATCAGAAGCCTGCGCAATTTTCACTAACAGCTCCTTGACCACGTCATAGAACTCCAGTCGTGATCCGTATGGGATTCCTCCAATGCGAACTTCGAACGTGCGGTTGCCGGTGAAGTCACTCGACAGAGAGTTCAGAAACCCCAGCACACCTTCACCTGAGCAGTTAACGCTGCGTAGATCGAGTGATTGCAAATACTTCAGTCGTGAAAGTGCCATAAGCCCCCTATCCGTGAATGTCTGGATAGGGCTTATATCCTCTGTGTTAATCTCTTCAGCGGTCTCCACAATCGAAAAATGGGATAGAAAGGGGCAATGGGAAGCTAGCGCCTCACAAAACGGGTCGCCGAAAACCTCTGCATTGATCATCTCGTGGTCCACCAACTCGTGGATCAGCGGTACCCCGTCCTCCGAAACAAACACAGGGAATATATCATTCGGATGATACAACTGGATCTGTAATTCATCAAGCATCGGGCAGCCTTTCAATGCAGCTTTCGCGTCGGTAGCCAAATATCCATAACCCGAGCGCTCGCAGAAATCTTGCTTGTCCCAGTCATCATTGATCTCTCCAGCAGCTTCGCTCTTGTCATGGAAATACCAACGCCAGTTCCAATTGATCCCCACGCCACACGACAATTTCTTCAGCTGGGGCTTTACATACTCACCAAACACCCGGAAGTACGGATCTCCAAAGGGAGCAACCACCCAGTGAAACTCGCGCAATTTTGTGCACGTAGCGTTAAATCTCTCCCAGTCACGCAGGTCCAAAAGCCATGCATCTGCACATGCCAAACCTTCGTCAGCAGATAGAGATACCTTGTATCCGTCGAGATACTCCACTAGCGGGCAATTGGTCATCACGTTTTCAAAGAATTCCCCACTTGCACGATACGGATCTTCGCTACCGGTAGCCCGAGTGGGGACCGTTAAGTGACGGAGTCCACCGAGGTTTCCTTCCACACGCCATCTCTTCAGAGCCTTGTACAATTTGCTGAGTACCATGCGGACATTTTCTTCATTGCCTCCTTTTTCCGTACTGGGTAGCGTCAACGACTCCAGCTTCATACAATACATAGAGGCTGTCTCCAGCGCGGCAAGTACATGCCGACTTTCGAGAGGCATTTCAGCCAGATTGAGCACTTTCAGTGCCGGTAGACACACGAAAATGCGTGACCAATCAATATCAACATCCTCTACGACTCCCCTTAGACTTGGTCTTAATGTGAAACGATGAGGGTTCGAGTTGGCGGTGATTCCCATGCAGACGAATAACTCAGTCGCATTCTTCCCTTGCTCTTCCAGCCTGGAGTATATGTCATTCAGTTCACGTGACGAAGCGGTCTTCAGGACGATGGTAAGAGCTGATTGTTGATATTGTCGCGCAATTTCCTCCAAAGGAGATGTCCACGTCCTCGCAACCGACCCCAACTCGTTGAGTATAGCCATCGGCACTGTGCGTTTAGTTGGCGCGAGGTCTTCAGCGTATCCAGGTACTGCAAAACCCAAGATACTCCGCAAGATCGGCGGTGGGAGCACCGGGAACTTCTCCATGCTTTCACTGACAGACACCACGGTTGGCAGTGGGAAATGTAAGAGAATACGGGACGTGGGGGCGAAGAAATTTCCAACCACAACGTTGGCAAAGAAAAACTCTTCAATCTAACGACGTTCGCTCGAGTTTCATAGCTTCATATCTCCAAGATCCAAAAAGCCTGAACGTCGGAGATATGTCATTTCTACTGTGGAGATATGGTGCAATTCGCAGACGCCTATATTTGTGTCATTTGGCACGAGCCCTTTCATCGTGACCGTCCTTTCGTGCAGGGCTAAATCTTCAGCCTCGCAGGAATGGGCACGTCGATTTCCAAGGCGTCGCCGCTGGCGCCGACGTTCGAGCGCATGGCGACATGTAAGGGCTGCAAATGTTGGCTGCATATTGCAAATGGAACCGTGGCTGATGAAAATGCTGTTTGGATTTGGTCAGGGGACTTGAAGTCTTCGCGGCGATTGCTGCAGGACTACAAGGACAAGGACTTGGACTTCGGTTTGGATGCTCAGGGGCTCGCAGATCTGCTTGGGGGCGACAAGGATTGGGCTGAAAGCATCATTGACGCCTTCAGTAGCCCCACTGGCATGTACGTTCCTTCCCCAAAGACACTGGTTTAGTTTTTAATGCTGATTCAAGTCTGTGTGAATATCTAGTATCAATGCTCTTGCACTCATTTGTGGAGTGTGCGTAGTTTGCTCCGGGCCCGCACTGGAGAAAGCTGGGAGTACGCTATGATATTTTATTTTATTTGGCGAAGCTCTGCTTGTTAACAACATTTGGTCACCATGTTGCAGTGATCTTTGACGCGTTGGATTTTGACGGCACGGAGCAGATCTCCATGGACGAAATGGTACGCGGATTCTTGTTATCATAGTATGTTCCTTGTATAACCATGCCTTGTATAACCAATCATGCCAATTGCCGCAGACCATCGCGTTCTTGTGCAGCACGCGTGGATTCTGCGTGATAACTGGAGTGGGTGCTGTCCCCTCTGACGAAGAGCTAGAGTCGGTCACGCTACAGGCTTACCGCGACTTGAACAAAGGCTCAACGCAAAGCATCACCAAAGCGGAATTTATGAAGTGGATCATCGAGTTCGCGAGCGGGACTGGAGCACCTCCTACACGAGAGGTGACACTGCAAAATGCACTCGAGCAATTTCGAGTCGTTCTGTCATCTGAAAATACAGGGGAAAAGGAGGAGAATAATGGTTCTACTCCTCTCCAGGACGACAGTGAAGAAGGTGGCGCTGAATACCCTAGCGAGGCTGGCCAAAATGACGACGAGTATTTAGTGGATCCTCTGCATCAAGAAACTGACATGCCAAATGCTGGCGAGTTTTCTGTCGGTCAAGAACACGATTCTATTGAGCACGCAACAGAGCTGATTGAGCCTGAATACGTTGCTACAGAGACCAACGGACAACTTTCGAGTGACGGTGACGGGATTGCCGACGGACACAGCGAGCTCAACCTTGAGACGGGCGTCGACGATGCTGGTCATAGTGGAGTAGGCGTGGTGGAATCACAAACTGATGACCAAATGGACGAAACACAAGAGGCCCCGGAGGCAGCAAATGATAATGACGAGCCTGGGCTTGAGACTGAAAATCATCTAGTAGCTGCTGTAGATGAAAGTGACTATCCTACGTTTGTGGCTGACGGAGATGAATTGCCACAGGGATCCGAGTCCTTTACGAACGAGGATCATGATCAGATTGCATCAGGACAGGAGCTACACAGTGACTTTGATGCAGGAACATTTGAAACTGGAACTAAGCTGGACATGCAAGAGGACAATGTACACTACGAAGCGCAGGATACTGAGCCAGTTGCTGCACCCGAAGAATCAGTGGCGGGTGAGTCACCGCCAGAACCGACAAGTGCTGGTGATGATGACCTATCGTACGAGCAAGATGACTTCGCACAAGAAACACCACGCGCAGAACGAGAAGCGGAACCTGTAGATGAAACTTATCCTGCTGACAACTTGGAAGATGTAAGCCCGAAAGCCACAACTGAAGAACCTGAACCAGCCACCACTGAGGGTGAAACTGAGGTGATAGCAGCTGAAGAGGTTGTGGAGCACGGTGTCGAAGTAGATGAGACCCCGCCACCTGCCCCGCCTCCATACCTAGAGCCTACAGAGGTCACGTTAACTCCCGAAAATACTGACACAGGAGAAGAAGGTACGCGTGGTAATGCCTCATTCCTATTCACCCTGTGCTAACTACTAACGCTGTGGTAGGAGTCACTGAAGTTCCAGTACATGTAGATGAAGCCGCCGCAGTCGATGAAGCCACTGCGATTGATCCAGATCCGGCGGAAGAAACGTCAGCTACGGATATGAACGCATACGATACTTACGACTATGAGCAACCACAATTTGATGGAAGTAGCGGTCTTCCTCCTCCCGAACCGCAGGAGCTGATAGACGCCGCCGCCATGGAGGCTGCTCCAGAAGCAGGTGATACCCCTGAAGCCCCAGCCGAGTAAAGTGAGCTAGGGGCAATTATGCATGACAGCAAAGACTACCGTAGGTCTCATCGCAAAATATATGAAGGTGGATGCCTCATTCTAGCTTTCCTAATGAGTCACGACAAGAGTTTTCAGTCGGAGATGAAGGCCACCTGTTATTGATCGGCTAGCAGAGCCTCCGCCTAAGCCAATGCCTGGTCGATTAAATGCTCGCCATCGTCGCTGCTATCATCGTCTCCATCATCATCATCGTCGTCGTCATCGTCATCATCGTCGTCGTCATCATCGTCGTCGTCGCTCGAGTCGTCGTTATCATCATACGAGTGGTTTCCTCCGATCTCGGACCCCACTTCTTCGACTTCGTCGTCCTGCACACTTTCTACTGGTTCTGCGTCGTCCCCGGGGGTTGACACCGCCTTGAGAATCGCTGGGTTCTTCGATCCTTCCTTAGCGGCCTCTTGTTGCGTCATAAGTGCGAACGGAGGGCGGCGCAGACACCGCCTCTTGTTGAACCACCGCCTCAGCTGAGTCATATTCACATCCACCGTCTGCTTCTTCATGTCACGTAGCGGCGGCGTATTGAGCTGCACCAAATAGTTCTCCATCTCTTCTTGCGATGGTTTGTACTTTTGTTGGAACCACGCTTCCAGCGCCGTCAACTGGTCCATAGAAAACTTCATAGGCCGCAACACACGGCCCTTCTTCTCCTTCGCACGTGGCTTGGCTGGACGTGCAGCTGGCTTCGCTTTCTTCATCGGCGGCTCCCCAGACAACAACAGGGAAGATTCGTCACCAAAGACTGCGCCACTGTGGTCCATAGTGCTCATCGGATTGCGTTCCGCGCTCAATGTCGTCCTTCCTCTGGCACTGGATGCTGTGCTCAGTGCTGGACTCGAGGGTGCGGAAAGCGGAGCATCGTCATCAGCATCCTGCTCTACGACCGCGCGGCGGTTCATACCTAAGCTCTCCAAAAGCGCAATTGTAGCCTTACGCAACAGCGTAGGCTTCGTGTAGGCCTTCAAAATCAGCTTCAGGTCGGCCACTAGCCCAGTCTGTATACGCACGTCAGGTTCGACCTTCATAGCCCGCAACAGGTCGATCACTTGCTGCAAGCCGTTCGTGACGATGGCCGTCTTCGGCTGCTCCATCAGACTGCGCAGCCGGTTCTGCAGCGCCATCACTTCCAGGACGGTGGCATGCTTCACCATCGAAATGTCATCCAAGTCCGAGTCCTGAGTACGCTGTCGCTTGCCACGTCCATTGGCAGTGTGTCCGAGCTGGTCAGCAATCGTAGGCACCGAGTACGAGGCCGCGATGAACGAGCGGATGTTGGTCGGCCGAGTGAAGGCGTTCACAGCGGCGTCAAACAGGTAGCTCTGGGCTCGCACGCGGTCCACCTCCTTCACCAGCTCATTGGGGTCCACCGAGGCCCGCAGCTGAGTGATCCGCTGCTCGAGGCGCAGATCGATCTCCTCCTCCGCGGCCTGTGCGTCGTGGCCCGCCTCCACCGCGAGCTTCACGTAGCGCATCCGCTCGCGGTAGCGGCGGCGCTTGAACCAGTCGCGCACATGGGCCAGCGAGAGGCCGCCCACCTGGAACGGGTTCGCGTACGGCCGGTAGTTCAAAATCGTGCGCATGAGCGTGAGCTCGTCCAGCAGTGGCCGCGGGTACGAGTAGTACCATTCCTGCAGCTTCTGCACCTGCAGGGGCATGTACAGTCGGCCGAAGGCGGAGGACGAGCGGCCGCGCTCCTGGGCGATGGCCGTGGCCGTGGCCGCTGCGGCGCTGGCCTGCACGGCCGCCTCCAGGGCCTGGAAGGTCCCCGTCTGCAGCGACACCTTCGACACGAGGTTGGCCTCGCCCTGCATGCTGGTGGCCTGGATGAGCTCGGCCATCTCGCGGAGACGGACCATGGCGGCCTCCATCTTGGCCAGCGCGCGGTCCGTCTGGTCCTCCGTGGCCTCGTCCAGGCCGCTGGCCGCCGCCTGCTTGTTGGCCGCGTCGCCGGCCGCGGCCGCGCGCGTCTGCTCCGGGTTGCGCAGGGGCAGCATGGCCATGGCCTGGCCGCACGAGCAGCCGGCCCCGCCCTGGCCGCGCTGGCCCGCGCGCTGGCGGGCGTCGGCTCGCGCCTCGGCCAGGCCCTTGACGTCCAGCAGCAGCGCGTCGCAGCCCGTGAGCAGCTGAGACGTCTTGGCCGTGATGCTCTTGTTGTACGTCTTGCCGGCGTCCAGCGACTCGCGCACGAGCTTGGCCACGAGCTCCACGGCCGGGTTCAGGTCCACGTCCTGCCAGGCCGCGTGCTCCAGCTGCTCGTCCTCCGAGTCCTCGTTGTCGCTCACGCCCTCGGCGTGCTCGGGCAGCGCCGGCACCTCCTTGCAGATGAAGTCCATCTTCATGGCGCTGCTCATGGTCCGGCCGGCCCGCTGTGCTGTATAACGTCCGCTCGGCTGGCTCGAGTTAGTGACTGGCCTGCTCTCATTAACGAGGGGGGAGGACGAAACGTGGTACACTGTACCATCTTCCAGTGGCCGTGTTGAGTGACGACAAGCGGCCAATAGACTAATTGACACCTTGATGATGTCGACGCAGCTGGAGCTCGTGTGCGCCCTGGAGGGCCACAGCGAGCGCGCGTGGCACGTGTCCTGGCGCTTCGACGGCAAGCTTCTGGCCTCATGCAGCGGCGACCGCACCATCCGCCTCTGGGCGCCGGCCAGCAGCGGCGCCTGGGAGTGCGTGGGCATCCTCGAGGACGCGCAGGGCCGCACCATCCGCGCCTGCGAGTGGTGCGTCGTGTCTGTGCTGGCCAATTGCAGCAATAGTTAGGAGACTGACGCTGTGCTTGTTTTCATGTGCGGGCCGCTGCAGGTCGCCTGATGGCCGCTACTTGGCGTCCGTGAGCTTCGACGCCACCACCGTCATCTGGGAGAAGCAGGGCGCCTCGTACGAGGTCATCTCGAGTCTGGAGGGCCACGAGAGTGAAGTCAAGAGCGTGGCCTGGAGCCCGTCGGGCTCGTACCTGGCCACCTGCAGCCGCGACAAGAGCGTCTGGATCTGGGAGGCCGACGCGGACACGGACTTCGAGTGCATCTCGGTGCTGCACGGCCACTCGCAGGACGTCAAGTTCGTGGCCTGGCACCCGACCGAAGACCTGCTCGTGTCGGCCAGCTACGACGACACCGTCCGCGTCTGGGCCGAGGACGACGACGACTGGTTCTGCAAGGAGACGCTGACGGGCCACACGTCGACGGTGTGGGGGGTGGCGCTCAACCCGCAGGGCACGGCCATGGCCTCGGTGTCCGACGACACGGATGTGATCGTCTGGAAGCGCGACGTCAATAGCAAGGAGGTGAACGAGGACGGAAGGTAGGCAGACGGGGTCATGTGGATTGGGGGTCTCTGCGTGTCGTTGCTGACTTTGATGTTGCTGCAGCCCGAAGCAGTGGACGCAGGCCTTCACGGTGTCAGGCTGCCACGAGCGCACCATCTTCAGCGTGGACTGGTCCAAGCACGGCGACCTGCTGGTGACCGGCGCGGCGGACAACGCCATCCGAGTGTTCCAGGGCCAGCCAGCAGACGCGCCCTCCTCCTTCGAGCTGGCAGTTCAGCAGAAAGAGGCTCATGCGAGCGACATCAACTGCGTGCGGTGGAGTCTGCAGCTGCTGCAAGACAGCGACAAGAAGGCGCTGCTGCTGGCGTCCGCTAGCGATGACGGTCTCGTGCGCGTCTGGAAATTGCATTTGCCCTAGGTCAACCAAATGTAACGATGTGGTGAAGCGCGGCACGCAGAACAATAAATCATTTTGTATGACACCAGCGTAGCGCAGAAGCGATATTACGCGAGCTCGTGTCGTTTTAGAGTCGTATATCTACAGTACTTTGGCTGGAACTGTTAACCCCTCCGATTCGAGTGTTAGATATTCATGACGTTCACTTCATCCTGCGAGTGAATTCTTTTCTCTTGACAGAGCTGTCATCATGAAGTGTTGTGGAATTCTATCCCTGGAGCAAAGTTTCAAGTTGCTACGTGCTTCAAAGTAGTACTTAGTATGCACCAAAGAAAGTATAACGAGCACGAGAGTGCACATCCACCACGGACAGATACAAGTACCAAACTTTGGTCCAGAGGTTTCCAAAAGAGGCAAGATCTGCTCTCGTGTTGGTGGATATGAGTTTGGAAGGTGTAAGCGAGGTTACCAGTATTCAAGGAGAAATCTCACTGGAAAGCATCCAAGAGGAGAATGCTGGCCCGACATGTTTCTTCTCTTTTGCACGGGGAAGTGCAAGACGATATTTTCAGGCTCACAAAATCGCTATTGAATAGCTATCGATCGTACACAGGAGGTTGAGAACGCGCATCTTCTACATGTAGAGTATAATATTCACACCAAATTTATCAACAGTGTGTCAGACATTGACAAGACGGTATTGTTCAATTCATCGGCAGTCTGCTCCATAAGGTCATCCAGGAGCATTCCTTCCAAGCTACAATGAACAGAGCGTTGTTAGGTGATGTAGTTAAATATTCAAGCGCCAGTGCAAGTGTATACGCACATTTCAATGATAGCGAACTGTGCCATTCCAGTTTCTGCTAAAGATGCCTCGACAAGTCGGCGGTGGTGCTGAAACTTGTGTCTTTTCCTCTCGATCGACTGGAGTCGTTTGCCTTCCAAAATGGAAGTTCTCACTGGAGTCTCAAACAGGTTTTGCGATGGTAACTCGTCACTGTCCAAACCTATACGATGAGTGACAGCCTCAATAATTTCTTGCGACTCCTGGCTTGGCAAAATATCGCTGTCGGGTATGTTGATATTCATCACCACTTCCAGCGGTAATCTCAGATTTTGAAGGTTGGCACCGTTGCTTTGTCCTGGTCTGTGTTGTCCGCAGCTCGGGTCGTCGTGCCGTAAAGCTGTCGGGAGATTGCATTGAGTACCTGCAGCCCCATAGCTCAATGCAAGTCCTTGCTGAATCATGCTGTCTTCTTGTCGTTCGATGTCCTGAATATGAGCCATTATATCGTCCAGCTGGTCGGCATGGTGAGCCTCTAAGTGGCGGTAGGACTGCTGCTTGTCCTCGTCATTCAGCAACTGGACCGTGTCCTACGTGTGAAGCAACGAGGAGGCAGATTAGACTACCGAAGACTACGCCTTGCTAACAGGATACCTTACCAACAAGATGTCGTCCAAAATGGCTGATGCGAGCACATCAGAATTTTGGGCAATTCCAGCCATGTCACGTGGAGGCAGGAAAAGTGATAGCTTTGAACCATGCCGCTGCTGAATCTCCCGAAGTGTGGCTTCGGCTTGATGCACAAGTGGAAACAGAGAAGCCTACGTGTAGTGTGTCAATAGCCAATCTGAAAACCACGCATTTTATAGTTTTTAAACGCACCCGAAGACTGTACACGACAGTAGCTGCGCGTTTCAGAATGTGATCTGATCTCGAGTAGCTCTCCAATTGGTTATTTCCCGGCTCAGGAGCCCATCTTAGCGTCGCAGTGGCTTGGGCTCTTTCAAATATCCCTTCGATTCGATTCTGCGTACACGTTAACCATAATAGTAAGTGACGCATAGCCCATGAAAAGGGTGTAAGAAGTGCTTACCTGGATTTCCTCAAGGTAGGGGTCGTCGTCTTGAATGGTTTGGCGTTCTGCCACCACATTTGTTTCAGTCATAGATTCGTACGTTTCGTACGGTGCACTCCGTAGCGATGGAGAACGAGAGGGTGCGGCGTTGCTTTGCACGCTACGAGGAGAGTTCCTCGATGGCCGTGACGTAGCTTCCTGCGTGCTGCGTAATGATGGAGAACGAGAGGGTGGGGTGCTGCCGTGCATATTACGAGGGGAGTTGCTGGACGGTCGTGACGCAGCATCCAATGTGCCCACCAGGATTTCCCATTCTTCCAAGTCGATCGTGCTGTGCCGACCTTCGTGAATGAGATAGACGTAGTCGGAGATCTGCGCAGCAAAGGACTCAGAGTGAGCGCACAATTTGACATTATCTAATCACGCTGCACCTCACCTGGTTGTGGGTCGCTGGCAGTCCCAATAGCCGAAGTCCCTGAAGAATTTGACTAACTCCGATGCGCTTCTCGTTGTCTCGATCTAGCACCCCAAACACGCGCGTCGGATAATTGTCATACCGTCGGGTACGAGAACCTTGGCCGCTGCTTCGGTTCGTAGAGCTGGAGCGAGGCGCTGAAGAATGTCGAGTCGAGTAAGACTGTTGGGATCGCTGCGGGGATGAGTGCGGTGATGACCACCCGAGACCTTTTTTCCGTACTCCTGGTGACGGGGATATCGATTGCAGCGAATTGTCTTTATCAGGTGCAGGGGGCTCAATCATGAGAACTGGAGACCCCACCGGCACCTGTCGAGGAGGAGACAACGATGAATCACTTGGCGACCTCATGGGTCCTGGACTGACCTCACTTTGAGGCAGCACATGGGACCGAAGCAGTGCCTTGCTGATTCGAGGCGTCGCCAAGCGCTCAAACACGTTCTCATTGGCACCGAAACGAGCTGCAGTTCGCCCAGACCGCGCATCCATCGGTCTTCCCGTCAAGTGCTCAATGTTCTGCCTCACGAAATCTTTCGTCCTGCGTTGAGGCCAATGGGTCACATTCTGGCGCGGCTGCGCGTACACACTGGACGGCCCGGACCGATATCGCACGGGTGTTCTGGCAGCACCAGACTTCGTCCGTCTCGACGTCACCGCGTTCTGTCTCCTGGATAATGCAGGCGCGCTCTCCCTTTCCGTCTCCTCCTCCCTCCTGCGATCCCCCGCTCGCGGCTGGAACAGTAGCGACCTCTTGAGCGACGCGTCGAACAGCGTCGAGTCGTGCCTCACGTCGGCGTCCCACCCAGGACGTCGTGGTCGCGGTCGCCTCGTAGCTGCAGCTGATCGAGGTGCACTCGCTGCATTGCGTTGTGTCCACTGCTGCTGTGTGTGAGTCCGTTGCCTTTGCCGTTGCACTGGTAGCTCCTGCGTCAGATCTGCAGCGTACGGACTCGCCTCTTCCGCCGGCTGTCGGCTGCGAAACTCAACCGGAGAGGGCGCAGCGAACGTCACCCGTCGGGGTGAGCTGCTGTCGCTGCCGGACCACGCGGGGCTGCTCTGTGCGCGCGTGAACAGCATCTGCTGCGTCGGCATCGCGGTCTGCTTCAGCTTCAGCTTCAGTATCCGCTCGCGTCCCGCCAAATGTAGCCATGTGATTAATGATGACGCGCCGCATCCCCTTAAGTTCGAACCACTAACGTCAGCACAAACAAACTTGTTCTCAGATCAGAAGTGTCATGGCGACGTTGAGCTCGGACGCAGCGGAGCCGGAGGAGCTGCAGGGCGAGCCGCGCTGGTCCAGCATCCGCTACGCGCCCCACCCGCGTCCTGCGCAGTGGTCGCGCGCGACCGACGAGAAGCTGGTGCGGCTGGTGACGCAGTCGACGGCCAGCGGCGAGCGCTTCCCCGTGGGTGTCAATTGTACGCTCTACGCTCTGCAGCTTCCAGCGCTGGTGTCTGTGCTGGCCCAGTGTTCGGTGGTCCTAATGTGAACTTCTTGTTGCGGCTGGAATTGGGTTGATGATTGCAGGGCTGGAGGTGTCTCGGGTGGTGCGGCGCTCGCCCGTGGACTGTGTGAAGCGGTACGCGTTTCTGCACGACGCCCGGGAGCGATACGACGCGTTGGAAGGCGAGCGGCAAGTGGAAGTGAAGGCGGAGGAGGAGGAAGAGTCCGGAGCGTTGGAGGACGAGCTCGGAGGCGCGCTGCTGGACAGCGAGGACGAGTATCTGGACGAGCAGGTGCTCAGCGACTTTGCATCGCCGGTGGCGTCGCCCAAATTGCAAGCTCTGGACACTTCAGGGGAATTTGTGGGGAGTGAGCCTGCGTCTCCTGAGTCGACACCTCCGTTTGCAGTTGTTCGACCTACTGCGAGGCTGACAGGGGGGACTGGAGGAAGTCCGTTCCGGTGGGAGAGTCTCGTGAACGACCCGAACTATACGGCGCCGGTGCTTAATTCCCCGCCGAGTTTGCGCCACAAGCAGAGCTTCCAGGACCGATTCGGACTGGAAGACGACGAAGCGAAAGCGCTGTCTTCGGCGTCGTCGCCCAGACTGTCGCCGCGAGGATTCATGTCGCCACCCCGCTCACAGGTAATGCACTCGATTGAGTTGCTGAAGTTGCAGGATCAACATGTACGCATGACCTGAACGTCACTAACCTGCGTGCTCTGTCAGGACCAGATTGGTGAAATGGGCGCCGATCCGAACTACTCAGCCTCGGTCCTCACGCACGCCTTCAAGGGTTTGAAGCTAGGTGCCATGCCCCTCGGCTCACCTCCTCTAGGTTCACCTCTCATCGGTTCTCCTCGCCTCAGCCGGAAGATTTCCAATTCAGGTAGAAGGCCGGACATTATTATGCTTGCTTGCAAGGCTATCGTTTGCTGATCGTGTGCTTTGGCTTGCTTATTGTTGCAGAGTATCCCTTCTTGAAGGAAGAAGACATTTCTGCTCGTCAGTCCGCTGCGAGCAGCGCCAGCAGCAGCTTCCGCGGTCTTGGTGGAGTGGAAGCCAGAGCTGGAGCAGCACCATTTTTGAATGACGCGTATGGGACCGCTGACGCCACAGCGGGGGATCTGCAGCGACAGATGAACGCACACCTCATGCGCATGTCCGCCATGTCCACCATGTCGTCCTTCCACGGGGACAACCCGTTCTCGGGCTCCGTGACGCAGTCAGCACTTGAAGACGCCTTCTTGGATATGGCCGGCTCGCGCTTGGACGCTTCCAATGTGCTGCTCAGCAGTCGCATGTCGGCGGCACCTGGTTCCCAGGCCCATTTGCGCCTCGAGCAGATCCAAACCCTCGAGCAAGAGCGTCTGCGCGCGCAGAATGCAGCGTCGAAGCCACCGGAGTGAGCGCTGATGGCATATTTATCCTTTTTGAGCAGCGAAGATGAAGTGATGAAGTTGTAAGCCCGTAAACAACAGCTTGAAAGCAGTAACAAGAGCACACGCAACGAAATGCCTTTCAATACATTTTGTCTCTTCATATCCATGCAGTTCAAAGGCAAAAGGCAAGAAATGCATCCCAACGCGGGCGAGAACGGCCACTCTCCTCGCCTGGTCCACAAATGGACCGATAGATCTATGCCTTGGTGTCGTGGGTGGTCTGCGGCAGCGCGTCCTGCGCCGCGGCCTTGCGCTTCTTGGCCGCCTCGCCCTCTTTGAACTTGGCGTAGCCGTAGAGGATACCGCCGACCATGCCGAACATGACGTAGATGGCCGTGTCGGGCTTGAGCGGCTCGCCGAGCAGCAGCACGCCGATGAACGTGGTGGGGATCTTGTTCAGCCCTCCAACGGTAGCGTACCTACACACAACAGCATTAGTTAGCACTGGTCAAAGGTACCGTGTAGTGCAGTGTTCTACGTACGTCGTGGCCGATGTGACCGAGACACACCAGAACGAAGCCAAGTTGAGGCCGACGCCCAGCACGCCGCTGATGAAGAGCAGCATGGTGAAGTTGAAGTTGCCGAGCAGCGGGTTGCTCCAGACCGTGAAGGCCTCGCCGTTGAGCACGAGCGGGGGCGCCAGCAGCGGCAGCGAGATGAGGTTGTTGTAGAAGGCCATGCCGAACTTGGAGATCTTGAGCGACGAGCGCGACGTGGCGTAGCGCATGTACAGCACGTAGCCGGCGGTGGCCGCGCAGTTGAGGAACATCCAGAAGTAGCCCGAGAGCGTCGAGGGCGTGGCCTTGCCGCCCACGTCGCTGTACGAGGACATGACGGCGCCCATGAGCATGACGCCGAGACTCACGAGCACGAGGCCGCCCACGCGCTCGCCGAAGAGCCGCCACTCGCCCACGACGATGATGATGTTGGTCACGTTCTTGAACACGGTCACGATGTGGATGGGCAGCCCGGCGGTGGCCTGCATGCCCGTGTAGAGCATGGCCACGAAGAAGAAGGTGACGGGCGCCCACTTGCGCGCCACCTTGGCGTCGTACGGGTCGTACGAGATGAGCTTCTGCATCTTGGCCAGCTCCAGCACCAGCACGGCCACGGCCGCCTGCACGGCCACCACGAAGAACTTCTCGTCGAAGCCGTAGTACTTCTTGCCCAGCAGGTAGCGGTTCGTCAGCACCATGACGTTCGACATGACGCTGTACACGACGCACGACGCGATGGACAGCACCAGCGACCCGGCGGCGGCGGTGGCGTGGCTCTTGGTCGGCGGCATGAAGGAGAGAGAGAGAGCGAGGAAGGCGGCGGTCGGCTACTTACGTACTGCCTCAGGGGGAGCGATGTACTACTGGAGCCACGTATGGAGCTGCTACCCACCCGACCGCACTGTCGTTACTCCCCCGTGGTAAAACGGATTCAGTTGTACCAGAAAGATGGCACACTTTGAAACGGCGTGGACCACCCCAAGCAGAAAAATGTATCCATTTCGTGACGAAGGGATGCAGGCAGCGTGTTGCAGTACTTTTAAGTAAAAAAAACTTACAAGTAATATTTGACACACTGTTGATAAATTTGCTGTGAATATTATAACCAGCATACTTGTATTCAACAGCAACCATATTTGTCACGTGCCAACGTCCACTGCTGAAATGATCTTCCGGCGCTGTTCTGTCCTCACGGGAATGTCCTGCAAGCGCATTGCTTCTTCACCACCTTTCTGCTCTTGGCGAGTGTTCATTACCAGATCATCCACCATGTCCTCAATGCAGCGAAGGACTTCTCCAGCAATTTGCTGGTCGAGAAATGTGTCCGTGGCCAGCCTGGTGTACACGTCCTCTGACAAGTGAAATTCATGTACTCTTCCACTCTCACTGCAGAGCTGTCGAGTACCGCCCAGCGTTGAACGCTTTCGTCGTTTGAACGCCATCAGAATGTGCCGAACAAGCATTTGCAAAGTGCGTCTTGCTTCCTCCTGGATAGAAGAACGTGCGCGATGACACTCATAAATGAACGTGCCGCGATCTGCAAGCTGCAGCATCGGCAAATCACCAGGTTCCGGCATTCGCTTCCATTTCCATGCAAAATCCACGGGCGTTATCCAGCCATGGACACGTAGAGAGTCTACCAGCGCAGAAGCTGCATGTCCAGTTGCTTGACTCATCTGAGGCAGAACTAGCTCGATCCATTTTGCCATTGTGATATCAAACCAGAACCACAATCCACCAGTTCTACTCGTTCCACTTCGCTTCGCACGTTTACGATATAACCCCAAGTCCAGCATTGCATGGAACGCGCCGAGACTCTGCATCCCATCGAGGACGTTGACACTCTCAGCATTCGGAGTCAAAAAGTGGAAGGCAATGGATCTGCAGGACAGCGATACGGTTAGACCAGCGGTAAATGTAACACGACCGCGGTGCCTCGCAGAACGTACCCTTCGTTGCCTAACATGGAAACCAACGCTTTAAGCTCAGTTGCACGCAGAGGTGCGCCTGTGATTCTCGTCACAACCTCAGCGAACGCCTTAAGTGATACCCCGCCTGACCGTGTGGGATCTACTCGATGAAGTTCGTCTTGGACGCTAACGTGACGACATTGCGCGAATGCATATAGCCGATGTAGCAGCGACGCCATTGGTCCTTGCCATTCACGAGAGACATCCAATAACTGCGGCGTGTTAGAACCTACAGGCAAACCATTCCGGTGGCTGAGAGTGTGGTCCTCCTGCAGAGCTACAGCGATTGGCACCTCAGATCTTCGACAAGTCCCTGTTATAAAATGCAGCGACTCGAGATACTGTGAGGTGAAGGTGCGATCCGACTTTGTCGCGTTATAGGCGCGCAAGTTCTTCGAGCACTGAATACGGTCGATTTCCTCGAATATCGACGCAATTTCTTCGGCAATATCCGTCGGACACGTCTTCAACGCCAGTTTAAGCTGACGCATGGCTTCGACAAAGTCCTGTGAACGGGCTGAGGCAACACCCAGGTTGTACCGTGCTTTCCAGTTGGAAGGGTCAAGGCGTAAGCTGTTGCGATAAGCTTTTACAGCTTCTGCGAGATGGTCGAACTCGAGGTAGATCGACCCTGTGTCCAGATACATTGTGGCGAGGTTGCAACCGCGAGGGTCGAGCCAAATGATCTCCAGTAGTAGATACAGAGCATCAATGAGATTCACGCGGTCCTCTGACTGTATCAGCTTGTGCGCTTCACGTAGAGCTGATCGCCATGTCTTCAGAGTGACACGCTTTTCTTGGAAGCGGGTGGCGTAGCGGTGCTCTTCCAGCGTCTTGAGCTTGAAATTTTGACAGACTGGGCTGCTTTCGTCTTCTTGAATCACATCTCTAGCGATGGCCGACTGGTAGTGTGCTCGCTTCGGTTCGAAGCGAGCGGTAGACTCGGCAATCGAATATTTGGACGAGGCCACGGAGTATGACGTACGAACTGAGACGACGGAGCAAGTGCCATCGTCTGAAATTGGCAGAGTGCAAAGCGAGTCGGCGCGAGCCATGACATCGTAGCCGTCGAGGGCCAACTCCTGCCACACTGTCAACGAGCAGGACAAGAAGTGACACAGCTTCGCGCACAGCTTCCAGCCCGACGTGAATTCGCTGAACCGCTGCTGAGCACGCTCGATGCTGCTGCCACCTGCATCTAGCTGCACCGACAGAGTGGTCAATGGTGTCAAGCACTACAGTGACGATATTCCAGAATTGACGAACCTGCTGAGTAAACTTCTGTAGCTGAACGCTCCCGCTCACCAGCGAGTGTAACAGACGCACAAGTGTATGCTGAAGACGAAGCCAGTTGCAGATTCAAGTGGGTGAGCTGGACTGGATAGGAATAAAAAAATGTGAAGACGTACCAGCTGATGGATCGGGAGGTTGCGCGTTGGAGCCTGGTCATTGATAGCGCGCAGCACGCGCAACACAACGATCTTGAGCAACGCACTGCCTGCCACCAAGTAGCAACACCAACAGGAACTTGTGTGAGGTTGTGAAGCTTTTCGAGACCAAAGTGCGACTCGGTCGGACGTGTGGCTAGAACTCGGCGGTGCAGCTCCGGGTGCAGACTCCAGATCTCCCACAGACACGTGAGCACAGCGGCCAGCTGCGAGTTCTGCGTTGCATGTGCGTCATACTTAGACTAAGCACGTAGCCTGGTCACAGCTTCGACAGTCTCTCACCCGGCGACAGTGGAAGACGCTCCGCAACCCGTTGTCAAGGCGGACGAAGGGGTCTGTACTGGCGGCAACAGCTACACCCTGTGAGAAAAGAGGAGGACAACGCCAGTGGGGACGCCACGCACCGACGAAGGGGAAGGCGGCCGACATCCTGTTGAAGCGGTTAACGTAAAATGCCAAGTTTCACTGTTTACAGAAGCAGCAACAGTGAAATATCCTATTGTGAATTCTCTGAAATTTATTTTATTTTCAGATCTAAGGAGGCCCGTGCGATTTTGCGAAATCGAATACCCTGCGAAATCAGCGATCTATTTTGCATAGAATGCCGTTCTCTAATTCTTTCCGGATACAATATCCCACGCAAAACGATAAATTTCCTGCATGTTACCTGTGTCGTCCACCTCAGCTAAGTGCGAAATCTATTAGCCAATTGCATTAGCTCAATGTTGCATGAAGGTTAGCCCATGGTTTGTCAAACAAGACTTCATGGATGTTACCGTGTACTTCGAAGTACATGACATGTACGCTGTACTCGGAATGCCAAAGAATGGGTCCCATGCGGATTAATTGGTAAGGTTACTGCGTAAGCGTAAGCTGGCCAACATTCGTACATTGTTCAACATTGGGAAATGCTACATGAAACGCGCGTAGATTCTGCGGCTGCGGAGCAGGCGCAGGAGATGCGCAATTTCATATGAATGCAGTGGGGGGGGGGCGAAATGACGATATATTTTTCAAAATATCATGCCCGGACATTTTAGTGAACGGCAAACATGCTAGATGGCTGCACCTTGCTGCTCGCGCCTCGAGTACGGCGCAGTGAACGAAGACGTGCTTCACTCCGTCCCAATAGGCTCTACATGAAGACGAAACCCGCCGGCTAGAACAAGTAGAGCTTGCGTGACCGCGTCCACACAGCGTAGCAACGCTTTCTCTCTTTTTCCTTAGCTAACTAACACTCGATCACCACAATATCGCAGCTAAAATTTCAGAGCTTCTCTTCGTGCGAAGCGCGACTTTGTGTTGTATTAGTTCTACATGTACTGAAACCGACTCGCATTTTTAACGAGGTCTACCAATTAATGTACGGTATACTATTCTAATAGACTATTAGTAATAGTTTACCCTCGACTTGTATACAATAGGGGTTTCAAAGTCGACATGAGCCTGGAAACAATGTTTCCGAAACATACTAGAGGGTTGGGCTGGTAGCGCTGGTCATACATAATCTAAATTAATTCTTCGAAGTATGTTATAGTGCTCGTATAATACTAAACGTTAGTAGCACTATAATATATGGCACGTGATGCTGTCCCCGACTTTGTATTGCAGTAGCCTCTCTACTGTCGTAACCGACTCGCACCTTTTATATAGCCGTCTATACGTGTCCGGATAAAAAGAGATTTTTAGTACACCCCTGACTGGACCCCAAAAACCCTGGCATGGGGCTCCTAAACCCTACCGCGCTCCGCGCGGGGCTCGGCTCGCTACGCTCGCTCTGTGTTACCCTACCGCGCTTCGCGCGGGGCTCGGCTCGCTGCGCTCGCTATGCGCACCGTTTATGCCCTCCGGACAGAAGTAAACAAGGCGTATACTTCAGTCGGGGACAGCAGTCACACTCATAATATATTACTATTGTATTGCAATATACTACTATTGAATTGTAGCATATTACTATTGTATTAACCCTTTCGTGAACGCGATATACCTTTTTTTGGATCAACCGCGGGACAGGCCAAATTTGGATCAAATTTGGTCGCGCGACGGATCAACTTTTGGATCAACCGTTTCTTGGATCAAATTTTGGATCAACTTTAGGATCAACTTTACAAAGTTCAGGTTATACGTTGTGTTTTGTTGTTAAGGTCTATAATGGGCTATTGCTCTTATCGGAGATACATTATTTATAGTGGAAGGAATCATACAGTTCGGTGCTACACTGATATTTTCATTATTATCGTTATTATTAGTTGCTTTTACTTCAAAGACGCCATGATTATCGTTATAATTAGCTGCATCTTCAGCCTAAGGATATCAGTCGGGGCCTTTGTTCGGCGGCTTTCAAACTCCCATTACCCCATTTTCCAGCAAACAACAAGTCGACATCTCCACCCAATTATGGAACTTCTTCGCTCAGACTCGTTTTCGTCTCAAGGATCTGGGGACACGGAATCCTTGCCCTCCGACGGTGCAAGCAGCGCAACGGACTTTTTGCAGACCGACGGCGGACGCTGTGCAGATGAAGAGGAGACGAAGGATGCGGAGCACGCAGAGACAACGACAGGCGACGGACTTATGCCCAGCACCGGCCCAGTTGTCTACAGGGGATATTTCTACGCGAAATATCACGAAACGGGGATGACGACAAACTATCGTTGCAGCTCTCACAAGAGGACCAAGTGCAAGGCCAAGCTCTACGTACGCACAGAAGGGACCATCATCCAGAAAGGGGAGCACAAGTCTGGCTGCAATCGGGACATAGTGCGGGGGACTTCTGCTGATCCAGTTTTAAACACAACAATCCTGGCTGCGGACATTTTAGAAGTCGACGAGCTCGCTATTTTCCAGCCGACTTTGGAGCCGACCGAGGTTTGGAAGATAATCTGAGACAAGTTTTACAGAAACATGAACACAATTGCGAGCGGAATCAACAAAACTCAAGTTCAAGGCCAATTTTACCGCACCAAGCTCAAAAATTTCGGAAACGATGTCTTCGTCAAAATCAAGAGCGAACCTTTGTGCAGTGTTCGTGAGAATTCTGACCTCAAGTTCTTTCAGTACCACGGCTCGTACTACGAAGGCGATGTTTTGCACCACCTGGTCCTGTGGGGACATCCGGCCTTGCTGGACCGTCTAAGAGCTCGTCAAACCTCAATGTTTGTGGATGGCACCTTCCGAAGCGTTCCCGCAAATTTCTACCAGCTCGTCATCGTGATGGTGTACGACGCGATTTCGAATCTGTACATTCCCAGCTGCTACGCGCTAACTACAGGCAAGACGACAAAAGTTTATGATTACGTGATGTACCACACCAACGCTGCTGTCGACTTTACCATGGATCCTTCGTACATCTCCTGCGACTTTGAACAAGCAATTATCAGCGCAGTCAAGCACCAGTTCCCCCGGTCAAAAGTTATCGGGTGTCTTTTTCACTTCAAGCAAGCACTGCGGCGCAAGATGCTCAAGGAGGGGATTTCGGAGAACGAAGTCGGGATTGCGATGCAAGATGGAGCGATTGATGAGTTGACAACAGTGCGCCCAAGCGAAATTATCCGTTCTGGAATTCGCAATGTGAAGACCACAATTATGGAGGAGTGCCAGGATCAAAACATCCCGTATTCCACCGAGAAATGGAGCAAGTTTTGGAAATATTTCGTTCGGACATGGATCAAAAAGTACAAGCCCGAAGACTGGAATGTGTACGGTGTTCAAGATATTGTGAACCGAACCAACAACCCTTTGGAGCGATACAACCGCACGTTGAACCGCGCCATGGGCGAGCCCCATCCGGACATCGGTAAATTTGTTGTGGTTCTTGAGACAGAAGCACAACGGTATGTCGACTCTTTGGCGGATGTGGCCAACCGCAGGGTTCGCACACCTCGTCGTGTGAGGTCAAGACTTTCTTCAAATGTGATCGAGGCGGCAGAAGACAGTCCTTGTGAAGACGAAGAAGTGGCTTCCGACTCGTCCCAATCACCAGAGTACTAACTCACGCAACACAGTTGAAAATTCTTATTTCATATCGCTTTTTCTAATACAACAAACTTTCATTTCTATCACAGCCTCGCTTTTATCACTGTTGTTCACTATGTACTTGTTGGTCAGCACGGAAACTGCGATTAAGAATCAAATGGATGAGTTTCAGACATGGTTTGGCTAAATTCAGCACGTAATTGGATCAGTTCAGCATTTTTTTGGTACAAAACTGTTGGGAATCCGGCTTTATTTGGGATTAGAAACAGGTTTCTAAAAGGACCACGCCATAGAAATGTAAATTTCTAATCGTAGAAATCGTCGACAGGGTGCCCATCCATGTAGTAATGAACGTGCACATTGATGGGACCGACGATAGTAGGCACGTTGTGCGACGATTCGACGCTCGTGGTTGTGCGACGTGTCGAGCGTCGCGGGGGTGGCGTCTGGGCTGGTGGAGGGGCATCGAATGGGGGCAGCGGGCCTTGGTACTCGTGCAGACGGCCCACACGCTTGAGGTAATCGTAGCGGTTGCGGTAGGCTTTCTTGCGTTTAGCCAGCTCTTTGCGCTGCTTGACGAATTGTGCGCCGCATGCAAACACCTTGTCCTGGTGGCGTTTCATGTTTCCATGAGTTGCGAAGCGCCTCTTGCACTTGGGGCAAGTCTTGGAGCGGCGCGGCATTTTCCCTAATAAAGTCTCAAACATAATATAAGTTTTGAAAACATACTATAAATTACTGGAGGTAAGGGCCCCGTGCGACCGATCAACTTTTGGATCAAAAGATTCCGGCGAATTAATTAATACGCTAAGGATTATCCTAATTCGTCGATTAAATAGTTGATCCAAAAGTTGGCCTGTCCCGCGGTTGATAAAAAAAACCTCCGTGAACGCGTGTATTTGTCTTACTTAAACAATACTATACAAACCCAAGATGTTAGACTATGGAAGGGGGCATTTTTCGCCCTTTCATTTGGCCACGGTACTACTACAAATCTTCCGCAAATCATTGAACAATATTTGCGAGCCAATGGGACACTGCCCATATGGGCGGGAATTCATGAAAGGGCGCATTTTGCGCCCTTTTGTAGGTGGATACAGTGGTACTCCAAGATAGACCCACGAAAGGGGGCAAAATGAGCCCTTTGACCACGAAAGGGTTAAGGTATAGCATATTACAGTGCTCGTGTAATGCTACGTTTTAATAAAAATGCTACTGCGCATCTCCTGCGCGACATCCATTATTCAATCGCGGACCCCCCCCACGGATTTCCTACAACCTATCCGTAGAAGAGGGTTCCCGGAATTCCGGCCAAAAAGATCGGTTTCTTTCAAATCACTATCAATCAATCTAGTGAACCGACGTAGGCCGCCACCAACACCCCCAGTCTTGATTTTCGGTCGCCGCAGCAGCCCTCCCCCGTTTTTACGGTAAAACCTCCGCTGCTGTGGCGCCGATGAAGCAAGACTGAAGACCACCAACACCGATCGCCGGCACCCCAACCCCAACACCGGGGAGGACGACACCGACGCCGTGACCATGCACGCCGGGGCCGTTCAAGTATGGACCCACTTTGACACCGACGATTACCTCGCCTGTGCTCGTACATCTGTCAGACGCTGTTGGCGCCGTAGGTGAATATGCTGTACGCGAACCCTGGTTTGATGTCCGCCCATCTCCGAAAGGTGAGAGGTTATATGCGTTATGTTGACTCACTTGACTCCAAGTCTAATTTTTACAGAAGCCTACATACGCTATCAACAAGTGCTGGTTTAGCTTAGATCCCTACGGGGAGTCAATAGATATTAATAGTGGTAATATTACAATACATGTAATGTTGGTAATCCCGTATCTGCACGCATCATAAATCCCAACACCGTCTGGGCCACACGCAAAACAGGGGCTTTCAAACCCAGGCCCGGCATCATCGTACTTAACGTTTTCTCGTCATCTCCGGAATCGTATATCCTACTCAAACAGTTGGTAATTTCACGCGAAAGCCTTTATTTTTCCGTGGATTTTGAGAAAGCATTCGGTTTTTGAGTTTATTAAACTATTTAACTTGAAGTTTGAATCGAGTTCCAGGGCGTTCCGCCGGAAGGGCTTCCGGACAGACTTCGACCCGAGCGAGCAGTTGAGCACGAGGTTGGCCTCCGCCCAGGTGCCATCCCGACGGCGCGAGCACCTTTCCGGCACTCACCAGTGGAACGGGCTGCGCTGAGCGCGTATGTAAGCGAGTTGTTGCGCAAAGGATGGGTTGAGCAGTCCAACTCAGCATGGGCGTCAAGTATTTTCGCAGTGCCTAAGAAGGATCCATCGACGGGAGCTTCAGTACGCAAAGTGGACTGGATTCGCAGTGGTGAAATTACCCATCCAGTGCGCTGGGTAATTGACTATCGGTACCTAAATGAGCAGACTACGGTACCGCTTGTGCCTCTTTCGAGGGTCGATGACCTCCTGGATACACTACAGGGCGCCCGCATTTTCAGCTTAATCGACTTGACGTCTAGATATCATCAAATGAGGCTCAAACCGGCCTCGCGGCCGCTCACGGCATTTCAGGCTGATGGCGAGTTGTTCCAGTGGATCGTCGAGCCGATGGGATTAGCAGGTATGCCCGGTTCATGGACGCGCCTGATGCGCTACATTTTCGGCAACGCCCGCTTTTCAACATTCTGTGTGGTTTACCTGGACGACATTTGTGTCTTTACGTCTTCACTGGATGACCACATGGAACACCTACGCGCTGTGTTGTCCGCTCTCCGTTCGGCAGAGCTGTATGCGAACCCACGTAAGTGCTCTTGGTCCCAGGAGACCATAACGTTTCTGGGTCACCGCGTCTCGAACTCGACTATCACCCTGGATCCAGCAAAGACGGAAGCCATGAAAATTATTGCAGCTCCAACCAACGCACGAGAGCTACATCGATTCCTTGGATCATGCGGCTACTATCGACGATTCTTACCCGCCTTCGCAGAACTCGTGCAGCCTCTGTCCGATCTTCTCAAGTCGTCAAGCCGATGAACTTGGGGCCCCCTCCAAACCACTGCATTCGAGCGCGTCAAGGAGATGTTGCAGTGCTCGCCGGTTCTCCAGTTGCCAGATTTCAACCGGCAGTTCTTCGTCACCACAGACGCTTCCGATATCGCAGTGGGTGGGGTGCTCAGTCAAGTACATCCATCTGGCGAACATCCGCTCGCTTACCTGAGTCGCAAGCTTAGTGATACGGAGCGCCGCTGGCCGGCTCATGAAAAAGAACTCTTCGCGATTAAGTTTTGTCTCAAGAAATGGAGGCCCTATCTACTCGGAGCGAAATTCGTGGTCTACACGGACAATATTGCGTGTAAATGGTTCCTCACCAAAAAGCAGCCGTCTCCTAAGCTGCTTCGGTGGATGGATACATTTAGCAAATACCAGTTCGACATTTTTCACCGTGCCGGCCGCACAAACGTCGTCGCCGACGCTCTTTCTCGCCCGGTCGCGATAAACTCGCTCATTGTTGCTGGACCAGACCCCGCTGTTGCTACGAGAATCAAGCAGCTATACGCGGTGGACGAAGCCTGCTGGTACTACTTGCAGGCATCCAGGCGTCCAGACGGTCGCTACAGCCTAGAAGATGACCTTATCGTGGTGCGTGACGGCCAGGCTAAGCGCGTTCTTCTACCGCGTGACGATCGACTGCTTCTGGATGTACTCGTACAGTATGACGACGAAGCCACGGTGGCTCACACCGGTGTAATTCGCACTTATTTGGCAGTTCGACAAGATTTTGTGCGGCCCGGATTGCGATCAAGTGTGGAGGATTATGCCCGTACCTGCGAGACGTGCATGAGGAACAAGTCAGGCGAGCGCAAGAAAGGTTTACTACAGCCTCTGCCAATTCCAGATGCTCCGTGGGTCGACATCTCCATGGATCTGGTGACAGGGTTGCCGGCGTCGGGCGAGTACGATGCGATTTGCGTGGTCGTGTGTCGATTGAGCAAGCGAGTCCGTTATCTGCCCACAAACAAGACGGCTAGCGCCCCAGAGCTGGCCCGCGTCTTTTTCGACCAAGTCGTGGTGATCCATGGTGCTCCACGTTCAATCGTCTCTGATAGAGACCCCAAGTTCATCAGCGAATTCTGGCAGTCTCTGATGGCTACACTTCATGTGCAGTTGCGGATGACAGTCTCTCACTGAGCCCAATCATACGGCCAAAGCGAACGACAGATCAGGACTCTTGAGGACGCGCTACGTGGTACCTTGTCACACTACGGAGACGATTGGCTGGATTGGTTACCTAGCATTGCGTATGCGCACGCGACACTAGTGAGCGTTTCGACTGGGAAAACACCGATGGAGGTCGACACAGGTCGACGTCCGATACCGCGTCTGTGGGCAACATCGGACCCCTCAGTTTTCCTCTTGGAGGGGCAACAGATTGTTGAATACGCGAAGGAACAGCTCCACAAGGCACCGGAACGACAGACGCGCTTCTATGATCAGGGTCGCCTCGAGGTGAGCTTCAAAGAATCCGACTTTGTCTACGTACGCGCCAAATTGCTGAACAAAAGCATGGACAATGACGATTATGACATCACGAAGGATCCGACGAAGAATAAGCTGTTTCCACACTGGGTGGGTCGATTCGCAATTGTGAAACGCATCAACGAAAATGCCTACAAGCTCCTACTGTCAGCGGTCCTTCGATCACATGATGTCTTCAATGTCGACCAGCTGAAGCTCTCTATTGGATGCCCACGGGAATTCATTGGCGTGCGCTGCTCCAGTCCTCTTTGATGAAGCTGGAAACAGGATTTACGTCATTGCGGCCCTACCCCAGAAGCGGCGTCGTCGAGGACGTGTCCAGTACCTGGTGAAGTGGGCCGACTTACCCGACTCTGAGAATTCCTGGGAAAACGTCGGTCGCATTTCCAAGGTGGCGCACTGGTCAACGCTCCTCGACGACTTCCACAAGCGTCAACACCGTACTTCACCTTAAGAGATGGAGGATGTAGTGTTCGTCGACGTCGGGAGCGTCAGCTTGCTCCTGAACGAATGATGTACAAGACTATGATCACCCGCGGGGCGTCGACTAGCGAGATACCAAGTTATGGCCAAGTGTGCGTGGGTCAGCACGCACACTCGACAATCAGGCTGCCCCTGTTGTTATTCCATGGATTGGGCCTCTGGGAGCTATTTTGGGATATTTTTGAAAATATGGATGTTCCAAGGGCCGAAGTTGTTCCAGAAACTACAGTTCTCTAATAAGTTTGTCATGAACTGGGTCATTTCTTCTTCTGCGCGCATTGCGACGTGAAAAAATGGTGGGTTGCCAAGGTCTTAGCAGCATTAAAATGTATTGTGGAGCAAACAAGTTTTGACCGTGCTTTACGCACGCCAAAGCAAAAAGAAAAAAAAACATTTTGACAGGTTTAGGATAAATTCACGATGTTACCGACTTCCCTATGTCAAGACATACAACAGATATTTGACCAATAATACGACAACGTTTGCTAGCCGGTCCAAAGTATAGTATACCCTATGTCAAGACATACATCACCTGTAACGGGCTGGTTAAGGTTACGTAAGTAGGTAGACAGAGTTACATAAGTAGGTAGGAGCCCCATGGCTACATTCACAAAAGTAGGTACAGGCACACAGCTAGCGTGTGCACTGTTGTCATTACCTGATTGGGTGAAAGTGGGGAGCCAGACCCATTTCAGCCAATCAGGCATCGACTTAGATTTGAGTGGTTCACAAAGAGGACGGGAGCCCCCGCTCCCGTTCCATATATAAACAGAGTTAATTTTGCCCCAAACCTGACACTTGGTTCTACTATTGCGAGCATCCTCTTGCATCTATAGTTTACGCTAGTGACGGTACTTCTTACCCCGTTACAGCACCACATGCATCGCTCGTCCAGCAATTTCACTCTGCAAAAGGATGAGTAGCAGTCAGACGAGACGTCCAAAAGGCCGCCCACGTCTGCCGGGCGGCAGAGGGCGCAAGGAAAAGCAGTACAAACTCACCTCTTACACGGCGAAGGAAAAGTTAGATGTTATTAACAACTTTGCGCAGCACAAGAACATCGACGGCACAATTAAAAAGTTCTATCATCTGAGAAATATCAGAGCCGCCGAACGCAAATTTATTCATGGCGTCGTGATAAGTTGCAAATTGAAGCCCTTCTAAATCAACCTGGCCGGGCGAATAAATGCAAGGCACGAAATGTCGGCTTAGGTACCATATTACCGAGACGCGATGAGGAAAACTCGTGAGGTGGATAAATGAGCTCAGAGAAGAAGGCGTTCCAGTCACAAGTACAATGATACGCATCCAAGCCGAAACTGTGGCAGATAATGCTGGTATCATGCATTTTGAGGGCTCGTGGTGCTGGCAAAAGCACTTTAAGCAGCGACATCGACTATCGCTGCGCTGCAAGGCACTTCAAGGACAAATCAAACCCCCTGAATTGGACAAAATTGCTGCTGACTTTGCAACATAAGTCTTGGCAAAAGCGGTGGAAATAGTTGCAACGCGCATATTCAATGCGGATCAGACAGGTTTGATATTATTTGCAATCATATTCGAATAAGAGGCTAACATTTACGCATTTTTGTTTAAAACTGCCTGTTTTGAGTATTTACCAAAGAAAACTATCGACAAAAAAGGCAGTAAAACGGTGTGGGGTCGCTGCGGTAACAAAACTAAGGACAAGGTGACCGTAATGCTTCTGGGTGACTCGGCAGGAAACAAATTTCCTCCGTTCACTGTGTTCAAAGTGCGTCCGTCAAAATTGGAAGATCGTCGGACTGAGAACGACAATCCTCGCCACGGCTACAGCGACGGGATGTGGCAAAAGTCCATTTTGCCATGGCGCTCCCTACGTTCACCAATATGTTTGTTATAGACTGGGCGAAACGGCAATGGTATGTTACCGGTTTGGAAACAGTATTTGAAGACTGATATCTACAATTGTGTTTTGTACATAGGTCTAGCCGGCACACGAATGCTCTGAAGCCACCTCTCATGGTTTAGTAGCCGACAACGTACAAGTTGGGACGACCCTCGGCGAATGGCAGCCTAGACATCCGAAGTGCTTTGTGGGGCGCGATACTTCTAATATGTGACGGGATAGCATGTCTCTGAGCCCGTACTAAGTCACTCGCTGATACCTCAGATACGGAGCTGGTAAGTGACTTGCGTGTCTACATACCTAGGTGTGTAAACGGTAGGACCACTTACGAGGTAGCATTCAAAATACTGATATGGACGTCAAACATAGTTGGAAGAGTCACTAATATAGAAGAAGAGTCACCAGTATTGGTGGAAGAGTCACCAATATTGGTGGAAGATTCACCAATATTGAAGAGGAGTCACCAGTATTGGTGGGATAGTCACCAATATTAGAGAATAGTCTCCAGTATTGGTGGGATAGTCACCAATATTGGTGGGACACCGTTAACACACTAAACTGCAGCACCAGCTATCAACCGTCTCCAACCTCCAAGTGAGTACCAGGTTAAGAAGTAGCTCTAGTGCTCCTACGACTGAAATTAATATCAACTACAAAATAATACAATAAACATTCCTTATATTTGACGCCTGAAGTATCACAGAAGCGCAACAGAGAGAGGAAAGCGTGACGGTTGAGAAGAGCAACGAAGAGGGTAGCGCGGCGACCATGGGAAGCGTCGGCATGGGAGTAGCGCGGAGACGGAGAGGGTCCATCGGCAAGGGGAAGCGCGACGGCGTGAGAGTAGCGCGGAGGTCGAGGGAGTAGCGCGTGGGGGTAGCGCGGAGGCCGAGGGAACAGCGCGAAGCTTGGGGGGCTTGCGTGGTGTCGAAGATGAAGCGCGGCGACGGCAGGGGGTAGCACGGCAAGGGGAAGCGACGGTGGGGGCAGCGGCGAGGCGAAGCGACGGCGGGGACAGCGGCAAGGGGAAGCGACGGCGGGGACAGCGGCGAGGCGAAGCGACGGCGAGGGAGGAGCGCGGAGTGGGGGTAGCGCGGAGAGGGGACGGAGTGACGGCGACGTGGAAACGTGAAGACCGAGGGAGCGGAGCGCGCCGGCGACGGGCGGGTGATGACAGACAGGTGGAAAGACGAATGAAGGGTGGTGAGCGGTTTGCATTTTTTTCATTTTTCTAGAAATGATTTTCAGAGATTCAAAATGAACTGGTAAGTACCGGTGATGGCTGCGTTGGTTTTATGCAAAAAATATTGGTGAACGTAGGCACTTCCTTTTGCCAGCCCAACGCGAATTTAACATGCAAGTCTACGCCAACGAAAAAGGTAAGTTGTTTTTCTAAAAACTTTATTGATGATGTTTTAATCGTTTTGCTCACTTACAATTGGTGTTTCGATTAGGCTGGTGGAATAACTACTTAACATACGAGTTTCTGCGCTTTCATTTCGCGTTCCGGTCATCCCCCCGCGAACCGATACTTTTGCTAATCGACGACTTCTCTGGACATTGGTCTAGTGAAGTCGTTGAGTATGCGAAATGCATCGACGTCACGGTGCTTAAGGTCTCCCCCAACGCAACCTCGGTTTCGCAACCTGCAGACGCCACGTGGAACGGCTCCCTAAAAGGTTGACTACGGAATTTGTGGATTAAGGATCTACGTGAGCAACTGCGTGCCCGGACGCCAGGCCATGCATTTAAATTAGACCCTCCAGGTCGATACCGACTGCGGCTGGATTCACAGGGGGTGGACCGATATTGCATCGTCTACAATCATTGGTGGGTTTAAGAAGTGTGGGCTTCTGTCTATCGACAATGCCGAAGTAGAAGAGGAGGTCGAGGTTGGTGATGCTCACGACAATATTGAAGAAGCGAGTCGTGCGGGTTTATTGGATGCAGCGTTCGGTGAGTTTAGTTTGAACGACGATTTCGATGATATTTTCCGTGCCGTAGCCTCTGTCGAGTAATATGCATTCTATATAAACATGTTCATGATGCTCATATTTGTAGTTTATTATTAATCCTTTCGTGGTCAAAGGGCTCATTTTGCCCCCTTTCGTGGGTCTGTCTTGGAGTACCACTGTATCCACCTACAAAAGGGCGCAAAATGCGCCCTTTCATGTATTCCCGCCCATATGGGCAGTGTCCCATTGGCTCGCAAATATTGTTCAATGATTTGCGGAAGATTTGTAGTAGTACCGTGGCCAAATGAAAGGGCGCAAAATGCCCCCTTCCATAGTCTAACATCTTGGGTTTGTATAGTATTGTTTAAGTAAGACAAATACACGCGTTCACGAAAGGGTTAAGGAAAAAATTAATATAACGCGTGCATCCATTTAGTCGGGACAGGGGATCGCACGTCTCTATTCCGCACATTGGTTGTATGTCTTGACATAGGGAAGTCGGTATGTTCACTTTTGTAGCTGTTACGTTCACGTGGCGCCCAGCTCTTGATCGCATGATGCGAAAAGGCTTACAAAAGCAAATCTTTGACGTATTTTAAGGAAGTATATTTTAATCAAGACTAATCAGTAATCCACTGTATTCTACAAATCTGAATCGGCAGATTCATATTTACGGCGTAGATGCATTCCGCATCGTGCGTATGCACATCTTGACTTGTATCCCTCTTTAAACGAATATGATTGTCAGGATATAAATCAATACATTCATATCCTTCCTATTTGAGCTCACATCGGGTGATTGCAAAAAATATATATATTGTTGAAAATGCTGCTATTAGCTGATCAATCAGAATGCACGCACCACTTCAATATAATGGTGCTGTAGAAGATACACTCGGCTAAATCACTCGTGCTGAAGAAGAGTAAGTGACTCCAGCAGATAGCTACGTTGGCATCAGCTAAGCGGCCGCGCGACCGCCAAGTACGCCACCAATCACCCAACTCGACTACCATGACTCCCTTTGTAGCGCTCTGACAAGAGGCCCAGTCGACACCATGGTGCTGCCCAACCCTGGTCGTGGGAGCGAAAGAGACATCATTCGTGATGACTCCTCCGATTATGGCGACGGCTCACTGTAAATGCTGTTTACGCAAAAAAAAAAAACTGCCCGAGTCGGTGCCGCGTAGGCTGAGTGGACTATGCAGATGTAACTTGACAGCCGGCAGCTGACTTGCCTCAAAAACTCATCGCTGAGTTTGAACGCGACGAGCTTGGTGTGAGTTGGCCAGTGGATCACAGGGCTGAGATTCCCATTGGGGTTCCTACTGTTAACATAGACAAATGCAGATAAGGAAGACGCGCAGTATAAATTGCCATACATATTGCGGTAATTTTCATTATTATTTGTAAGCAAATTGCAGTTTTATTAGTGATACATGCTGATGACAATACACTATGATACTATATTGGTGGACCTCTGCAATATAGATACATTAATCGGTTACAAGGGTTATTATCTTTGGTTTCAACTTTGCCGCTCATTTTACCTCGGCTTTAAACTTGTTATGGTTGCTACTCAACCCAGTGCACTTATCAATGCAAATATTTTGTATCAGTTGACAACAATTTGGCACAATTGTATTACGATGATTAACAGTAATATTACTTCTCAGTTCCACGCGAATATGGCCATTTCGGTTCTGAGATTGTATCTCATCATACAGAGCACCTTTTAGAAATCTGAAGCCTGCCTCGGAAAGCTGTGAGTCTCGTGCGCTCCTGGTATTTTTTTTAGCTATCAATGCGCGATATTTGGGGCGATACTATGCTCCAAGCAGGGCACCCACAGGGTCAAATTTAGTTTTTTTTGTCGTAATTCATCGGGTATTTAGCGATATTACACTGGAAATTAATGGTGGCCTTCTCTGACACACGGCCAACCATTGCACGCAACGAAACGATTAAACCTGGTGTTTTAGAGGCACAAGAGCGTTCTTTTTAAACGGGGTTTTCATCTCAACCAGCACCTATTATGGCCAATCAAATTCGAGGTAATAATTAAGCGTTGTTTTAAAGGACATATGGAGTGGATTTATGTTATGTTTAATTCACTGTTCAGTTGGCTAAGTACCTCGAAGCCACGCTCGACTTCTTCTTTACGAATTGGCAACGGAACCGGAGACGTTTTGCCGAAGTAGTGCTGCGTTCTAACGCGAGGCAGCTTGTAGTTGTTACCCCCTTCATCCTTGATCACCGACTGCATCACTTTCTGGATGGTGACGAAGCATTTGTCACTCGTTGCCGAGGGAATCGTCGCAAACGCGTCGTTGACAGCATCAATAAGCACATCCAGATTCTTCTGTCCTTTTGGTACTGGAATGCTGCAAAGAGTGAAAAACTCCGAGATCTAATACGTTCATATCGGGTGATCTAGGCGGCTGGCACGTCATTTCGATGCGCCAGCCGTCTAGCTCACCTGCTTGAACGATGTCGGCGTTCATGAGAGCAACGTGCGGACCGGCATTATCCTGCTGAACCTGAATGACTGTAGTTTCTCGCCCTATAAATTATTCAAAACACAATTTAGTCCATTTAGAAAAGCAGTCCGGCAATTTAAACGTAATTTACCTGGCCGTTTTCCGCGAATCGCCGGAAAAACTTTTTCCTTGAGCATTTTGACGTAAATCTCCCTGGACATGTTAATGTTTTTTTTTGTGTAGACGTCACCCTTGATGCGGTGCTTCATGTTCCTTTTGGCTACGTGCTTCTCTACAATCGGCCAGATACCGATTTTCCCGTCGAATTCTTCTTTTTTCGGTACAGTGGTTACAGCAATTAGTATGTCTCTAAAATTACTATGCGTTCACAATTAGTCTAGCACAGACTAATTACTGGTGCTGGTAAAATCCCAAAGTTCAAAATTAGTATGCGCCCACAAGTTCAAAATTAGTCTGTCATAAAACTGGGCTCGTCTTGGGGAAGCGGTTTGGTCTCGCCCATCCACTCCCATGGCCTGAGTTCGAGTCTCTGCGTGTGGTGATTATTCGACACAGCTGGAGGCGCAAGGCGTCAGAGACAGTATATTTCTTTCTTGCGATTGGGGGCGATGGTGTCAACAAATGAGCAGGCAGGTTTGCCCATTGCTTTCTTTTTTTACTCAAAAAGGATAAACCAGACAGCTCCAGCGCTTCCACTAATCCATTTCCGGCAATCATCTCACGCTTCACCTTGAAATCATACTCGCAAATCCTCCTTGCTTCGCTGCTCTCCACCTCGTCCACCGCGATGCCAGCGTGCGTCCAGCTCCTATCGACGTTCTCCTTGGTCTCCTCCACAACTCCAACCCAAGCAGCATTTTCTGCCATCGTCCCCTGTTCCACCTTATGGATGGGAGGTTCACAAAATGCCGTCTTCAACATGAAACATGGACTTTATCGCCTCATTACTCGTCCTTACTTAGCTTGCAACCAACGGGGGTCTACCTCCTCTTTCCGCCTCGGAAGCGCTGGAAGAACGCTAGCATCCGGTCGTCGATCAGTGGCGTTACGACGGACAAGGCGCGGACGAAATGCCGCATACCCATTTCTTTTTTTACCTATTTAAAGACCCAATTCTTCTTTTTGTATCCATTGAAGAAGTTACTGGACATGATTAAGCCGCAGTACTAGGGAGCCTCCAGCCAGAAGCAACAGAACTTTCCAGCCATCTGTAAGATTGTCGTGAGAGGCAGTGCTAGCGTCTCACTCACAAGTCTTTCAGCGCCAAGAAACCAACGACCAGTTAGCCTAAATGAAGAGTATCGCCGAGAGCTCCGCCGTTTGCGGGGGTTACGGCCAGAAGGCAGGAAGCGTCCATCAGTGCCCCGATTGTTGTTCTCCCATGCATCCATTCTGCGGTACTCCTGTCGGCCCGGAGGGCTTTGGTCAACCCATTCAATGTCCAAGCTGCTCATCGAAGTCAAGCGACCAGCCTGGTGCCAAGTCAAGTTTGCATTCAGAGCAGCAGGAAGTCCAAGCCCAAGCTCCCTCGCACTCGTTGTTGTCACCGTCTCCAATCGTAGCCGCTTTTGCGCGTGCTCGGTCCCGGAGCTCGGCCCAACCTCCATCTGTGCCGCAGCATGTCGACGATAACAAGTCGAGAGCCGAACAAGGAGTGCCTCAAACTTCAAGTGCAATAGCCGCGTCAAGTGATGAAGCTGTTGTCCACTCGCCGGAACAAGCGCTGCTCTCGCCTTTGAACCGACGTTCTACTATTCAAGTGGTCACGGAAATTGCCCAGCGAATGAAGGCGCTGCGCTGGATGGTGGAAACAGAAAAGGTCTACGGAGACAAGCACCTTTTTCCAAAGGCGGTCGACAAGTTTCCTGCAATTTTCAAGTCGGCCACTCGACGCGCGAACATTGCAAAAGCTATGAACTGGTGGAAGAAGCGGGAGATGTATCTACAATCGGAACGTGGCTCGACTGCCGTGTCTGGTCGCAGAGAGCATGGCCGTGTCCGCGCTAATCGCAGGTGTATGACGGGCAGAGGCCGCCGCCCGAGTACGTGGGTCGCGTGGCTGTATCCAGTGCTACTTGCGGAGTTTGATCGCCTACGCAAGGCCGGGCTCAAGTTTGATGCCCCCATGCTACGGCAGGTTGCCTTACGCCAGTTTGATGTACCGGGGGCTCCATTCAATACTGCGTCCGTGGATTCTCAAGATGCGTCGCTCCTGTCTAAGATTACGACAAGATGGGTGCAAGTGCTCATGGAAAAACACCGAATCGTCCTACGAGCACACACTGGAAAGCGCCAGGTCAGCCCTGAAAAGCAAGAGCAGATTGAGCGTGAAGTTGCCTCCCATCTCGGCGAGTTGAAGCGCGACTTCGAGAGCGGTATGCTTGACGTCGAGAACATTGATGAAACCCACTTCGTCATTGATTTCGACAACGGAAAGACGCTCTGATTTGTCGCGGAGTAGCAAGTAAAGTACGCCGATGTCGTCTCAGGTGGCGAGGGAATAACAATGGTTGTCCGCATCTCAGGTGGTGCGAGCGGCTACATCCATCCACCAATGATGATCTTCACGAAAGCAAACCGGAGTTACCCGATTCGAGGAGTTGCTGACAATGTCAATGGAGTCTGCTATCGGACGGGGCCGAAGGGATGGATGGACAAGCGGCTTTTTCGAGAGTACCTTCAAGAAAGAAGATATCTTGCAGCAGATTCTCGTGGACGTCAGAAGGTTATCTTTCTCGACAATCGCTCCGGCCATTTAGACGAATCCGAGTGTGAAGACGAACTCCACCGTCTGAATGCGCGTCTGCGTTATTTGCCACCCAACGCCACTGATATGTGCCAGCCCGCTGACTCCTTTGTCATTGCCAAGATCAAAGACGTGTGGTCGCGCATGTGGAACGAGATAAAGATTGAGCTGATTGAAGATAAAGAAGGGCAGAACAAGGCAAGAAAAGATGGCAGCTACTCGGGAAAGCTGAAGAATCCAGGCAAGAAGTTTTTCTTGGAGCTGGCTGCTGCTGCTGTAAAGGAAGTCAACGGAAAGAGAGACAAGAATGGGATCAATTACGCCAGAAAAGCGATGATGCGCTGTGGTTTATCCCTTGGTGTTGATGGGAATTGGCGCACAACCCAGTTGTTCCCACACTTACAGGAGATCGTGAAGATGTATCCGGCTGAGTTTGCAGGCAAGGTCAACGTAACAACGGAGAGCGTGGGCGGAACTAGCGAGGAAAACGAAAGCGCGCCACCAACATTTTCAGCAGTAATGAACAGTGCGCGCAATGAAGCGCTCGTTTAGCTCACTTGAATACATTCTGGTAATGTCGGACTTTGTTCAGAATTAGTGTGTTCAAAATTTTGTTCAGAATTGGTATGTGTTCAAAATTACTATGTATGAGCTGATGACAGACTATTTAGTGTGAGCTCGTAAGAAAAACGCTTACATAAATTAGTATGTGACATACTAATTGCTGTAACCACTCTAGTTGTAGCGCGGTCGTGCAACAGCCGCCATAATATAACTTTCCCAATATACCGCTTATTCGGTGAGGACCGATACGGAACCGGTTCGTTTGGTGAAAGGTAGAACTTGGTTGAGGCTTTGTATAAGTTGAACCATTTTTCATCAATGTGAACAACGTCATACATGTGATGCATACGATATACATTTGCACCTACAACAAACATAAAATATAATTAAATAATAAATTGAATTAAGTATCAAAAAATATTATTACCTGTCGGTCGCTGCATATGCGCTAAACAAAAGAAGAGGCGTCTAAATTTGTGATTAGGCGTCCGTGTCGGCTTGACACGTTCGACAACGCGCCGAAGCGCACCGTCCTTGAGGTGCCACCACAGCGTCGTCTGCGCTATGGACGTTGCCGTCGCCAGCGACGCCTATACACTTATGCTGATAGAAAAAGGTTTCCTTCCACTGTGCTTTGCTAAACCCGGCAAAACGCTTGGTTCTACCACAATAGAGTTGACACCTTTGAAATTAAAAAATGCCAATGTTTTTGGGTCAGTGCTTAACATTGTATCCGTTGGTGGGCTTGTACTGATTTTAATATGCCTTCTTGTCTAATTTTCATCAAACATCTGTTGGGCGGCTCTTTGGAGCAGCATTAGTGTGCGGCGTTTTTAAGCTGGCTAACTTTATTAGACGCTAACTAACTGTGGTCACTAACTTATT
This sequence comes from Phytophthora x cambivora, assembly GCA_033557925.1. Taxonomy (NCBI): domain Eukaryota; phylum Oomycota; class Peronosporomycetes; order Peronosporales; family Peronosporaceae; genus Phytophthora; species Phytophthora x cambivora. The sequence continues at coordinate 741,423 of JAUCEB010000027.1, read as the reverse complement.
TATACACTAACTACATGTTTGTAACATTTTAGCTTATTGTAAGTGAACGAGTTAGTAGCATAGGAAAATTCCCGAGGGGCTATTTTAAGGCGTATAACTTGTTTTAATTAGTTGCAGTACACTTTCAAGCAGACACTCATAAACCTATGATTTCATGTAATATAAAGTCATCCATATCGTTAAATAAATAATATTTAACGAGAAGGGTGACTTTGATGCGGATTAAAGCCATCTGCAAATTGTGGATTTGCTGATGACATGAGTCGCGTTCGCTCCGACGGCCGTTGCTTTACAAAATATGCCAAACGATCATACACGTTCTGAACTACTCCGGCTAATACGAAACCGGTTTAATGGGTACTATCGCTATGTATGCATTCCGTCTGAGGTAGCAGCAGCATTCATCTTGAGTTGAAATCTCAGCTTAATCCCCACAATTCACTTTCAAACAAGCATCAAGTATTGCTACCCACCTCTCTTCCATGGACGGCAACATCCTCGTTGTTGCACCTGCGCAGTCCGCCTTCACGCCCAGGAATATTTTAAGCCCTGCTTAGACGAGGGCAACTACCGTGTTAGATTTGCGGCAAGTGTCGCAAGCACACAGGGGTACTGCAGTCTGGTATGCCACGTCGGGGTTGCCCGCCCAACCTTTGAGACCGACATGCGCGAAGCCACCGCCCCTGCAACCAGTCCACTAATGCCGTGAGTGAGCCAAAAGACCTTGAACAGGTGTGCGTGGGTCAGGTGGGTCGTCACTTGCAACCTACCTGTTTATCCAAGGAAATGCGCCGGTAACTATTTTCGTGTCTAATTTTAAGTGATTTGTTGCTACTAACTTTTTGTGACTGCTGGCCACGTACACGAGCCTTGACCTCATATCTGTGACCACACTGACCTCTATCATGGAGGCAGTGACGAAGGCGGTGGAGAAGGCCGTCGGCGACGAGATGTCTGAGCAGCATGGTTTCATATTGGACGGGTGGACGCACGGTGCACAGCACTAAACGGCTGTTTACTGCTGATTTGTGACAGAAGCTGACACGCAGTAATTATTTCCGCCACATGTGCCGGTGATGGACGAGCCGGGCAATCAACTGAATGCAGATGGTCATATGGCGACTATCAAGCGGTTTCTACCGTTTTTTTTTTTGCAAGCCTGGATGTTCATAGTTGCTGCGAACTGCGTTGTCATCAAGCGGATCGCTATTTGCTAGGCGTGCCGCTTGTTGGTTGTGCAAGTCACCGGCTGAACTGGGCGGTGCGTGAGTAACTGGCGTCATACGACGACTTGTTGGAAGAAGTGCAGCGCCTGGTGCGGAATCTTAGGATGCTCAAACAACCGACTAAGTTGCGGTATGTGCGGTTTATGGATTATCTATTTGGGCAAAACAAATGTGACTAAATTATGTACTTTTTTCCCTCTCCGAATTAGTGCCAAGACCCCATTGGTTCGACAGGACACGCGCTGATCATCCACATTTTCGATACGTGAAACGGTATTTTTCAGCTGCGCAAGTTCATTTCCGCAGAAGTCGACCCCCCCCCCTCGCGCACGGTGCACCGCAACGTGGAGGCGCTGTTAGGCAGCCTGCGCGATGTCGAGTTTGTATTAATCGCCTCCAAGCGAAAGGCCTGGGACTGCTTAAAGCGCGCATCCTCTTCTGAGCGTTCGGCCAACGTATGACAATATTCTTGGTACGCGCTAATATGCAGTTTTATGTTAGATAATATATTATGACGCTAACTACCGCTCTAGGGTATGTATATAGCATCCGACGCGAACATCGTTCATTCCGCTGCGTGCAAGCAGGCTGTTATGAAAGTCCTCGATCGACTGGCGGCTTCACTGACGAGCGCTGAAGAGGGCCTTTCTTATGTGCGCATGCGGGGGTGCCGGAGCCAACGTCGGTGAGCTCCGAAGGATTCGCAGAACGCACGCTCAGTCACCACTAATTTTCCGTAGAAACGGCTTTCCACATTTGGATCGAAGGCATTTCGCCCACGTCCAACATTGTACAAAGGATTTTCAGTGTGACTTGTGCTGTCTTGCGCCATGCGCACCATCGCATCTCGCCTATAATGCTGGAGATGATCTAGTTTCTAAAGACTAGCAGTACCAGTTAGAATATGGCAGCTGCCGAGAGTTGCTTGTAGCCCGGTAGGTGAGTAAGGCTGCATTTTTTGCGTCACCACCATATTTATTTCCGCGTGCAAACAACTATGAATTTCTTTGCTGTTCCATCAATAGTTATACATCGAATAATGGGCCTACCAGTTAGTCGTTCTACCAATGTACAGACCACCCCGCAAGAGGAACATGGGCCCGCACGCTGACAAGAAAGGTATACCGTATCGCAAGTGTAATATCCAGCGACTTGTTGTATCCGACACGTAAAATTAGCCAATAAAAATAGAGCAAATGTCGTACTTGAAAACAAATGTCATATCCGACACCGAATTGGTGGACAGCAAACCGGGACACTTTAGTTGGACGGAATGGCATTCACCCTTCAGACTCTGTTAGCTCGATCCCACTTCGCAATGGGCAAGGGAAGACAGAAGCATACTGAAAACGGCGGGCGTAGCCCTCGCGCTTACAAGCGGTCAGTGCCAACTCACCAGTTCAGGCTCGATGTTGTTCGGTATTTCGAAACCCACACCATGGAAGCAACCATGAGCGAGTTCTGCAAGGGACTTAAGGGATCGCAGCGCCAGACCAAGCGTACAAGTGTGTATCTATGGCGCAAAACAAAAAGGATAAGCTCGAGGAACTCTGCAAGACGACGGCAACCTCCCAGCTACGCCAGGTTCGTCTACGTGGAATGGATACAACGCTGACTCGTGATGCCGAGGTGCACATATTAACACGTACCGTATTCAGGAGCTGCCTGTCTCAAGTTTGATGCTGCACCGAAAGGATCTATCTATCGCTAAGGACATGGGCATTCCAAGGAACGTCTTCGCGGCGTCACGTGGCTGGGCAACTGGATTCCTGCGGAGGCATTACCTGGCTTTCCGCGCAAAGACTCGGCAAGGACAGACCAAGTCGGACGATGCCGCCCTTCATGCTTTCAACGTCCCGGTCAAGCAGATGATGGCCGAGCTAGGCGTGGACGTGGTCTACAATGCTGACCAGACACCTGTGTTCTTTGAGTACCTGCCCAAGTCTACCATCACGACGAAAGGGGCGAAGACAGTGTGGGTGCGATCGACAGGCAAAGACAAGGAACGCTTTACCTGTATTCTGCTTGGAGACTCGCTCGGGCGCACGTATCCGCCGTATTTAGTGTTGAAAGTGACGCTCTCCAAGATTGCAGCTACACGTGCCGAGAACTACGCCAAGCGCCACGGCTTTGACGACTGCTGTGGAAGAAGCTGGCCCCCCTCCAAGCTCGCAACAGCGTCGTCATCTACGGTAACAATAGCGGCTGGTGGAATGAGGGGCTAACGATTGACTGGTTGCGTTTTAACTTCGGCTCGCGACCTGATATGGACACCCCGGTGTTGCTACTGTTCGATGAGTTTAGCGGTCATTGGACAGATTCGGTCCTCGCATGTGCCCAAGAGCTCAACGCTGAGCTGATGCCCGTTCCCACGGGGTGTACAAGCGTCTGCCAGCCCGCTGACGTTGCCTGGAACCGCCCGCTCAAGACTCGCCTTTGGACGCGCTGGATTGAGTATCTCGAGCAGCAGATGGCAGATCATGAGGCTTCTGTGGCGGATGGCAAGACATTCAAGATGATAGCGCCTTCCCGAGACGATGTGGTGGAGTGGGTTGCCAGTGGGGCGACTTGACGGCTGACACGATTGCGAACGGCTTCAAGGGATTGCTCAAGGAGAGCAGCGAGGAGGACGATGAGGTAGCCTTGCTGCAGATTGACCGCGTCGTCGAACGCTTAGACAACCTGGGACTGCTAGATAAGGAGGCGGGCGAAGTGGCGGAGGACCAGGACTACGTTGACCGTGTTGTTAACAGCATCGAATACGCCGACGTTTAGATTGGTATCAACCCTGCCTGGGCGCACACATGTTTATGGCTCGAGCATTAACTTGTAGGACTTCGATAGAATCCTTGTGCGCGCTGGGAGGGTTCTCGGGGTAACCCCCCCCCCCCCCCCCATCCTGAATTCAGTGGTGCCATTAGATTTAACTCAACTCGATCTTTTGTCCGGAAGCATTTTCCCATTCTATGACCGCCATATGTCTGATTATTCCTCAAATCCGTTTCAAATGGTTTTATAACATATGACAGGATAATCATGCAGGCAAATATCCGTGAATTTGGCTGCTGGGTATGACACTTGCGATACGGTATGATGCTTCACAGGAATTCAAAGCCTGTTATAGCCGTGTGGCGTCTCGCGAGCAAGCCCTCTGTACCATCGCGGTACCTGCGTGCGGTTCGGGATGTACGCCCCTAAAGATATCGGGTCAACATTCGCTCTCAGGTACGACACCAGCTTCGTGCACTCGATCAGTTTTGTGCCACTTTGGTTTCAGCCAATAAGCCGACTAAAATTCGTGTTAGACTCAATTTTTGGTGTAATATCGGTAAGCGTTGCCAACCAGTAAAACCCATTCGACCAAATCACATTTCCCGCCCAATTATACTCACTTCCAAACCAAGAATGAAACATTAGAACCACCACGAAGCACAACAACCAACACGACGACCTACATACCTGCATACACGAATGAAGACCTGAATTGCGGCGTCAAGCGCGTTCTAGCCAGTGATCAATTGCCTGCAGAAGAACCTTGAAGCCGGTGGTCGACGCGGTACGGAGTATTTGGTTCGACGATGGGCTATACTTGGTGGGCGCCTACAATCGCAACTACGGACACTGTGTGATTTTGAGAGTGTCGGAAGCGGGGACGAAGCGCTCCATCATCGATGAAGACAAGAGCGGTCGCTATCGAGAGAAGCCTGTCAATGAGCACATGTGGATCGTGTTTTTCGCCTTCGTACGCCCGTTCCGCGTGTTCAAGCCGCGTGTGTAGGTAACTGCAGAGTGTCTGAAGAGGATTTCAAGGGCGTTTTTTGGCTGCCCGAGCTCAAAGCCGGCACTGATCATGGAAGACAATCAAAGTACAACCCCGAGCACCATGGTCGCAGCAAGCACATTGATATAAAATGCTTCTTCGTCCAGGGGAAGGTACACCGTTCACCCTAATTAGCCGTGTGACTTAAATAGTCAAGCATCGTACTTATACGAGATTTTACCGTATATTCACCTAAATTAGTCCTGCACCTGAATTGGACAGCGGCCAAAACAATCTATAGGCTTGACAGCCAACCACTCCACCGCCGGTACACCGTGCTGTTCGAAGAACACAGTACTCCCATTCTCCAATTACAATGGCCAACGACGCAGCACGAAGCCTGCAGCAGGTCGTGCCTCTATGCGACCGGGTTCGCTGCACCGACTGGATGGAGCTGGACCAATCCCTTCGCGGCTAGAAAGGTCTCTACGGGCGCACGGTGGACTTCTTCCCGGCCCTTTTCCGCTCCTCTGACCGGTGTGTGAACATAAACAAGGCCCGCGACTGGTGGAAGAAGCGAAAAGAGACAGCGGCCAGCCTCGAAGACCCAGCGGAGCTCAAGTTTGCGACCAGCCGACAGCGTATCCACCACCAGTTCGTTGTGAAGACGCTCAGAGGAAGAGGAACGAAGCTTGGCAAGCACTGGGCGTGGCTCTATCCACTGCTGCTAACCGAGTTCCAGCGTCTGCGCCGAGCCGGAGTCAAGCTTTCAAACCAACTGGTGGCGGAAATGGGCGTCGTCTTCATTGAAGACAGCGTGCACCCATGCTTCAACGCTCGGCTTACTGTGAAGGGCAAGCCATTCACCAGCATGCTGACCCCACGCCACATCCAAGACTTCCTCGAGCGCTATAACATCGTCTACAGGCGTCACAAAGGCAAGAAGCAGGACAGTCTGGAGAAGCAGATGCAGATTGACAAGGACGTGGCCAAGCACATGGGCGAGCTCTAGCGACAATTTGAAGACGGCACGCTGATCCCAGATGAGCAATACAACATGGACGAGAGCCACTTGGTCATCGACCTCGACGACGGCAAGACACTCGACTTTGTGGGCGCTCAGTCGGTGAAGTATCGAAGCATCGTATCAGGTACGCTACTAAACAGTATTGTGTCTGTAATCTGTGACTAACGTGATCATTGTGATGCTTTGTGACAGGACGCGAAGGTATTACTATGTGCGTCCTGCTGAAGGGAGGCAGCGATGCCCGCATTCTGTGCCCGATGCTAATCTTCAAGAACAAGGCCTCAAGCTACCCCATGCAGCATCTACCGGACAAGATCTCAGGTGTCTGCTACAGAACCTCCCCAAGCGCGTTCCTCAACGGGCGTCTCATGTGTGAGTGGCATCGCGAGCCGCGGTGCTGGGGACCTGGCGGTCCGTTCGCGAGCTCGCGTGTGCTCTGGATGGACAATGCAAGCGGCCACTGTGGTGACGGGGTTGAGGATACTGCACGCGAGCCGTGGACGAAGGTGAAACTGTTTCCTGCTAATGCTACTGACAAAGCGCAACCTGCAGATCGTTTTCCAATCCAGCGCATCAAGGAGCATTGGCGTCGACTAGCAGAGCGGCGCAACATGGAAGCAATTCGCAACGGCGAATGGAAGACAGGTGCTTCGTCGTCCGGAAAGGTTGCTAACCCTGGTAAGATGGTCTTCCTCAAGCTCGCAGCGGAGTGCATCAGGCTCGTCAACTTGGAGAAGGACAAGAACTGGGGCAACTGGGCCAAGAAGGCCATGGTGCAGTGCGGACTCGACGTCCCCCGCGATGGAGTGTGGAAGACTGGGCAGTAAAGCTTTTGTAAATATGTCTGCGCTCATTTCACTGGTGCTGCAGTAGTTGATAGTGAACCCATTTCTCGATACCTTCCCCTGGACGAAGAAGTCTTTTATATCGATGTGCTTGCTGCGACCATGAAGTTCGGGGTTGTACTTTGATTGTCTTCCATGATCAGTGTTGGCGTTGAGCTCGTGTAGCCAAGTTTTCCTAGCAGTAGCTTTACGAATAGTAGCTCTTGCATGCAATAGAAGAGAGTGATGTACTGTACTCTGCTTCTGTCGTAGACAGCACCACCGTGTGGTGGCGACGTGAGACCCAACTAATAGGACTGTTGCAGAACATGGTGATGTAGCCACCAATGCAGCTGCGGGTATCTCGGCAAGCTGCGTAGTCGGAGTCCGTGGTATGCCATGAGGTATTCATCTGACTGAAGAAGCTCTAGATGTTCCATTCATCCAAGTGTATGCCTAATGGGCTCGGGCGCGGAGGCCCGAGCGTCCGGCGTCAGCGCTCGCGCGTAGGAGGACGCGACCGTGTAGTCCTCGCGCAGCGCGAGTGCGAATGCGGCTTCGAGTGTCGACGACTCCGCTCGCGTGAGGCAGTACCGTATCATGGCCTCACGCATCCCAAAGATGAAGACGTGCACTTGAGAGGCAACGTCGATCGGGTTCGTGACGATGCACGAAACCAGGTATCGGGGCTTCTGCACGTAGTCGCGCATGGACATCTTGCCCTGTCGAAGGGCGAAGAACGTCGCACGCGTGCGCGACTCGTCTTGCGGAGGACCGAACGCGAGTCGGAGATCACTCTGGAGACTCTCCAGAGTCGGGAACGCATCTTGGTCGACGACGAGCTAGCCAAGGGCCCACTCCTTGGTCTTTCCGGAGAGGCGAGACAACAGGAAATGACTCTCGCCGTCGGCGCTTCGATCAACCTCGAAGTGATCGCGATGTCGATCTCGCGGAACCAACAGTTCTGCGGGAGACGGTCTTGTCCGGCGCCGGAGTTGGACGACATCTCCATCTTCACGGCGTCGTATCGATAGGAGTGCGAGTGAGTTGGTACTCGCCGCTTCGCTTCGGCGAGCTCGCGCTCCATGAATTCGTTGATGGCTTGGCGCTGTTGGTCGGGGGTCGATGAGCTCAGCAGCGACGTGACGACGAACTCTCCAGACACCGCCGCGAGGCGGTGTAGCGCTTGCCACTCAACAGTGGTGAGGTGGGGAAACGTCGTGTGCTCCAGGTCATCGCTGGAGCCACCGACGGCGTGCCTTCACTCATCTCGAACTTGGTCAATGGAAGGACTACGACGTGCTACCAGGTGTAACGGGGTAATAAGTACCGTCACTAGCGTACACTATAGATGCAAAAGGAAGCTCGCAATAGTAGAACCAAGTGTCAGGTTTGAGGCAAATTTAACTCTGTTTATTTATGGAATGGGAGCGGGGGCTCCCGTCCTCTTTGTGAACCACTCAAATCATAGTCGATGCCTGATTGGATGAAATGGGTCTGGCTAACCACTTTCACCCAATGAGGTAATGACAACAGTGCACACGCTAGCTGTGTGCCTGTACCTACTTTTGTGCATGTAGCCATGTAGCTCCTACCTACTTATGTAACTCTACCTACCTACCTACTTACGTAACCGTAACCAGTCCGTTACATTTTCTGTTACGACTATAAATTAATGCGTGACTCTGTGCTTGAATTCGCTTAACCCTTTCGCGAGCCACTCGGCTAAACTATAGTCAATATTTTCTAAAGGAGGCATTTTGCTCCCTTTAAGCAGTGTTGGTTTTTTACGTACCTTTTTACTTAATTTAAGTGGAAACGCCTGTAAAAATGTAAAAACCCTCTTTAAAAACGTGGAAACAGTCGAATATCTCAGATCTTTGGATTCCAGTGTCCCGAGTCGGGAGCCCCGACATGCAGCAGTGGGACAGCGCCCATATTGATCTTGCGGGGCATACGGCGGCGAGCGTGAATGCGGCGACCTTCGGGGCAGTGTGTATGATGCGGTGACGAGCGTGAGTGCGGCGGCTTTCAGAGTGGCGGGGAGCTGTTAAGATCAAGTTCGAGAGCATACCCCGTGGCAGCGTCGGCGGGTGGATCGATCCCATTGAATTGTCCGTCAACGTGACTACTCGTCCGGGAGATCGAGCTCAAGGAGCGTGTCCCCGACGGCTTTGTGGTGCTGAAGGGCACGGTTTCGACGTTATGCCTCACGTGTGCGGGTAAGCACGTGGTCAACTCGGGCGCCGTCCTGCTGTACTTCTCTCGTGGCGATACCTGCCACAACCGCACCATGCCGGTGAGGCGTGCGGCGTTGCTGACCGTCCCTGAGGTTCTGCATCTACTTGAACAAGATGCTTTTGCGCAGCAACGACACCCTAAATTCGCCCACATAGCGACGACGGTCCCCAAGCAGGCCCGGCGACGCCCTGCGGCTCTTTCTATGGTTTAAGAACTGGTGTGCACGTTGATGAAGGCAACGCCCTGTTGGTGCTGAAAGCAAGCGAAGGATGTGTCATGCAGCTGGAGGTGTACTTGTCAGCGCTATGATGGAGGCGGCTGACCTGCGCAGCGAGATGTTTTGTCAACTAAGTGCACCAAAGCCAAGCAATCGCGGCCGAGCGGCTAGGGTTGCATGAAAGAAGAATTCGAGCGAGTCATATCGGTAAAACAAGCTAATTAGCTGCTATGGTGCTTCACGAGCGACCCGAGAGATTCCAAGCGCCATGAACCTGCTGCACCTCTGCTGCCATATGCGCTGGGCGCCGCCGAGGGGCGCTGCTTCGCCAACGGCTTGGCAACCGTGTTGTACCAGACTTCTAGATGGACGTGGGTGCACGTCCAGCATCTAGGACTCCCCTGCGGCCCGGTCTGGCCTGCGCCAACAGGGCCGACGACATCTTCTACCAGGGCTGATATATACGGAGAGGCAGCTTAGGGGCCACGCAGACGAAGGCACCAAGGTAAACCAGGAGCGTGAATACTGTGGACATGCGTCGTTCAAGATGGCGCAAGAGCGACAGTGCAGCTAGATAACCAGCCGACCTCAGTGTTTGCAGTACGCCTTTGTTATTGAGATGGCCAGAAAGATGTACGTGGCTTCCCACTTGTGTCAGCAAGTTCTTGTATTGTGCATGATGTGTTATAGATACCCCTAACATGAAAACTAAATCGTCGCTAACTTCACTTGAGGCGAATTAAAGATGCTAACGTTCAAACACGATTTAGGCGCTATTGATCACCAGCGACGCCAGGCTCGTCTTTCGGGCTCGGATTCCGTTTAGGCTGTTTTCTTGAGGAAAGGTTGGGTCATTGCTGGCGGGATAAGCTTGTCGGTTTGCTGCTGGGATATGATCAGCGTGCGAACCAAGCCTTGTAGTCATGAATGGCGAGCTAGTTTCAGTACTGCTGTTTGGATCGTCCGTGGGGTCATCGTCACCTGTGTTCCCACTGGTTTGATCCGCCTCGCAGTTCGTAGCAACCTGGTCGACACTTGTTTCGGGATCAACAGAATCTGCATCACTGTTACCAGCACTGCCACGGGAAGCTGTGGTAGTATCCAAAATCCTGCTCCACAACCCAACTGTGTTTTCATCCCCGTATTCGTCTATATCCTTCCAGTCGAAGTGTGCTAGATACTCATCAAGCTGTCGATCGCTGAGGGCGACAGTATCAAGTTCAGCAGTCAGATTATCGACAACATTAGCAACGGAAGGTGTCGGGCCAGGAATCTCAGTGGTTGCACAGGAACTACTGGGCAGTAAAGTTAGTTGACCCGACGGCGTATCCAGTTCCGGTTCGCTCACGCTGCACGCTGCATGAGCCTCGAGCTCTCGCTGCTCGGAGAACAGTGCCCGCGCCAATGATGCTGACTGAAGTTGGTGGTCTGGCGACGCGTAGCCACTTTGAGCCACCCATGCAGGGGCTCAAGCTCGTGGAGTAGTCGGGGCAGGAGTTGTACGGGCAGTAGTGGAGCGAGCTGGAGTAGTACGAACTGGAGCGGGGCGTGCTGGAGTAGTGCGTACCGAAGTAGTGCGACCCGGTGTAGCGCGAGCGGGAGTAGAGCGGGCTGAATTCTGCGGCGGGGCAATGCTTGGTCGTTCTCGAGAGTCTATTGTTCGCAGTAGTTTCATCGAGCTCGTTGACAAGACCCTCACGCTGCGATTCTTTTCGCGAACGTATTGACGCATTATTTGATGTTTCATAGTCTTCTCTATTGCCATGGGGTTCCGCTTTGGAGTCAGGATGAGCGCAAGCTCGCTGAATAGGCGCTCGCAGGTTGCAGTGTTTACTGCACTAAACAAGATCGTTAGAGCCAGCAACGGAAGTTTGCTGTTTGGCTTCGACGTTTCCCGTACCCCCAAAATCGCATCACCAAATCGTCAGCAAAGTCGCCCTTGCGTGATATTAAGTACGTGCCTTCAATCCACTTGAACATGCCGCCACGCAGCCCGCTATCGTCACTGCTAACAAACCGACGATAGTAATAGTGTGCGATTTGGCACACGTCGTCAAGATCAGTGAGCACAGTCGAAGGAAGCTTCCTTGCCTGTTTCACGGTCTTAGGATGAAGATAAAAACCCAAGATGAACAAAGGTTGTTCACACGCGTTCCACCGGCGTTCCACTAACTCTGTGAGTTCGTCACTTAGCTCCGTGGAAGCAAACCCGCGATAGATGGCCATATACGAAACAACCACGTCGGCAACAGTGTTTTCATCTCTTTGCAGACGGAATGAAGCGGCGCACAGTGGCCGAACAATTGCTTCTGTTAGCTCCAACTTTGTCCGAAATTCGGCGTCACCAAGAACACGCAGCTTATCTTTCAACTCACTGCTGTTCCGATACGAAAATACCATGTCTTCTAGAGCTCCTTGAGCGCGGAGGAGGGATGCAAAACATGCCTGCATCGAGTTCCATCTAGTTTCACAAAACGTGAAAATTGCAAAACTATCTCCATAGCGCTTCTCCATCGCTTTGACAGCCCGCAACAGCCATTTAGAAGTCGAAGTGTTCAAATAACTGGCGACACCTGCAGCATCTGCCGAAACCTGTTGAAACACCGATTTGAGCACGGCTTTGACTAGGTTATTGACATTCTCTGGATTTTTCATCCAGAGTACTTACGAGAACGCAGCTCGACGTAAAAAAACTCTATTTCTCAATACTTAAATCCTTAGAATAAATACGTTGTGTCGAGAACAGCTGCGAAAATATCTTCACAAGATTATGCACCTGTTATCTCAGAACCGTTCCTGTTATTTTTTTTCGAAAAGGGCGTATATCCCTTCGAAATATCATCGTCTAGGCTAGAACTGTAAATTCTTGTATTATATCCTTGATACAAATGCCTACGGAAGAACCTGTAAGATAATATAGCCGGACCACAATGAAAAAAACCTGGTGAATGTTGACCCTGCTCAACACGAGCAACATTAAAACCCACCCACCCACTGAATGAATTTAGAATTTAAAAACCCACTGGGTTTTACGTTGCTTGTGTGGGCTATACATGTAGAAGTACGTACCTGCGGCCGGAACAAATGTGGAGAAAACTTATCTCCTCCTACAGCTGTGACAGCCAAATTCTACGAGTTTGTTTAGCTCGGCAACAAAATCCAGAGCTTCCCCGTGTGGAGCACGGCGTTAGTCATGAGCGAAATAATGCACAAAAGCGATGTTGGGGTAATGAAGCGCCAAAATCCGCCGCGCTCGACCGCATTGCCCGGAATTGTCCGCCACAACCACACCCACCCGCCATTCCGGCGCAAGCAGCTCGTCAATCACGCCCTCCATTTGTTGCGCAATTGCAATGCCGTCATGTCGGTCACCAGTAGGCTTCAAGCCGTAAGTCATTATCCGGTCAGATAATGCAACCATGCAGCCGAGTACATGCAACTTTGCAATAGTTTTCCCAGACGTCAGAAAGAAAATTCACCCTGCCACCGCTTTGGTTCTGAACCGCTCGCACATTCTCTCGCTACTCAATAGAGTGCAAGTCTGCGTACTCGTTTAGGACACGACCACCAATGATGTGGCGATGTGGTACGGCACCCGGATTCCCACAACGAGCGTTCAAAAAGATAAGCAGCCGCCGAAAAGACATTAACTCCACATAAGAATCCGGAAGCAGGGCCTCCAGCAGTAGGCGCCAAAATCATTTTTTCCGCAGGCGTGAATTCAGGGGGTGAAGTACACTGCAACTTTTTAGCTAAACCGTCAGTCCCAGCTTCAGCCGCATTCTCGACGCTTCGAAACGCGTTCCTAGTTACACCAACGTAGTACGAACACTCGGACAAGTGCTTCTCCCAAGCCTCCTTGCGCCCGTGAACATGGGTTGGAAATGGAATTGTCGCTTTGTCCTTCACGTGTGCCGCGTAGCAGTACTGGTACACAGTCCACCACATTGTTCTGTTGCATTTCTCGTTCAGCCGGTAAAAGTTGGTGCTGAGCGCACTTGAAGGGCGTCCACGCTCGGGCCCGCCACCTTGATCATCGCGCAGCCCAGGCAGGAGATCCATGAGGACACGGCAGCGCGAACGACTAGCGATGACGATGGCAAAGGGAGAAGTTCTTGCTAGGCAGACTGCTGGTAGAAGTGAGTGTGGCGCTTCCGAATCTTTTTTACGTCAACAATGTAAAAGACCTCCGCAAAAATGTTTTAAAGCGCGCCGAAAGACCTTTTTACGTAAAAATGTAAAAATGTAAAAATGCCAACACTGCTTTAAGGTCTGTGATGGACCGCCTTCGAATCTTCCATTTGGGATTTGTAGTTACTTTTATGAAAATAGTGCCGTGGTTCTGTACTTTTCTGTTACGACGATGAAAATAATGTCATGACTGTGTGCATGAAGTCGCTTAAAGGAAGCATTTTGCTTCCTTTAACGTGGTGACATACCGGTACATCGCTTGAAAACCGGTTAAAGGAAGCAAAATGCTTCCTTTCATCGCGAAATGGTTAACCCCAACAAACGGCCGTTTAGGACAAAGTTCCCAAAATTCGAATTCCCACGCTTTGAGTATGGGTAAGTCGAATTTGGCCCTGTTAAGCCAAAAGTACCATGAACATATGAAACTCAAGTGAAAGTTACTTTTGCCTTTAAACTTGTCCTCAAAACCCGACTTTTGCGACTCCTCGAGCTCACACCTTTAGGCGTCCATCAAATTGATACTACTCACTTACCCCCTTCGTATCATCCCCGCACAATATAACCCCCAGAGGTGCCTTTAAAATATCATTTCGATAAAGGATATATTATTAAGCGGATTCGAGGTACATGTTGCGGTGTACCAGCACCTGTGCAGCTTGTCAAGTTGAGTCAGTCTGGTATTTGCCGGCGTTTAGATTCGCTACTGATGAGAAGAAAAAAAAGGACGACATAAGTTTATTATAAATCTGTACGCAGTATTGTGTAAAATGGGTGTAAATATTTTCCAATTTGTGATTTCAGGCAGCGATGCCTTTGCTTAGTGACAATGCCATCGACTGATAACCGAGAGGGCGGTGGTTTGATCCCACCTGGCGGCATTAACTAACTATGGTGGTCGTCACGGAACTGCGAAAGCGACCGACGGGTGTCATCGAGTGAACTGATTGTCCGCCGGTTTGCTAAGTACCATGAGTTGCGATCCCCTTCTCACAACGGATTAAGATAGTAAACCCCAACAACCGGAAGTCACATTAGTCAGTATTTATTACAATTTTTATCAACAGCGGACCCAGGCGTACCTGGGGTTATCTTGTCCCTAAGAAGAGTAAAAACAAACACAAGAAAAGAAAGCGTGAAGAGCGCAGCGGATGCGTGTTATTGAGTTAATCCTATCTAGAGAACAGCCTCAAGCAACACCATCTTGGCAGAATGCCGCTGGTGGGGCAGCCTGTTGGCTATCGCTGGGGGAAGCTGTCGCCTTTAGCTTCTTTGCTCGTGTCACTTTCTTGGTGGTCCTCAGTTTTGGCATCTTCGTCGCTTTCTTGGACAGCCTAGCGATCTTGTCCAGCTTCGCGGGTCAACAGGTGCCCACCAACACAGACGGTCTCGCGAACACATTTTCGTGCGAGCGGCAGCACAAGCATCTCATTCACTACAACTTCCTTAGTCCCGAAGCCACGGGGCGAAACGAGCTGTTGCTGGAGTGCCGATCCGGATGAAATTGTGCACGCAAGCAACCATGCGGGTCTTGGAAGAAACTAACAAGCCGCATCCTGCATAAGCAGCCCTGGTGTTCTTGCCCATCTTGCATGCTAGCCACGCGGTACTAGCCATCCTGATTATGTTCCGCTTTGTCGACAGAGTTGGCATCAGTCTCCCCCACGTAGATCTCGGTCAACCGACGAAGCTTGGCCTTGAACGCTGAAAATACAGCAATATCAAGAGGCTGGAGAAGGCGAGTAGCGTTAGAAGGTAGCAGCAACTGGAGCGCACCTAGTAAATATGCCTTAACGATGATACCAGTACAGTAGTGCGAGGCACAACCATCCTTGATGAGCTATAGAAGGCGATGAACGCTGGTTGGAACGCTCGCTTCGAAGAAGCAAAGCCGATCGATGAACAGGAAGCCGCTCACAAACCCTGAGCTTGACGTTGTCAACACATCCCCAGGGACGTTGCAGCCCGTGACGGACGATTCATGAAACGAAGATACCAACCACCTCTAACGGATTGACCCGCAATAATTGCGCTAATAGTGCCCATCTTGTAGATGATTTCCCTGCGGCTGGCGGGTCGGCCAACAATATGACGGCCGATATTCCAGTCAACCAAGCACTGCTCGGCTGGCTGAGTCAACAACGGCGCTGGTCCGCGTCGTGAAGGAGATCGAAGATGCCAAGTCTTCCCTTGGCAACACACTTACGGAGAGTGCGGTACGGAATAGCGGTTTCAGCACTTACAGCGAGTTGTCCCACTGTTGATCACCAAGTCACATCGAAGCCGAGAAAGTAGCTTCGCGAACCGCTTCTAGGTACATCCCAGGAGAGATCGCGGCCTTCCTTGAGCCCATCCACCAGAAACTTCTTCGCCACTTCATGAGGAATCAGGTTCGGACGTTCAATTACATGCGCGCCGATCTCCAAACCTCTGAATAGGCAGTTGTAGTCGTCGCCGGCATCGATGATACTCTTGTCGTAGGCGTCCGTCTTGCAGAACTGCTGAAAGTGGCGCATGCCACTCGCCTTGAATCGCTCGGCCAGCTTGACTTCCTCAGGGTGCGTAGCGCAGCAGGTTCCCAGCGACGATAGCGACGGCTGTTCTTGGTCGGCCGCCAAACCCAAAGCATGCTGACCTCTTTAACCCCCTCGCTGCTGGTGCGGACGTCGTCGATCCGCCGCACGGGCCAACGCTTCTCCACGTCGTGCTCCCAAAAACCTCCTCAAACTCCTTAACACCCTCATCGCTGACGTAGGCGTCGGGCTCCTCACCAGAAGACCCGTCGTTCTCCAAATTGTCGCTCCAAAAGCTGTCGGAAGGATAGTCATCTCTGCACGAGCTGTCATCGCTCTCGTCGTCACCCGACGACAGCACACTGCTGTAGAGACCCTCACGCTGCACGCGCTGCACGGGTTGAGCACGCTCGATGCGCTCGCTCTGCTGTTCTTGCTCCTCATGTGGCGCGAGACGCTGCCGCTTAGGTGCAGGAGGCACTGGTATGCCAGCCATCCTAAAAATGGGATCTGTTCTTGTCCTAAACTACAAACCAGGCTCACGTGTCGTCACGCCTATACAAAATAAACTGTAGTATGAGATAAGCAGCATCAACGCTTTAAGATTCTGATTCGGTACAGATTCATTGTCGCAGCATTTACTCCATCATGAGCCTCACGGACAACTGGCTGTCTGAAGCAGGGGGAGTGTTAATGTTAGCATCAGTACACTAGTTGCACATCATGTTTCGTAAAAACTCAGGCGTAATTACTCACCATCTAGACCTCCTCTGGAGTACCATATCTGACAGGGATTAGATGGTTGGGTCTCGAGCCTCAGCGTATCGTTGTCTCTACGTTACTAAAGTCTCTCTCTTCTTTTCCTACTGAAGTCTCTCTTCTTCTCCTAAACCTAAAATACACTCCATCTCCTCTTCTTCAGCTCCCTTCTTCTCTACCTACACAAGTGTGCCAAGCTATGGCTCGACAGAGTAAGAGAAACACATGTGGTTTTATGGAAAGCTGTAGATTAAATGACTTCGCGTGTTGCACCACAACCTGACAACTCAACCACCCGTTAAGCGCTTGCACGATATGTAAGCCTATCAGTAGCAATATAGGGTTCCTCCTTCTCCTGTAGATGGCGGTAAGCCTTGAGCAATTCGTCTTCACAAGAATCAAGCCCTTCAAGCACCTTTCAGCATACGAGCCACTTTCGGAAGGAAAAATGCGATGCGCCTTTTTATAATGCCTATTAGCTCGACTGACTGCAAAGTAGGGTGGTAAGGGGGAGTAAAGTATACAAGGTGGCCGTGCTCCGTCGCAATATCCGCCACTTTGGAGCGTTGGTGTGTGTGTGTGATAAAAGTCGATCAGGCAATTAGTGTGGCAATAGTAGCCTTCAGGCTAAACACCATGCCTGCTACTATACAAAATTAAAATAAACACAATATTAGAAATATCACCGCGAAACACAAAATAGCGAACTCATACCATTCACACGAATTCATTCTTGTATGTCAGCTTTTTGCCAACCTGACATTTTCAGACTGGGATTGAGCTCGCGCTTATGGTACGATGCACCATCTAAATAGATGTTACATCCACCAAACTTACGCAAAGACTTTATGCAAGACTTGCGTAAATCCTCAAACCAGCGCTCAAACTGATCGGAATCGAAATTACCGTCATAGTCGTCGTCCCCTTGCTTTCGTTTCAGGGAGGAGTTCCATATCTTGATGGAGTTCTCGACCCCCCCCCCCCCCCCCGGTGATCACTGCACCATTGCTTCTAAACACGCCTGCTGCTTCAATGCATGCGCTAATAATAATATAAATAATAAAAATAAGCGTTAAACCCTCCATAGCACTACTCATAAGAACAGCGTAAAAAGTAAAATACATACCGTGCACCTCGACCAGTCTTACCATAACGAATATTTTCTGCCGTCAACCACGTGTTGCTAGTGACGTGGCTGACGTTGCAGTAGGCTTCGTCCAGGTAGGCTTCTGACCGAGTCACGCCCGGATGCTCCGTTTGGAGCCCTCTATAGGCCCACGAGTTGTGACTTGGTTCGCCAGCATCTTCTCTAAGTAGGAGCGCCGAAATGCAATGTTGCCAGGAGACTTAGCATACATATGGCGCATCTCGCCTTTAACATGATGAAAGCCTAACTCATTTAGTACACGTGCCATTGTGTTCACCTTGAGACAGACACCACAAACGTCGACCCTCGTTACAGACGTGCTGGGCTGTGATCGGTTGGCCGACCTTGTTTTGGCGAACAACGTATTGCGGGGGCAATAGCGTCTATTTCGTACGAGCGCGGTGTCCCTCTGTTGTTCGGTGTAGGCTACGAAAAATGAAAGCGAAATAAATTAATTGTCAAAGGTCGTTGACATGTAACAGTTATATATCGATTTAAGAAAAATCAGCTCAAAGTCGGGCACCTGGGTCGCGTTGTAGGGCGCCATAACGCGTGCGACGGCTTCAGGTGAACAGCCCGGGGATTCGGCAACGAGTTCCCTCGAGCGCTTTCCGTCGAACAAGCCTCGTTCTTTCTCAAGAGCGATAAACTGGTAGCCCCTCACCATCATTGTTTTTGCGCTGCTGTACTCATGCTGCTTGACGTCCATTTTTGAATAAAGAGAGAGATTACAGAGGAAGATAACTTAGACTCGTTTAGATAGACGCTTGTCCATCCATTGAGGGTATAAACTTGTTTGTATGTAAAATATTGAAGACGCTACCAGGCTACACGTGACCGGTTAGAATAACCGGTGTCACGAATTCTGCGGAGTACAATAACACCGTGCGCATAGATTAAATAGCCCAGCTCCGAAGTGGGGCGTACCTTCGGGATATTCCGCATTCAGCACTGTCGTGGCTTCAATCTACCATCCTTGTCGCTCATTTCAATGCTTCCCGTCATTAACACCTGTTCCTCCACATCACCGCACATAGCCTCTTTTCAAGAATTTTACCTGTGCGGATGTACCTGTTTGGGATAAACCACGGGATGAGAAATCGTGGCAAAGCCAAGAATAGGGTTTTCCGACAGAAGACTTCGCTAGCAGTTAAGAAACCACCGGGAGAGAGCACGCGGCGGAGCCGAGGCCAGGGAGCAAACACTCGGCCTTTCGCCTGAGACGTCCCAAGGCTCCTTCTCCAGCCTCGCACTCGGCCAACCTGCCTCACTCACCCCAGCTCCTTCTCGGACTGGCTCGACTCGTCCGGAACCCCCGCTGGAAGCCGCTGCCGCTCCTGCTGCTCCTGCTGCTCCCGCTGGGGCCGCTGCCACTGCACCTGCTGCTCACGCTGAGGCCGCTGCCGCCGCTCCTGCTGCTCACGATGGTGCCGCAGCGGGCGCCGCCTCCGGCACGAGATCAGCGCCGGCATCACGAGCGTAGGTCCCACGCTCAAGCAATCGCCTACAGAAGCGCAAGGCGGCCGCCGACGCCAGGTCCACTGACCGACGCAGGAAGCTCGCCGAACCGGATAGCTCGCCGCCCCCGCCCAGCTCGACTTCCGCGGCAATGCCGCCGGCGGCGCCAGCGGCACTTGCGCCCCGCTGCCTTGAGTCCAAGCGCCAGGGAAACGGAAAGCAGGCTCCGCAGCTCGCGCTTCCTCCTTGGTCATCGACACCTCCGCTACCCGGGTGACCTCGTCTCTTGATCTGCTGCAGACGGACAGTGGTGGCGGCTCGGCGCAGACAAAGCCCAGGACATCTGTATCTAAGAAGAAGAAGCATGCAGCTCAAGTGGCGACAGCCAGCACCGCTCTGCCCCAGCGGCACTCTATCATCTACCTGGGCAGTCTTCCCCCACAGGATGGCACCACGGGCGGGGGCGCTGATCCACTCCTGACTGCTTCACGACAAGTGGTCACGGATCTCCCCATGGCGACCGTGTCCAGCGCCACCATGACAACTTCGACCTGGCCTCCTTCCTGGACGGGCCCTCATCGGCGGCACCAGCAACCGGTCTGATTTAGCCTAGCGGCACATTGACAGCGATCGCATCGGCCTCTCAAACGGAAGTCGCGCAACTCGCAGCACATGTCGGTTCTCTCAGTGCTCTGGTCATTAACCGCCGGGACCAACTAGCATCGGCTCACAGTCTGCCTAGCCTCGGAACTACTTCAACTTCAACATTAACTTTCACCAACAACTCGCAGCCAATCCTGGTTGACTCCACTCCATCTCCAACGTGGACAGTTCCGACACCAAGTCGAGAGCTTCCGCCAGTACAAATGCGAGAACTACGTTGCTCCAGCTTTCCATCAGCGGCCAACAACCGCGGCCGAGGTGATTACAACCCGTATCCAACCCACATATTGGCTGCCTACCGGAGTATCCAGAACCTGTCCAATGCCGATGGTATGTACACGCCTCCAACCGATACAGTGATATCTTTCAGAAATGCAGCGAGCCTCATCCCCTTCGGCGTGTCAAATGCGACTGCGATCGGCTTGTATGGTGTTCGACTTCGATCGCAAGGATTTTCAATCAGACATTTCACCCCACTATCAGCCAGCGAGTGCTTAGTGCGCAGCTCAAATAATGCAAACTTCTCCATGGACTTCAGCTAGGTGACCCCCCCCCTGAACTACCTGTAACCTGCCCCTCGTACAACGGGATCCTACTGGCGCTGAGTGGACTTATCCCATTTTGGCTATGATAAGCCTACTGGGTCAATTCCGAATATTCGTGACGGACAACCAGGCGGCGGACCCCAACAACACCCCGGATCGTGTGACCCTCACCCTGCAGTACGCTATCGTGTACCTGGGCAGGGCGGTCGGTCATCTCGCTACGGATACACCCACTTGTTTGCGCGGCTTCCGCACGGCGACAACACCAATCGAATACGAATCAGTTGAGTGGCTTCTCGCTTTCAAACCCTCAACTCGGCGCCTCAACTCGGGTCCGCTCCACCGTGGCGCCCTCATCCACCCAACCTCCAACTATGCCGGACCACATCCGGCAGCAGATCCCCCGCCGGGCAGCCTTGCCTCCGCTTCTTCGGTGGGGGAATGTGCTTCGGGGGCTGTCGGGACAAATGCGCGCACTCGAGCCGCATACACAGATGGGATTCCCCGTTGCCTCACGCTTTTCAGGCATACATCAATCGCCAATACGGCTCCAACCGCCACGACCACTACGGTCCGCGCCGCAACTGACGGTGTCGTGGCGAGGCTGGCTCACCTATGCTACGGTCACATATCGGGATTAACACCGCCAATATTAGCGATGATTCCTTTACTCATATTTCCCGCGAGTCCCATCTATCGAGCGCGGCCAACACACCACCACCGGTACAGCCACACACAGACCACACCCGCCCTCCGGCATCACGCTGTAAAAGCATACCAGCGGCACTACGCACAACACAATCACTTCACGGACCCCACACGCGTGCTCTTACACCCACCACCTTTACCGAAGGTGTCACCGCATTACAGTCCACACAAATATACGCGGGGCCAGGGGCCAATGCGATACCTCCTATTACACAGCATCTTCAACATGAATCAAACGCTCCTCCACCGAGCAATTATCCTACCTGCCAAGCACCACCACACTTGCATCCCCACCGACCGCTGATGGCCACGCATGGCCCGACACCGGGCCTTCCACGTCCAATCAAGCCCTGTAAGCGCGCCACCCCCTCGACCCTGCTCGTATCCCAACTGTCGGCACAGAGCTTCACTGTGGCACGCTATTCACATCAAAACCCTTCAAACGGCATTCACCACGGTCAACCTTACATTCCCGCCTCCCTCGTTCCCCACAACATGGGGTCCCCAATCGGCTCCGCACTACCTCTTGAACCAGCCCCTCAAAACGGCACTATCCGAGTATGTGCGGCGAACTCAATGCTCCCTCCCTATCCTCGTGGAGCTACTCCGCGGCCAAACACATTCAGACTATCGACCCAACAAGAATATGCTACCGGACTTAATCAGCAAGGAGTGCAGCGACTACCCTCAGTTGGGGCCCCTCCTAGCCGTGGCTCGCGAAGGCATACAGGTCTCGCTAACCACACCACTCCCCCACATTTGCTGTGAACGGAATGCGGCTGCAACGTCCCCGAGGAGGATTTTGATGTCATGTTGTGGAAAGTGAAATGTTTGGCTTATGATTACATTGGCGATTGCATCGCAGTGCTCGTACTCCGCAGGGGGGGGGGGGGGGCGGTCAGTGTGGTTATTGATTGGGGAACCCTCCGGGAACGAGAGGTCGTGTATGGTGCGGCCGGAGATGTTTGGATCGTTATCGCCTTTGGCGACAATGCCAAAGGGACTGATATACACCTCTGACCAGAGAGCGAGTATGTCTAGATCTAGGACGATACAGCGTCCGAGGTCCTGTTCCTTACGAATGATTTTGCGTAAAACGTTGATACGGTCACTAGCGGATGGAAGGATGGTTCCGAGGGGCTAAAAGACATCAGCAGCCTCGACAGTCCACCTATCCGGAAGGCTCCCGTGTTCACCCAGCTTCTCGAAGAATGCTTCGCAGCCCTCAACATTCATACCCTTTCGGACCAAGCGACATGGGTGCTGTGCTTGCCCTTCTTCTTTCTGCTCCGGCGCTGAGACATATCAGCCATCGGCGGGGGCTAGTTTCGCAGGTTCGCCCTGAAAGCGATGGATGTGGCCGTCCTCGACAATGCAGGGCAAGCCACACTAAGTGCATCAAGAGTCAAATCCGTCCACATCAAGCTGCGAGGGTCGAAGACCAACCAGACCGGACAATTCACATCTCGAATGCTATTAAAGTCCGGTCGGAAGTTCCTTTGACCAGTACTAGGGGCTCTACTCCCCCTCCGAGCATGGAGTGTCCTTCCGATGGACTTACTACCCGACAAGCTCAGGTTCAGTCCAGGTCGTCTCATCACGGCGCATCGACAGCATTATTCAGGCTGCGGCAAGCCGAAATGGAGGAAAACCCCGTGCTTTCAGTACAAACTCCCTCCACTCGGGAGGCGCAACGCACATGTACCGCTCGGGCGTCGACGCACTGACAATTCAATTCCATGACCGATGGGTATAAGACACGTTCAAGATATGCACGAGGCTGTGCAAGGAGTCGGTGACCTGCATCGCCTCCAGAATGGTTAGTGGGGCAAGAATCGCTTCGACACTACAATGACACCAACCTGAGCCTTGCCATTGGGGGGGGGGCACAGCTCTTGTCCAACTCTCGGACAGAGCTAAGGTTGGCTCCATATGGTGTCAAAGAATACACGTCGCGGTTAGACCCACTTACACGCAGGACCAAGGAGGAAACAGGCCAAATTTAAATCAGATCTGATCGTGCGACAGATCAACTGTTGGATCAACATTTTCGGATCCAATTTAGGATCAACCGTTTCTAGGACCAAAGTTTGGATCAAATTGGCACATATCAGGCTATATGTGTCTTGTACTTTTGTTTTCGCTGCTGAGGTCTATAGTTGTTCTTCCGGAGATACATTATTTATTGTAAAAGGTACGATGATATTGCCATTATTATCGTAATTATTAGCCGTTCTTACTTCAAAGACGCCATGATTATCGTTATAATTAGCTGCACCTTCAGTGTTTATAAGGATATTAGTCGGGACCTTTGTTCCGCGTCTTTCAAACTGGATTTACCCATTTTCCAACACAGCAAGTCGGTATTCTTGATTTTACCATCTGCGGAAACACATTATTCAACAGGAAACTTCAGTTTCTCGTACTTGATGGCTTGAACGCCGGAAAAATATACACATTACTCTGGATGGATCGAATTGGCTGTCAGGATTTGAACTGATCAACTTGAGCTAGAGGTGTGTTTCCATCACGTTGGATTACATCATGCGCCTGGGCGCCTTACCTTCAGCCTTATCTCGACTTCGAAATCCACCTCGCATCAAGATGCTTCACAAGGTGGTACACATCGGGCGAAATGCTGCCAACTTTTCCTCGACGAACCACGCTGGTAGCCTTCGGGGTATCCAAGTAGCACGTAGGACAGTCTTGGTGGGTCGTCCCGTAGCAGGGGGTCTCTTCAGCGATCGATTGCTCGTGCACCAGGATCCTGTCGCCATCCAAGTTGTATGAGGTATTGACTTTTTTATATCCCTGCTGAAGATATCAAATCCCTGCTGAAGTGCAGGAGAGGTTTCAAAACTGCCAGTTGCTTGCAGCGGTCGCATTTGCAACAGCTATGAGAGCTTTCTGCACTTGCATCCACAGGCTCATTTAAAAACCAGCAGCGCATAGAAAATAACCATGTCACTTGCAAGGTGAGTGTTTTTGCGTAGACCGTTCATATTCTGTAGATATGTTGTAAACGAACTTGGCAACCACAAGGTTTCTATCGGCTCTAAAGTGATTGAGGGTATGTACGTAGAAATAAAGGTTGCTAACTAAACGCAGGAGATAAGTCAGTGTGATTAATAGTACAGACTATCTTAGAGATACACCATGGTGTCCAAGAGATCCAGTTGAGCGTTCTTCGTCCAGGAAGTGCATGAAGACACCATGTCGGGGATTCCTGTTGTTACGAAGGATTTTACTGGGTAAAATATCGGTTTATATTAGCCAGTAAGGAAAAGTACCGCACACTTACTTATTTGGCCCACACCTTATAATTGCCGAGGGATGTAAAGAGTGGAGGAGGACGCGTGGCATGGCCACTGAAGTCCCTCTCACTTTGAAACTGACAGCCAAATACAGGGGCCTAATACCTGTCAATGCTGCGGCCATGGGATGGTATCCGGTACACTGGCACCAGGCACAGCGGCAACCGACGTCATCGGGCGATATTCGTGGGCAACCCTGTTTGTGCATTGCTTTTCCAAGCTTGCTGTTGCTGCGCGGTGTTGTCGGTGCTCAAAATGACAACGTACCCCAACGCTTCGACTACGACCATGGATTCAACTTGGGTAGTACCTTCTTCTTGAACCGCCGGGCTGATATCATCCACCGTTATCGTGATGGCCGGCGTTGAGTCGGCTGCTGCCATGCCTTGCACTTGCGGTCCGGATACCACTGGGTTATCATTATCGACAGGCGCATTCGACTTCGCTGCATAGTCCGTTTCATGCCTCGGTTGCATGGTATCATTCGTCGTTGATGCGCTAAACTAAGTTAAGTAAGAAAGGCTATTGGTGAGGGCCTGGCAAAGGCCACCGTGACAGGATTTGATCCTACCGGTTGCACCCTTGACGTCTACCTGACAGCTTTGCCTTTACCGGCGGTCGTGCATGGTGGTCGTGGAGGAGCTGATGTTGCTAGAGTGGTGAAGACGGTGCTCGACAGAGGAATGACCTGGCAACATCAACGGGTTTCCTGAGAAAATGAGAGCACAAGATGGAACACCACTATACTTTGGTTCACTGGGAACCGACATGGGAGCCACCTGCGCACCTAGACCGAAACCACATCGTCCGATTCGAAGGCCGTAGCTTCTTGCGGGCGGTAATCGAGATTGAGGCTGAAGAAGCACCACGTCGCAAGTATAAAAGCACGAAGACGAACAAGCCAGCAGGCGAAAAGAAGAAACAAGGAAGAAACCATACTCAGAAGCATATGCGTGCGGCATCGTAAGTAGTGCATTTATCTGCATCATGCAAGAATCAAAGTTAGCATCATGTGCATTGATAAAATAGCCCAGCTCCAAAGCGGGGTGGACCTTACTGATATTCCGCATTCAGTACTGTCGTGGCTTTCAATCTACCATCCGTGTCGCTCATGTCAATGCTTCCCGTCCTTAACACCTGTTCCTCCATATCACCACACATAGCCTCTTTTCAAGAACCTTAGCATCGTCCACCTGTGCCGATGTACCTTTTTTGGATAAACCACGTGACAGGCCAAATTTAAATCAAATTTGATCGTGCGACAGATCAACTGTTGGGTCAACATTTTCGGATCAAGTTTTGAATCAGCCGTTTCTAAGACCAAAGTTTGGATCAAATTTGCAAATATCAGGCTATATGTGTCTTGTACTTTTGTTTTTATTGTTGAGGTCTATAATTGGTTATTGCTCTTCCGGAGATACATTATTAATTGTAAAAGGTACGATGCTACGATGATAAAATCATTATTATCGTAAATATTAGCCGTTCTTACTTCAAAGACGCCATGATTATCGTTATACGTAGCTGCATCTTCAGTGTTTATAAGGATATTAGTCGGGACCTTTGTTCCGCGTGTTTCACACCGCGCAGCAACAGCAAGCTTGGAAAAGCAATGCACAAACAGGGTTGCCCACGAATATCGCCCGATGACGTCGGTTGCCGCTGTGCCTGGTACCAGTGTACCGGATACCATCTCATGGCCGGCAGCATTGACAGGTGTTAGGCCCCTGTATTTGGCCGTCAGTTTCAAACTGAGGGGGACTTCATTGGCCATGCCACGCGTCCTCCTCCACTTTTTACATCCCTCGGCAATTGTAACGTGTGGGCCAAATAAGAAAGTGTGCGGTACTTTTCCTTACTGGCTAATAATTTTCAAACACAGTCAGCATCTCCATCCAGCTAATGAATTTCTTCGCGCGGGGTCATTTTCGCCTTGAGATTCTGGAGACATCGAATCATAAATAAGTTTACACTATTTATCAAAGTAATTTTATTTTTATATAAATATTTTTTTCCGAATTAAAAGGTAGATATTAATATTCTTCATTAAGAATTTTAATATTGCCCTCCGACGGTGCTAACAGTGGCACGGACCATTTGTCGGCCGACGGCGAACGCTGTGCAAATGAAGAAGAGACGATGAAAGCGGAACGCGAAGAGACAAAGACAGACGACAACGTAAGGTCCGGTACCGGTCCAGTTGTCTTCAGAGCATTTTTCTACGCGATATATCACCAAACGGGAATGACAAAATTATCGTCTCACAAGTGGACCAAGTGCAAGGCCAAGCTGTATACACTGTAGAATATATTATCCAGAAAGGGGGCGAAGTGTGGCTGCAATCGAGACGTAGTGCGGGGCATGTCTGCAGATCTACTTTTAAGCACAACGATCCTGGTTGCGGACAGTTTAGAAGCAATCGACGAGCTCGCTATTTTCCAGCCGACTATTGGACCGACGAGATTTGAAAGATAATCCGGGACAAGTTTACGGAAACATGGACACATTTACAAGTGAAATTAGGCGGCAATGTACGTGAGGTTTGCTGTGGGGGCGATCTCTACGATCCCATCCGAGCCAGGTGCTACTTAACCCTATTGCGATGTATTTTGACTTGATTTCAGTATGGTACCCTTCCATACAATAATCGTAAAACATGCCTAGATGCACTGTTTTACCCCGCTATCCGCAACTAAAACCATCGCATTAGGGAGGTTTTGGAGGAAGACAGTTCCAACTCAAACGTAAAACATGGCTAGATGCCATGTTTTTGAGCGCTTTCCGCAAGTTGCTTTGATTGATATGAAACATTATTTCTTTAAGCCAGTATTCAAATATGTGGATAGCTAGCGGAATATATCACTAAAAATAGTATGAATGTCGATCTTTGCTGTGTAAAAACAAGGTTGATCGTCGCTTGTCCCAGTTTATATCCTACTAGTAATTTCGAAAAGGTACCCTGTTTTGCTAAACATGGTCACGTGGCTGGTTTTACACGCCATCCCTCGCAATAGGGTTAATGAAGGAGGCTGACTGAGGGAGTTGAACGTCCCAATGGTGCGTGGATGTTGTGTCTAGCACTTTATAAATTGGTATTGACACACCATAGTCTGCAAAGCAGAAGCAAGCGCATGTGATTAACTTTTTTATCATCTTAGAGACAATTGTGCTGGATCGTGACACGATTCAGAAGAGAATTCGCACGCTAATTGTTCGTGAACAGTTTGGCAGCAGATCGGTTAAATGCGACCCCGAAACTGCCCAGACATCTCTGCTTGAATGGACTACAAACCCACAGCAGAACTTTTCAATTAGAAAAGGTCTCTGTAATATGTCATTACCGCAAAACGCGCACTTTCTGGGTAGGCCACCTACCCAGAAAGTCTTCTTGGTTGCGTTTTCGCAACATGCAAAATTCGCAGTTAGGCACAACATGTAGAAACAAATCAACTATCATCAACACACAAAAAATACATTTCGACTGTTCCTCCCTCTTTGCCACTATCGCACGCACATGGACATCTTCTTCATTGTCATTGTTCATCTCCGGGAACGCCAATCCTTCACTGCCAAACTCGAGTCCAATATTCGGCTACATCCATATTTCGCCACTTCAGCTAATGCTTCAAGGCGTCTTGAGGAATCGCAACCCTCAAGACGCAGCAAGAGAGTGCTATTGGGCTGAAGCCCCTGTTTGTGCTTCTTTGCCAGGTTCTTGCCAACCAGGGGTCATTGTCCTTGACGTGGTGGGCAAGCTTCTATTTACACGCAGCCATTAAAGCAGCGGCGCTCTCATGCGGCTCGATGTCCACCACGAACGTACAGTGCGTCCCAAAAACGAAGCCATGAATCCTCATCATGCTGTGAGCTGTGCAGATTGAGGAATGTCGCAGAGATGACGTATGCTCCCACGAAAAATCCCTTTGTTCCGTCAGAACGTGATGTACCACACCAACGCTGTTGTCGACTTTAGCCTAGATTCTCCTGCGACTTTGAACAAGCAAGTATCAGCGCAGTCAAGCATCAGTTCCCAAGATCAAAGGTTATCGGGTGTATATTTCACTTTAAGCAAGCAATGTAGCGCAATATGCCCAAGATATACAAAAGGCATTATGCAATATGCAGTTTCTGCTGTGTTGCGTGAGTTAATACTCTGGCGACAGCGACGGTGTCAGAACTGAACCCCATGCACATTCCGGTCTTCTGGCTTGTGTGGATATACCTTTTTTTGGATCAACCGCGGGACAGGCCAAATTTGGATCAAATTTGGTCGCGCGACGGATCAACTTTTGGATCAATTTTTTTGGATCAAATTTTGGATCAACCGCTTCTTGGATCAGATTTTGGATCAACTTTAGGATCAACTTTAGGATCAACTTTACAAAGTTCAGGTTATACGTTGTGTTTTGTTGTTAAGGTCTATAATGGGCTATTGCTCTTATCGGAGATACATTATTTATAGTGGAAGGAATCATACAGTTCGGTGCTACACTGATATTTTCATTATTATCGTTATTATTAGTTGCTTTTACTTCAAAGACGCCATGATTATCGTTATAATTAGCTGCATCTTCAGCCTAAGGATATCAGTCGGGGCCTTTGTTCGGCGGCTTTCAAACTCCCATTACCCCATTTTCCAGCAAACAACAAGTCGACATCTCCACCCAATTATGGAACTTCTTCGCTCAGACTCGTTTTCGTCTCAAGGATCTGGGGACACGGAATCCTTGCCCGCCGACGGTGCAAGCAGCGCAGCGTACTTTTTGCAGACCGACGGCGGACGCTGTGCAGATGAAGAGGAGACGAAGGATGCGGAGCACGCAGAGACAACGACAGGCGACGGACTTATGCCCAGCACCGGCCCAGTTGTCTACAGGGGATATTTCTACGCGAAATATCACGAAACGGGGATGACGACAAACTATCGGTGCAGCTCTCACAAGAGGACCAAGTGCAAGGCCAAGCTCTACGTACGCACAGAAGGGACCATCATCCAGAAAGGGGAGCACAAGTCTGGCTGCAATCGGGACATAGTGCGGGGGACTTCTGCTGATCCAGTTTTAAACACAACAATCCTGGCTGCGGACATTTTAGAAGTCGACGAGCTCGCTATTTTCCAGCCGACTTTGGAGCCGACCGAGGTTTGGAAGATAATCTGAGACAAGTTTTACAGAAACATGAACACAATTGCGAGCGGAATCAACAAAACTCAAGTTCAAGGCCAATTTTACCGCACCAAGCTCAAAAATTTCGGAAACGATGTCTTCGTCAAAATCAAGAGCGAACCTTTGTGCAGTGTTCGTGAGAATTCTGACCTCAAGTTCTTTCAGTACCACGGCTCGTACTTCGAAGGCGATGTTTTGCACCACCTGGTCCTGTGGGGACATCCGGCCTTGCTGGACCGTCTAAGAGCTCGTCAAACCTCAATGTTTGTGGATGGCACCTTCCGAAGCGTTCCCGCAAATTTCTACCAGCTCTTCATCGTGATGGTGTACGACGCGATTTCGAATCTGTACATTCCCAGCTGCTACGCGCTAACTACAGGCAAGACGACAAAAGTTTATGATTACGTGATGTACCTGCTGTCGACTTTACCACGGATCCTTCGTACATCTCCTGCAACTTTGAACAAGCAATTATCAGCGCAGTCAAGCACCAGTTCCCCAGGTCAAAAGTTATCGGGTGTCTTTTTCACTTCAAGCAAGCACTGCGGCGCAAGATGCTCAAGGAGGGGATTTCGGAGAACGAAGTCGGGATTGCGATGCAAGATGGAGCGATTGATGAGTTGACAACAGTGCGCCCAAGCGAAATTATCCGTTCTGGAATTCGCAATGTGAAGACCACAATTATGGAGGAGTGCCAGGATCAAAACATCCCGTATTCCAACGAGAAATGGAGCAAGTTTTGGAAATATTTTGTTCGGACATGGATCAAAAAGTACAAGCCCGAAGACTGGAATGTGTACGGTGTTCAAGATATTGTGAACCGAACCAACAACCCTTTGGAGCGATACAACCGCACGTTGAACCGCGCCATGGGCGAGCCCCATCCGGACATCGGTAAATTTGTTGTGGTTCTTGAGACAGAAGCACAACGGTATGTCGACTCTTTGGCGGATGTGGCCAACCGCAGGGTTCGCACACCTCGTCGTGTGAGGTCAAGACTTTCTTCAAATGTGATCGAGGCGGCAGAAGACAGTCCTTGTGAAGACGAAGAAGTGGCTTCCGACTCGTCCCTATCACCAGAGTACTAACTCACGCAACACAGTCGAAAATTCTTATTTCATATCGCTTTTTCTAATACAACAAACTTTCATTTCTATCACAGCCTCGCTTTTATCACTGTTGTTCACTATGTACTTGTTGGTCAGCACGGAAACTGCGATTAAGAATCAAATGGATGAGTTTCAGACATGGTTTGGCTAAATTCAGCACGTAATTGGATCAGTTCAGCATTTTTTTTGGTACAAAACTGTTGGGAATCCGGCTTTATTTGGGATTAGAAACAGGTTTCTAAAAGGACCACGCCATAGAAATGTAAATTTCAAATCGTAGAAATCGTCGACAGGGTGCCCATCCATGTAGTAATGAACGTGTACATTGATGGGACCGACGATGGTAGGCACGTTGTGCGACGATTCGACGCTCGTGGTTGTGCGACGTGTCGAGCGTCGCGGGGGTGGCGTCTGGGCTGGTGGAGGGGCATCGAATGGGGGCAGCGGGCCTTGGTACTCGTGCAGACGGCCCAACACGCTTGAGGTAATCGTAGCGGTTGCGGTAGGCTTTCTTGCGTTTAGCCAGCTCTTTGCGCTGCTTGACGAATTGTGCGCCGCATGCAAACACCTTGTCCTGGTGGCGTTTCATGTTTCCATGAGTTGCGAAGCGCCTCTTGCACTTGGGGCAAGTCTTGGAGCGGCGCGGCATTTTCCCTAATAAAGTCTCAAACATAATATAAGTTTTGAAAACATACTATAATTTACTGGAGGTAAGGACCCCGTGCGACCGATCAACTTTTGGATCAAAAGATTCCGGCGAATTAATTAATACGCTAAGGATTATCCTAATTCGTCGATTAAATAGTTGATCCAAAAGTTGGCCTGTCCCGCGGTTGATCAAAAAAAAACCTCCAACTTTTTGCCGCCCAGGTGTATTGTGCTCTCGTGCTACCCTCATTGGGACCTGTTCCCCCTCCAAAAGTAGAATAACTTCCAGGAGGAGAACAGGCGGGCATACCTCCAAACGAGAAACCTCGTTCGGAGTTGGCGTGTGTACCTTGCGTAATCCCCTTCTCGGGCCGTTTATCTTCGGCGGACCGGATTCCACCTAGTGAATTGTTAATATATGGGTATAGAAAATATAAGAGTACTGAGCGTGGACGTATACCTCCGAACGACACTCGTACAGTTAGTGAGAAGTAGTGATCTACTAACCAGATCCACTCCCAGAGTTAAGATAACCAATCTCAAAATATACAGAATAAATACACACAACTACCCGTCACTTATTCTTTTGGACCCTCGGACGGTGGGTCAACACTCCAGTCAAATAGGGTTCTCCGGTTGGAGGTACTGGTCAACCTCCAAACGAACCCTTATCAATATTATTCTCTTCGACTCACGCACCACCTCCGTTTGGAGGGAAATAGACAGACCTAATACACAGTCCTATCACACAGTAATCTATCAATAATCCCAGTGGCCGATCACTAACAAACCTCCCAGACCGCAGTTAATATGGAATGAATAAAGCTCCTCTGCGAAAGAGTGTACTTCCCAACTAATAATATGGAATAGTAACGGTTCACTCCCGGTGTGCGAGCCCGGGTCCCCGTCCTAACTGTGACTTGACATTTTTGGGTGAGAATCCCCACACGTCCCCTGGCACGGTCGGTGTGTCTGGATGTCGACGTTCGGGCAGTCAGACCTCCGGGGGCGGTCCCTAAAAAAAGCGGTAGACTGCTGTCCTCTGGTCCCAGGCGATATTCGCCGCGCTCCCGTGCTCGGAACTACGATGCACTTGTTGGTCTTGAGGCAAAACGGATTCTGTTATTAAGGTTATCTTGGTTTCTCTCTCTCTCTCTTTTATCTTGGCTAGAAGATCTCTGCTGGAGGTCTCTTGCGTTCTGGGCGTCGATCTTCGACACACACTCTTCTTTTATCTTGATCTTTGTATGGGACGCGTCCCAGCTTCAACTTTGGGGCGCGCAATCGGTTAGCACGTCGGTTCCGCATCCTCGCACGTGGGCATGACTCAGTGGGTGACCGTAGTTCTTTTGTACCACTCTTCACTCCGGACATATCTTGAGATCTGACTTGACTTGTACTTTGTATGGTGACTCATCTTGGAGCATCACCTTCTTCGTGACTTCACTCTGTGACTTCCTCCTCTGGGACATCACGCCACAGCTTGACTCTTGGACTTCTTCCTCTTGGACATCTTCCTTCTCTTGGACTTCCGGATTCTTGATTTCCGGACTTCTCGATGGCTCGACTCTTGGACTTCATCATTCTCGACTCTTGGGCTCCTTCCTTCTTGACTCTTGGACTCCTTCCTTCATGGCTCAACTCTTGGACTTCATCATTCTCGACTCTTGGACTCCTATACTCTTGACCCTTGGGCTACTTCTGACTCTTGGCTTTGGGATCCCCGATCGCATCTTGACTCTGAGACTCCTGATCACATGTCGTCCGGAGTTCGCTTGTTCTCTGGATCTCGCTTCTGGGTGCATGGACTCCCAGATCCGAGTGCGCAGGGCTTAGCAAATTTGGTTCGGTCACTTCGTCACACGTGTACCTTTAATCCATGTCTGGACGAAATATTTCCAAGATTTGCTTTATTTCTCGGTGGAATACGGTATGTTTTGGTCTTGGTACTCCTCCATAATAGCGGTCTTCACATTGCGAATTTCATAAAGGGCAATTTCGCTGTTGTCAGCTCATCATTCACTCATTTTTGCATCGCAATCCCAGCTTCGTTCTCTGAAATCCCTCATAAGAGTATTAATTTCCTTGCTTTCAATCACGATAGTTCACAATGAGCTTTTTGATCAGCATTGATACAGCGATTAACCCTATAGAGGTAGGATTTAACTTGGTTTCAATATATCACATTGCCCATATCAAATCGTATAACATGTATAAATGCTTGATATTAGCCCGCTTCCCGCTCCCTAAACCATCGCATATGACGGGTTTTTAGTCAGACGATATCTGTAATTTACAGACGGTAAATGCTTGTTTTGGGGCAGTTCCCGCAGGTTAGATTGATCGGCTAAAAACTATTTTATTCGATCGTTGGCCTCGAAAATGCTTCGTACGATAACAGGCAAATTTCACGCAAGTAATTACGTCAGTTTTTACGAGTAGTCGACTTCTCCCACTCCAGATCAACGTAAATGCCGTCGCTATATGGTGCTGGCTGTGTATTTATCGGAGGGAGCAGGCCCTCGCCGACGCGGATAGCGGTACAGGTCTGTGGTGTAGTGAGCGGTACAACTCGGTGGAGTCAACGTCTACGTGGCCCAGTCGTCGAACACGCTGGTGGCGGCGCAGCCTTTGCGGGTTCATGTCCTCCGCTGGCCCCAGCTCGATTTGGTCGTGACATCGGAGGTGAGTGCGGGAGGATGGGTGTGAGGGCAGCTACGTTGTATTGGAATGCTGAATAGTTTGTGTGCGTGTATGCAGCAGGATCGCACTACTCGCGATCGCGAAGTGCAGCTCCGGCACGAAGCGAATCGTATGGATAATTTCCATACATGTTTTGGCTAAATCCAGCATTTGCCTGGATCAGTTCAGCATTTGTTTGGTCCGATTTTTTTGGGAATCCGACTTTGGGGGGGTGGGGGTGGGGGTAGGAACAGGTTTTTAAAACGGCCACATCATAAAAGCGTAAATTTCTAATCGTAGAAATCGTCGAAAGTCGTATTTAATGTGCATAATGATACGGCCGATGTTTGTAGGCACGCTGTGCGACGATTCAACGCTGGTGATTGCGCGACGAGTCGAACGTCGGGGGGGGGGGGGGGGGGGCGGGAATGGTGGAGGGGCATCGAAGGGCGGAAGCGAGAATTGGTACTCGCACAGACGGCCTAGACCAGAGGTCGGAAAAAATAGTGCAATACAATAAATAATTAGTTTTTCAATACTAATGTGTATTATTGGTCTGCCGTGGCTGCGGTACAATATTATATTGACCCAATTTTTGACAATAAATACCAAAAAGTATCTTTGGCTCGAGCTACAAAATGGCTTGTCGATGGCGTCATCTCCTGGCCCTAATGACATCATAAACGACGTTTGCCATACCATATTTAGTCATGACAAATGAATGGCTTTGAAACATTGCAAGCCCAATTCCGTGGCCTCCAAATTCGGTTTCTTTGGTAGCTCATATCGATATTTTTAGTGGACAACAATGGTCAGGTACAAGCAACTCGAAGCCTTCTTCTACACTCCGCATGGTCAAGGTCTGTTCCGCTGCAACCTGTGTGGCTGCGAGCGGAAACAGTTGGCCGGATCTGGCTACTCCAACCTGATGGCGCATCTGGCGTCGAAGCACGCGGGCTACGAGGTGACGTGGGCCAGCTCGTATCGGCCCCTTCAAGCGTTCGGTTTCGTTGCAGAGGAGGTGAGCCATCTCTTTCGATGGATCCGTTGGGTCATCGAGTGCAACATGCCCGTTCACGAGGTCGAAGATGCCCTAACCCGGTCCATAAGCAAGCTCCGACCTGTTACCGCTAAGGCTGTCAAGAAGTGCATGGAGGGTATCGCGATTGAGGTCGGCCGGAAGCTGGGAAAAGAGATGGGAACGCTCTTCGCGCTGATGTTTGATGGACGGTCCCATGCCGGCATCCACTATGTCGCTCGCTACGCTGTTTACGAGACAGATGGTAAGCTGCGCGTGCCTCTGCTCGGACTGTCGCCCCTTGAAGATGGCTCACAGACAGCAGATGCACATATCAAGCTGTTTGGGAACATCCTCGATGTCGACGACAAGACCAATGACATGGTGGGGTTTCTGTTTGGGGACAACTGCGCCACAAACCAGTATATCGCCACCAAGATGGGTATCCCGCTAGTTGGCTGTGCGAGCCATCGGTTCAACCCGGCTGTAAACAAGTTCTTGGAGCCATTTGAAGACTTGCTGGATGAGGCTCATGGTGGAACTGCGCCATGACAACAACCGCGCAGAGCTTAAGAAGCACACTGAGCTTGTCCCTGTCAAGCGTTACGTCACGCGTTGGTCGTCCACGTTTACGATGGTTCCGCGGTACATTCGAATTCGCGCGGAGATCAAGAAGGTTGACGCAGTCGAAGAGATGGTCCCGGCTGGTGGAAAGCACAGGAAGTTGGTTGCGTTGTTTGAGCACCTCAAGATATTCGAAAGCATCTGCAAGCGGCTTCAGCGCGAGGACACAGATATGGGTGAGGTACGCACGATGTTCGATGCTCTCATCGCAAAGTATCCAGTTATGTTGGAACATCTTAAGTCAACAGCCAAGATCGTGCACACGCCCGCGTTTGAAACAGGTGTTGTCAAAGTCATCATGGGCTCTACTCTTTCATCGGCGGGGACAGCAGCGCTAAAGCGGTTTGAGCAGGCACAACCCGCAGGAAAGAAGCGCAAGGAACGAGAAGAACATTACGCGACGATGCTGCTCCAAGGCAAGGGAAAGTAGAGGAAGCAAACGCCAAGTATCGCTAGCTACATGCCGCTTGTGAAGATGGTTCCACTTCAACATACTGGTGTTGCAAAGGAGGCACTTGGCTAAATAACTCATGCCGAAGAAGAGCAAGCGAGTCCAGCAGATAGCTGCCTTGGCATCAGCAAAGCGGTCGCGTGACCGCCAAGCACGCCACCAAGCACGCCACCAGTCACCCAACCCGACTATCTTGGCCCCCCTTGCTGCGCTCCGACAAGAGGCCCAGTCAACACCATGGAGCTGCCCAACCCTGACTGTGGAGGAGCACGAGACATCGTCGGAAGATGACTCCTCCGATTTTGGCACCGGTCCGAATATGTTCACTGTAGATGTAGTCTACGCTAAAAAAAACTGACCCAGCCGGTGCCGCGTATTACTTCGTGGTCTGGGTGGGCTATGCCGAGCCAACTTGGCAGCCGGCAGCTGACTTGCCTCAAGACCTCATCGCTGAGTTTGAACGCGACGAGCTTGGTGTGAGTTGGCCGGTAGACTACAGGGCTGAGATTCCCGTTGGGTGTCCTACTGGTACCAGAGGTCTGGGTGGGCTATGCCGAGCCAACTTGGCAGCCGGCAGCTGACTTGCCTCAAGACCTCATCGCTGAGTTTGAACGCGACGAGCTTGGTGTGAGTTGGCCGGTAGACTACAGGGCTGAGATTCCCGTTGGGTGTCCTACTGGTACCAGAGGCAGAGGTAGAGAAGGAAGGCGCTCAGTATAAATTGCAATATACATTGCGGCAATTTTTATTATTAACATCAACGGGTTTCCTGAGAAAATGAGAGCACAAGATGGAACACCACTATACTTTGGTTCACTGGGAACCGACATGGGAGCCACCTGCGCACCTAGACCGAAACCGCATCGTCCGATTCGAAGGCCGTACCTTCTTGCGGGCGGTAATCGAGATTGAGGCTGAAGAAGCACCACGTCGCAAGTATAAAAGCACGAAGACGAACAAGCCAGCAGGCGAAAAGAAGAAACAAGGAAGAAGCCATACTCAGAAGCATATGCGTGCGGCATCGTAAGTAGTGCATTTATCTGCATCATGCAAGAATCAAAGTTATTATCATGTGCATTGATTAAATAGCCCAGCTCCAAAGCGGGGTGGACCTTACGGATATTCCGCATTCAGCACTGTCGTGGCTTTTAATCTACCATCCGTGTCGCTCATGTCAATGCTTCCCGTCCTTAACACCTGTTTCTCCATATCTCACACATAGCCTCTTTTCAAGAACCTTAGCATCGCCCACCTGTGCCGATGTACCTTTTTTGGATAAACCACGGGACAGGCCAAATTTAAATCAAATTTGATCGTGCGACAGATCAACTGTTGGGTCAACATTTTCGGATCAAGTTTTGAATCAGCCGTTTTTAAGACCAAAGTTTGGGTCAAATTTGCAAATATCAGGCTATATGTGTCTTGTACTTTTGTTTTTATTGTTGAGGTCTATAATTGGTTATCGTTCTGTCGGAGATACATGATTTATTTTAAAAGGTACGATGATTTTATCATTATTATCGTATTGTGAATTCCGGCTAAATTTAGAAATCCTGAGTGGTTCGCTGAATCGTCCACATACAATTCCCAAGTCATTAGCTGAATCACCCGCAGGCGATGTGATGGCTACACTCGTACTTAGTTGAACTTGTATACGCCAGAGTACACGCGGGGCGATTGGGGGCCGATCGATTCAATCAATCGGCCGGGAAAATTTTGAGTAGAACCCACAATAATTACAGTGCGCGCCAAATCATTGGGACCCTTGATTTGGCGAAACACTTTTCCCGACATTTCGGCTTGTAGGAGGAGTTACGAGTTGCTGTTTAGATATGTTACTGGCTAAGAAGCAGTATGTGTTATTAACTGCAATTTCCAAGTCCTTAGAAGGGCTGGCATACAAACTGCCAGATTTGGCTCGAGCGACACAAATTAGTACCAGACCCTTTTTCTGACAAAATGACACAGTTTATGCAATCCCATACAAACTTCTTGATTAAAAGAATGAAGGTCACTTGAGGTTAGATGAATGGAGGAAACCTGCTGCCAGGCAGGTTGCTGCGGTGGCTAGCGCCCCAGTGTGCCTTTCATTTTGCTTCTTGCATGGGCCGCGGCAAAGCCCTCAGCAACCAGGACTACTGGTGGATCATATGGCTTCACGACGGCGGCGTCTCTCTTCACGGGATCGCACGAAGGACTGGCCGAGCACGTACCTGTATGCGTAAGGCTATCAAGGCAGAGCGAGGGCCGCTCCAAGACAGCGCCAACTCCCCAAGACCAGGAAGGCGGCCACCATTTACCGAGAGGGAGTTCCGGCTGCTAGTGCGCAAGGCGGCGGCAGGCGACCGCTTCGCAGCGGAGCTCAAGACGGAGCTCGGACTGAAGGCGTCCGTGCGCACGGTGCAGCGGCTGCTGCAGCGTGTAGACCATCTGATGTACACCAAGATGGGCCGCACACAGCCCCTCACTGCGGCTCACAAGGCAGCGCGGATGGAATGGGCTGAGGAGCACATACTTATCCCTTAACCCAGGTACAGTCTCTAAATTGTTTTATCTTTTGGTTGGGGATGCTAACGGTTGTTATATGTGAAGGGGTTTGGAAATATACTGTATTTTCAGATGAAAAAAAGTTTAACCTGGACGGCCCGGACGGATTCAAGTACTACTGGCGCGACATGAGGCAGCCCGCGCAATCCTCCGTGCGGCGCCAGAACGGCGGAGGAAGCGTTATGGTCTGGGGGGCATTCAGTGCTCAAGGTAAGAGTGAGCTGGCGATCCTGCGGGGTCGCCAAAACTCGGGCCATTACATTTATACTGTGTCTGAGTATATGTTACCGTTCGCTCACTCTAACCATGGTGTCGACTTCGTATTCCAGCAAGGTAACGCGTCGATTCATGCCTCGCGTGAGACGACGAGTTTCTTGCCGGAAATGGAAGTCAACACCATGGCTTGGCCTGCCCGTTCCCCGGACTGTAAACGTCTGGTCGGTTATGGCGGCTCGGGTTTACGCCCATGGCCGCCAGTACCGTACCGTGGGTGATCTCAAGAAGCAATCATGGCAGCGTGGGCTTCCATCGAGCAGGAGTACCTGTGCAAGCTCGTGGAGTCCATGCCTCGCCGCTGCCTTGTTGTCATCAGGCAGAAGGGCGGCCTCACTAAGTACTAACTTTTAATATAAAAAAAGTTTATATGGGATTGCATAAAACTGTGTCATTTTGTCAGAAAAAGGGTCTGGTACTAATATGTGTCGCTGGAGCCAAATCTGGCAGTTTGTATGCCAGCCCTTCTAAGGACTTGGAAATTGCAGTTAATAACACATACTGCTTCGTAGCCAGTAACATATCTAAACAGCAACTCGTAACTCCTCCTACAAGCCGAAATGTCGGGAAAAGTGTGTCGCCAAATCAAGGGTCCTAATGATTTGGCGCGCACTGTATTAGCCGTTCTTACTTCAAAGACGCCATGATTATCGTTATAATTAGCTGCATCTTCAGTTTATAGGGATATTAGTCGGGATCTTTGTTCCGCATCTGTTAAACTTGATTTACCCATTTTCCAACACAGCAAGTCGGCATTCTTGATTTTATCATCTGCGGAAACACATTATTCAACAGGAAACTTCAGTTTCTCGTACTTGATGGCTTGAACGCCGGAAAAATATACACATTACTCTGGATGGATCGAATTGGCTGTCAGGATTTGAACTGATCAACTTGAGCTAGAGGTGTGTTTCCATCACGTTGGATTACATCATGCGCCTGGGCGCCTTACCTTCAGCCTTATCTCGACTTCGAAATCCACCTCGCATCAAGATGCTTCACAAGGTGGTACACATCGGGCGAAATGCTGCCAACTTTTCCTCGACGAACCACGCTGGTAGCCTTCGGGGTATCCAAGTAGCACGTAGGACAGTCTTGGTGGGTCGTCCCGTAGCAGGGGGTCTCTTCAGCGATCGATTGCTCGTGCACCAGGATCCTGTCGCCATCCAAGTTGTATGAGGTATTGACTTTTTATATCCCTGCTGAAGATATCAAATCCCTGCTGAAGTGCAGGAGAGGTTTCAAAACTGCCAGTTGCTTGCAGCGGTCGCATTTGCAACAGCTATGAGAGCTTTCTGCACTTGCATCCACAGGCTCATTTAAAAACCAGCAGCACATAGAAAATAACCATGTCATTTGCAAGGTGAGTGCTTTTGCGTAGACCGTTCATATTCTGTAGATATGTTGTAAACGAACTCGGCAACCACAAGGTTTCTATCGACTCTAAAGTGATTGAGGGTATGTACATAGAAATAAAGATTGCTAACTAAACGCAGGAGATAAGTCAGTGTGATTAATAGTACAGACTATCTTAGAGATACACCATGGTGTCCAAGAGATCCAGTTGAGTGTTCTTCGTCCAGGAAGTGCATGAAGACACCGTGTCGGGGATTCCTGTTGTTACGAAGGATTTTACTGGGTAAAATATCGGTTTATATTAGCAAGTAAGGAAAAGTACCGCACACTTACTTATTTGGCCCACACCTTATAATTGCCGAGGGATGTAAAGAGTGGAGGAGGACGCGTGGCATGGCCAATGAAGTCCCCCTCACTTTGAAACTGACAGCCAAATACAGGGGCCTGATACCTGTCAATGCTGCCGGCCATGGGATGGTATCCGGTACACTGGCACCAGGCACAGCGGCAACCGACGTCATCGGGCGATATTCGTGGGCAACCCTGTTTGTGCATTGCTTTTCCAAGCTTGCTGTTGCTGCGCGGTGTTGTCGGTGCTCAAAATGACAACGTACCCCAACGCTTCGACTACGACCATGGATTCAACTTGGGTAGTACCTTCTTCTTGAACCGCCGGGCTGATATCATCCACCGTTATCGTGATGGCCGGCGTTGAGTCGGCTGCTGCCATGCCTTGCACTTGCGGTCCGGATACCACTGGGTTATCATATCAGCCGTTTTTAAGACCAAAGTTTGGGTCAAATTTGCAAATATCAGGCTATATGTGTCTTGTACTTTTGTTTTTATTGTTGAGGTCTATAATTGGTTATCGTTCTGTCGGAGATACATAATTTATTTTAAAAGGTACGATTATTTTATCATTATTATCGTAATTACAGTGCGCGCCAAATCATTGGGACCCTTGATTTGGCGAAACACTTTTCCCGACATTTCGGCTTGTAGGAGGAGTTACGAGTTGCTGTTTAGATATGTTACTGGCTAAGAAGCAGTATGTGTTATTAACTGCAATTTCCAAGTCCTTAGAAGGGCTGGCATACAAACTGCCAGATTTGGCTCGAGCGACACAAATTAGTACCAGACCCTTTTTCTGACAAAATGACACAGTTTATGCAATCCCATACAAACTTCTTGATTAAAAGAATGAAGGTCACTTGAGGTTAGATGAATGGAGGAAACCTGCTGCCAGGCAGGTTGCTGCGGTGTCTAGCGCCCCAGTGTGCCTTTCATTTTGCTTCTTGCATGGGCCGCGGCAAAGCCCTCAGCAACCAGGACTACTGGTGGATCATATGGCTTCACGACGGCGGCGTCTCTCTTCACGGGATCGCACGAAGGACTGGCCGAGCACGTACCTGTATGCGTAAGGCTATCAAGGCAGAGCGAGGGCCGCTCCAAGACAGCGCCAACTCCCCAAGACCAGGAAGGCGGCCACCATTTACCGAGAGGGAGTTCCGGCTGCTAGTGCGCAAGGCGGCGGCAGGCGACCGCTTCGCAGCGGAGCTCAAGACGGAGCTCGGACTGAAGGCGTCCGTGCGCACGGTGCAGCGGCTGCTGCAGCGTGTAGACCATCTGATGTACACCAAGATGGGCCGCACACAGCCCCTCACTGCGGCTCACAAGGCAGCGCGGATGGAATGGGCTGAGGAGCACATACTTATCCCTTAACCCAGGTACAGTCTCTAAATTGTTTTATCTTTTGGTTGGGGATGCTAACGGTTGTTATATGTGAAGGGGTTTGGAAATATACTGTATTTTCAGATGAAAAAAAGTTTAACCTGGACGGCCCGGACGGATTCAAGTACTACTGGCGCGACATGAGGCAGCCCGCGCAATCCTCCGTGCGGCGCCAGAACGGCGGAGGAAGCGTTATGGTCTGGGGGGCATTCAGTGCTCAAGGTAAGAGTGAGCTGGCGATCCTGCGGGGTCGCCAAAACTCGGGCCATTACATTTATACTGTGTCTGAGTATATGTTACCGTTCGCTCACTCTAACCATGGTGTCGACTTCGTATTCCAGCAAGATAACGCGTCGATTCATGCCTCGCGTGAGACGACGAGTTTCTTGCCGGAAATGGAAGTCAACACCATGGCTTGGCCTGCCCGTTCCCCGGACTGTAAACGTCTGGTCGGTTATGGCGGCTCGGGTTTACGCCCATGGCCGCCAGTACCGTACCGTGGGTGATCTCAAGAAGCAATCATGGCAGCGTGGGCTTCCATCGAGC
Source organism: Phytophthora x cambivora (assembly GCA_033557925.1). Lineage (NCBI taxonomy): Eukaryota > Oomycota > Peronosporomycetes > Peronosporales > Peronosporaceae > Phytophthora > Phytophthora x cambivora. The sequence goes on along the minus strand of JAUCEB010000027.1, from coordinate 698,683 downwards.
AGGAGTACCTGTGCAAGCTCGTGGAGTCCATGCCTCGCCGCTGCCTTGTTGTCATCAGGCAGAAGGGCGGCCTCACTAAGTACTAACTTTTAATATAAAAAAGTTTATATGGAATTGCATAAAACTGTGTCATTTTGTCAGAAAAAGGGTCTGGTACTAATATGTGTCGCTGGAGCCAAATCTGGCAGTTTGTATGCCAGCCCTTCTAAGGACTTGGAAATTGCAGTTAATTACACATACTGCTTCGTAGCCAGTAACATATCTAAACAGCAACTCGTAACTCCTCCTACAAGCCGAAATGTCGGGAAAAGTGTGTCGCCAAATCAAGGGTCCTAATGATTTGGCGCGCACTGTATTAGCCGTTCTTACTTCAAAGACGCCATGATTATCGTTATAATTAGCTGCATCTTCAGTTTATAGGGATATTAGTCGGGATCTTTGTTCCGCATCTGTTAAACTTGATTTACCCATTTTCCAACACAGCAAGTCGGCATTCTTGATTTTATCATCTGCGGAAACACATTATTCAACAGGAAACTTCAGTTTCTCGTACTTGATGGCTTGAACGCCGGAAAAATATACACATCACTCTGGATGGATCGAATTGGCTGTCAGGATTTGAACCGATCAACTTGAGCTAGAGGTGTGTTTCCATCACGTTGGATTACATCATGCGCCTGGGCGCCTTACCTTCAGCCTTATCTCGACTTCGAAATCCACCTCGCATCAAGATGCTTCACAAGGTGGTACACATCGGGCGAAATGCTGCCAACTTTTCCTCGACGAACCACGCTGGTAGCCTTCGGGGTATCCAAGTAGCACGTAGGACAGTCTTGGTGGGTCGTCCCGTAGCAGGGGGTCTCTTCAGCGATCGATTGCTCGTGCACCAGGATCCTGTCGCCATCCAAGTTGTATGAGGTATTGACTTTTTTATATCCCTGCTGAAGATATCAAATCCCTGCTGAAGTGCAGGAGAGGTTTCAAAACTGCCAGTTGCTTGCAGCGGTCGCATTTGCAACAGCTATGAGAGCTTTCTGCACTTGCATCCACAGGCTCATTTAAAAACCAGCAGCACATAGAAAATAACCATGTCATTTGCAAGGTGAGTGCTTTTGCGTAGACCGTTCATATTCTGTAGATATGTTGTAAACGAACTCGGCAACCACAAGGTTTCTATCGACTCTAAAGTGATTGAGGGTATGTACATAGAAATAAAGATTGCTAACTAAACGCAGGAGATAAGTCAGTGTGTTTAATAGTACAGACTATCTTAGAGATACACCATGGTGTCCAAGAGATCCAGTTGAGCGTTCTTCGTCCAGGAAGTGCATGAAGACACCGTGTCGGGGATTCCTGTTGTTACGAAGGATTTTACTGGGTAAAATATCGGTTTATATTAGCAAGTAAGGAAAAGTACCGCACACTTACTTATTTGGCCCACACCTTATAATTGCCGAGGGATGTAAAGAGTGGAGGAGGACGCGTGGCATGGCCAATGAAGTCCCCCTCACTTTGAAACTGACAGCCAAATACAGGGGCCTAATACCTGTCAATGCTGCCGGCCATGGGATGGTATCCGGTACACTGGCACCAGGCACAGCGGCAACCGACGTCATCGGGCGATATTCGTGGGCAACCCTGTTTGTGCATTGCTTTTCCAAGCTTGCTGTTGCTGCGCGGTGTTGTCGGTGCTCAAAATGACAACGTACCCCAACGCTTCGACTACGACCATGGATTCAACTTGGGTAGTACCTTCTTCTTGAACCGCCGGGCTGATATCATCCACCGTTATCGTGATGGCCGGCGTTGAGTCGGCTGCTGCCATGCCTTGCACTTGCGGTCCGGATACCACTGGGTTATCATTATCGACAGGCGCATTCGACTTCGCTGCGTAGTCCGGTTCATGCCTCGGTTGCATGGTATCATTCGTCGTTGATGCACTAAACTAAGTTGAGTAAGAAAGGCTATTGGTGAGGCCCTGGCAAAAGACACCGTGACAGGATTTGATCCTACCGGTTGCACCCTTGACCTCAACCTGACAGCTTTGACTTTATCGGCGGTCGTGCATGGTCGTCGTGGAGGAGCTGATGTTGCAAGACTGGTGAAGACGGTGCTCGACAGAGGAATGGCCTGACAACATCAACGGGTTTCCTGAGAAAATGAGAGCACAAGATGGAACACCACTATACTTTGGTTCACTGGGAACCGACATGGGAGCCACCTGCGCACCTAGACCGAAACCGCATCGTCCGATTCGAAGGCCGTACCTTCTTGCGGGCGGTAATCGAGATTGAGGCTGAAGAAGCACCACGCCGCAAGTATAAAAGCACGAAGACGAACAAGCCAGCAGGCGAAAAGAAGAAACAAGGAAGAAACCATACTCAGAAGCATATGCGTGCGGCATCGTAAGTAGTGCATTTATCTGCATCATGCAAGAATCAAAGTTAGCATCATGTGCATTGATAAAATAGCCCAGCTCCAAAGCGGGGTGGACCTTACGGATATTCCGCATTCAGCACTGTCGTGGCTTTTAATCTACCATCCGTGTCGCTCATGTCAATGCTTCCCGTCCTTAACACCTGTTCCTCCATATCACCACACATAGCCTCTTTTCAAGAACCTTAGTATCGCCCACCTGTGCCGATGTACCTTTTTTGGATAAACCACGGGACAGGCCAAATTTAAATCAGATTTGATCGTGCGACAGATCAACTGTTGGGTCAACATTTTCGGATCAAGTTTTGAATCAGCCGTTTTTAAGACCAAAGTTTGGGTCAAATTTGCAAATATCAGGCTATATGTGTCTTGTACTTTTGTTTTTATTGTTGAGGTCTATAATTGGTTATTGTTCTTCCGGAGATACATTATTTATAGTAAAAGGTACGATGCTACGATGATAAAATCATTATTATCGTAATTATTAGCCGTTCTTACTTCAAAGACGCCATGATTATCGTTATAAGTAGCTGCATCTTCAGTGTTTATAAGAATATTAGTCGGGACCTTTGTTCCGCGTCTTTCACACCGCGCAGCAACAGCAAGCTTGGAAAAGCAATGCACAAACAGGGTTGCCCACGAATATCGCCCGATGACGTCGGTTGCCGCTGTGCCTGGTACCAGTGTACCGGATACCATCTCATGGCCGGCAGCATTGACAGGTGTTAGGCCCCTGTATTTGGCCGTCAGTTTCAAAGTGAGGGGGGCTTCATTGGCCATGCCACGCGTCCTCCTCCACTCTTTACATCCCTCGGCAATTATAACGTGTGGGCCAAATGGTCGGGTACCGACTATTGCTCGAGATTGGAGAGTGGGGCCAAATCCTATTACAATGCATAAACTTGCAAACGGACAGAGCATTACATCGACGAGTTGCAGTATAACTGCATACAATGCAAAACTGTCGGTTGGATAGAAGTACCGTGAATCGGCCTCTTGAGTGCATATGCACTCAAGACAAGAGATTACGGTAAGAGGAGCCTGCAGTAGAGGTGACCTCTTTGATTGCATGTACCGCTTTGAATGCATACACGGTGTGACGTGTGAACATAGCAAAACAGGCGGGTATTACCTACCTTCATGAACACATATTTGTAACACCTCCAACTTAACAGCGTTACATGCTTCGAACTGTCAGGTGCATACAAACAGGCAGTCAAGCAAGCGCAAAGTTTGCGCAATACAAAGTACAATACATTTTCCTCCATACATAAACCAAGACATTCACTGCGGAACATATACCTACTGAGCAGCAGTATACAAAGAACAAGACGCATACATTTTGAATCCTGAGTATAAAACACTAACAAGTAGACGTAGGGGGAAGGCTGCTGTCGCCACGGACCATGTGCGCTACGACGCGCACGCAATGCTAAAGTACATACCGAGCATGCGCAGCGATGTCGACAGCTCACGGAGGCGCTGCTGCAGTCGTTGAGGGGGCGCATCTCCGGCGGTCACGAACGTGACCAGCATTTGATGCTCCGGGGCGCTACACAAAGCAATACCAGAACGGATAGTCAGTGGCGAAATGCCAGGCTGCGTACGCGCCTCGGAAGGCGCATGATGTGGTCACGTACCGGCCGATGGGCGGTATGACCAGGCGGGTCTGAATGTCGACGACATGCACGTCGGCGTCGTCGAGCGCCTGCGTGACGGCCGAGAGCCACGCAGAATTGTTGTACAACGACACCAGTAGTGTTACCTTGCGCAGCGGGCAGTCCGCGTGTGGTTGGAGCGGCACGCTTGGCCGCCGAGCGAGGATCAGGTACTGCAGCTCGTTGGGCACGTCAGCACCAAAGTGCTCGGCGATCACATCGAGGCCGGCGTCCTGGGCCGCGTCTTTACTGGCTAGTACGGCTATGCCATGCGCGGCTTGCTCGTGCACGATGTGGCACGCGCCGGCGCTGTCCCACGCGGCTTGCCGCACGATAGGCCCCCCTCGTTCGTGCTCAAGCTTAAGAATAAGCGCCTCACTTGCCTGTAGCAGTGTCGTGTCGGACATAACACAATCACATGCGCTCAGCGCCGAGCCGGGCAGTGCGCACAGACACAGATCCGGCGTGAGCGCGATCTCGCCAACGATAGATAGCGGTCGCGCCGTGAATTCAGTGAGTGCAAAGTCAGGCCGGATTGTCAGCAACCACGTGGTTGGCACAACACAGTAGTCAAGCTCGAGATTTACCAACGAATCCACCGCGTCGACCGCATGAGCGAAGCCAAGTGCTTCGATGCAGGTCGTCGCAGTTGACGGTCCGATTTGCAGCAGCGGGAACATTGTGCGCGTCGCAATCTCGGCGGGCGTCCCTTGGTGGCCAACATATCCAACATTGACGACGCTGCTGTTGTGCTCTACGCGTGGGGGCGAGTGCGGGCTGGACGGCCGTTCGCGTGCAGTAGGAGCGGCGACGAACATTGCCGCTGCGCTAGAATCGATTGATGGGCCCTCCGTGGCTGCCTCTGCGCGGTTGGACGAGGAGTGATGCGGGCTCGGCAGTGTCTCAGCTTGAGTGGTATCAATCGGAGTGTGCAATGCTTGGTCGGTGTTCTCACTCTCTATTTGTGTATCCTGAAGCGCGTGCGACACCGACGGTCGCGGAAAAGCGATTGCAGCAGCAGGGTGCGTCCCGAGCGCGTTGTTGTCATTCCTTCTTGATAGGGGGCACTGCTGCCGGAGACTCTCTTCACTAGTGCGCCAGTTGACAATCGTGGTGCGACTGACTCCGGCAGCAGTCGCGGCCCTGGCAGGCGACCAGTTGCGCGTCATGTCAAGGATGGCCACCTTCTCTCGGACCGTGAGGCGTCTGCGCCGCCCGGTGTTGGTGGCAGGCTGCATCCTGAGTCGGTGATAATAGCTTGAGTCCGCGAGAATCGCTAGCGCAGCGCTGCGTAAATATCTAGCGGTTCGACAGCATATATCTGCTGTCTCCCACATATCAACTCTAAGATGTCTCATGGCTGTAGGTGCACACTTCCTCCCCCGCCACGGCTGTAAAAGGAAGGGTGAACTGATGGTGCGGCACGACTCTCCTCGTGCTGGCGGTGGATCAGTCCTTTACCGACAGCTAGTCGACTGGACACAACGGCAGCTTGCGTCACTCAAGCGGCTAAGAGAAGAGAGCGACGAAGTGACCATGCGAAGACACCGCGCGAAGCGAGCGCGCACACATCATCCCCCAAATCGCCCACAGAGCGGTAACAATTAATTGTCGTTGCGTCCGAGCCAACCGCAGCTGCTGATTTTGGCGTTGATGGTTGTGGTATGTGAACCCCCTAGAACCCGGTGCGCCGCGATGGATTTCGTACGAGAAGCTGCAGGAGATCAATGAGGCGGGAGCATTCCAGCCCCTGAGCGAATTAACGAGTCGGAGGATAGAGGAAGAGGTCGAGCGCGAGTTCGCCGACGACTGCATCGACCGTCATGCGTGCATCGTAACAGACGAGTGGGTCTTCGGCCGCGACGCGTGCCGAGTAGCTGTCGAAGAGCTGCCACTCGCTGCTATGCGCAGAGTGCTGGCGCCGAGAGCGTGGGCTACAGTGCCAATTCAAGCATACTACGACTGCGGTCTGCTCGACCGCCGACTCTCGAGGATGCTGCTCTCTCCACGGGGGCTCACTCAAGAAGACGGTGGTATGAAGGTTTGGGTCTCTCGCGAGGCATTGCAATACCTGCGGGTGATGAACGCACGGCTGTTGGCGAGTGACGACGCGGACATCGAGCTAGCGCCACCGCGATTTGCTATCGCGGACTATTTTGTCGCTGGTACATTCGACGAGATTGACGAAGCAACACTCATTGAACGCCAGGCAGTCGGTCTCGTGCAGACCCGTGGACTCGTCAAAGTCGTTTACGGCGGCCCAGGCAACGTACTCCAGAGCCATCTTCTATCGTGGGACAGCCGAAATTCTACAATCGCTAGTCGCGTCCCGAGCGTTCCAACGCGCAGTGATTTTCGAGTCGTGCTCGCAGGTCCGATGACAACACAGCAGGAGCTGGCAATCGCCAAACAGCACGAATGTGACGGTGCACGCGTCCAGGTACTGCAAGCATTACTGCGTCGCATCAACCCTCTCTACGAGAGCGTTACCGAGAACCCCGAATTTCACGGCGTAAACCACCCGCACGAGGTGTACTGCACACGGCTCGGAGATAGCGACGCAGGGGGGCTCGTTGCGCAAGCACGAGAGCGGCAGCAAACAGTGGCTGGCGTGAGAGACGTAGGCAGCGCAGCTGAGATCGATGAAAGAACGCTGCTGGAAACCGAGACGGTCGTGGTCGAGACATCGGTTGACGATGACGACGATGCGTGCCTCTTGCACGCATTGAACACCATCATGGGCCGCTCGACGTTCGTGGCACAGCATTCGACGTCGATTCTCCAGTACAACGATCCGTCCTACCTCGAACGCGTTTACCCACATCTTCTAACGTTCGGCATTGGTGGGTTCTCAAACGCGCGGAGTCATCGGTACAGCAAGCGAGCCATAGTGCTCCATTACCTGCACTTGTCGTCGAACCGCTTCGCTGAGTACCCGCTGTTTAAAATCCAAATGTTTGACTACTTAGCAACGGAGCGGGTCAAGACCGGCGTCTTCATCCGCGTCCGACACGACCCAGACGTCGCAACGAGGGCTATGCACGTCTCGTCGGTGGAGCTTCGCAGCGCGATGGAGGTACGCGCAGCGAGACGACACGCCACGCAGACGGAAAAGCCGGCTCCGCAAAGCAGCAGCAACGGCCGCGCGGGTAGTTTACTCAAGGCTATTAACGCCTCGAGCGCGAAGGTTTCCAGCGCAAAGTAGATGCTATGACATTTATGCACGGCGAGCCTTCGGTCTTCTATACGCTGACTCCATACTCGGAAGGGTCCATTGCGGTCGCGTTCTGGTCCGGCTACGACTTACCAAACGGCCGACCACAGAAACTCGTATCGTCCACGACGTTCAATATGCCGGGCAGCGCACAGATGAAGAAATTCACGATGCGGAACACCGTGCTGCAGGCGCTATACTACCGTATGAGCTGCAAAATCCTAATTGACGGCTTGTTCGGCTGGGATTCGACGGCGAACAAGCCGAAGGCCGAGCCAGGCATTTTTGGCTTCGTCGAGGCACTGTTCTACGCACTTGAACAACAGGGCCGTCTGCGTGTGCACATCCACGGAGTGCTATGGGTTGCGGGTCTGCCGAAGTCCAAGTCGGACTGGGAGGAACTACTGTCGGATGATGGAATGCGCGTCCGTTTCGAGGAATACTGCGCGTCAATCTCCGCAGCAGAGCTGCCAGTGTTTAGCTCGGTCGAAGTGATACAATGCCCGGCGGAAGATTGTACCGGTGATCTGCAGCCGATCCCAATCAACGTTAAGTATAAACATCGGTTGAGAGCCGGAACTATGCCGCCCAATACAGCGGTATGCAGCGTTTGTGCACAGCTGCTTACGGATGCCGAGATAACGGCACTGGTGATTAAGCGCAAGTGGAGCGAGCTCGACGTCGAGCAGCAGGCTGCCAGCACCGGAGATGCAGTGAGCGCTCTGCGAATGCGGTTTGGCGGGTTGTCAAAGGACAAACGGACCGCGGACGTGCAAATGAGTCGCATGCTACTGCGCGACCAAGTGCACGCTTACGAGCATACACGGTCGTGCGTTAAGGGAAAGCGCGACACGCGGTACCGCTACCGCTTCTACCGCAACCTCGAGGGCGCAACACAGCTAACCGCCGACGGCGACATGGTCTATCGACGTAGCATGGGCAACCAATGGTTGAACCCGTTCATCCCGCTTTGGCGGCGCTTGCTGCCATTCAACATGGACTGCCGCATACTCTGGACCGGCCAAGGCCTGCAAGCATCTCGATACGCAATAAGTTACGCAACCAAGAGTCAGAACACGTTCGATAACATCGCCGTAATGGAGCTGGCGATGCGGCGGCGGGCGGAGCGCGAGGCTGTAGCGCCTGCGGACAAGACCCTGCTTCAGCAAGGCATCGGTCGGATCATGTCACTCGCGTACTCCGCATCATCGACGATCGAGATCGGCGGCCCGCTCGCGGCGGCTATCTTGCTCGAAGGTGGGGCGGGCAGGTTTAGCTGCAAATTTGAGCGCCTGGTGCTGGTCGAAGGTTTGAACGTTATGGACGGCAAGGACGTCGAGTCGACGCTCGTTAATCAGGGCGACCATTTCGTGATGGAGTCGTCGCTTCAGCGCTACATGACTCGTCCGCAGTGTATGGACCAGTGTTGTTGGTACGATTTCTGCGCATGGTTCAAGTATAGCGGGTCGAAGCCTGCAATACCGGAGCATGCGTGCTCCTTCGCAACAGACGACATGCAAACTCTTGCGGTACATGCGCGCTCACACGGCCTCGTCAGAGCGGAGTATCCGAGCATGCCAGAGATCATCGGTCCTCGCCTGCCCGACGCTCGTATCCTCGAGGATGCAGAGGAAGTCGACCAGGCAGAACTGTACTGTCGGGTCGCTGCGATGTTGTATTGCCCGTTTAGGCACCCCAGTGACTTCCTCGACGAGACAAGATCAGCTCGGCCGCATTTTGCGCGGTGGAACCCAAGCACACAACCAAAAGTCCAGCGCTCGCTCGAGTTCCACCAGCAACATTACTTCTCGCTTGATGAGGCTCAAGCTTACAGGGCCAAACAGGCAGCAGAAAGTGAACAAAGCACGTGCGCTGACGTCGACGTTCTCAACATTCACGACGACCAGGAGGGCGGCGCCGCCGAGCGCGGTGAGTGCCTGCTAGCGGTAGCCTCGGACGTTTACGCTTCCGTGACCAACGCGACCGACATGACAAGCGACGAAGCTACAGATCTCCAGAGCGCTGCTGACACCTGTGCACTACAGAGGCTCCTACGCAACAACATTCAGAGGGCCGAGCTCCCAATCGACGAAACCAGCGACGTCACTGTGCGCAGGACATCGGTCAGCACAAGAGAGCTAGAAGCGTTCGAGAGCCAGCTCGGCGTCGAGTTGCGCCAAGAAAATGCGTCAAGCTTTCGCACGATCGTCGAAACCACCGAGGTGATGGTCGAGCGACTCCGAGCTGCAATCGATGACTTAGGGGTAAACGAAGGCAGCGACAATGCCGTAGCTGTATCGTTGGACGATCTCGGGCCTTTCACATCGGTGCAGAGCGTGTCAAGAGCGTTCGGCTTAAATAAGGAACAACGCCTCGCTTTCGCCCACATCGCCGTGCCTTTGCTACACAAGATCGTCGGCGTCGAGGTGCCCGAAGGATCAAGCTTTGACAACGCTCCACTAATCGTCACGGGAGCCGGCGGAACCGCGCATTGTAGAGGCAGTGCTGTTTCTTGCCAACAGTTGGGGGCGCCCCAAGAGCGTCATGGCCACTGCGTCAAGTGGTATATACAATGCATAGCTCTGTCGGCCTTGGTATCAACCAAAAGCGCCTACCAGTCCACATCATGAAGCCGAGCGACAAGTTACAAGCCAAGTGGGACCCAGTGCTTTGTGTGGTCGCCGACGAGCTGTCCATGACCGACATCGGCTTCTTTGGGCTGTGGGAAGAAGCTCTACAAAAGGTAAAGGGCTGCAAGGACCCGTTCGGCGGACTGCTTGCCGTCTTCATGTTCGACTTCCGCCAACTACTGACTGTGCGCGGCACGCCACTTTTCAAGACAGCTGACCCAAGATCGCCGTACACCGGCCTTCAAGCACGCGGCGCAATGCTTTATCGAAACATTAACAAGGTCGTATATTTAACGCAGAACATGCGCTTCTCTAGCGATCCGGAGTGGGGTGAATGGCTGGCGAAAGCGCGAATAGGCGAGTGGGTGCCGCAGCTGCGCGCGTTCCTCCGTCAAGTTGGACCGCCGCCAGACGAGGACCTACACGGCCAGTTTGTCCAAGTGGTCTCCACAGACAATGCGTTTCGCAAGCGCGTCAACGACGCTGCCATTCAGACCGCCTGCCAAGCGTTGACGCCTGCCCGCAAAGTATACGCTGTGCCAGCGCAGCTACCTGCGACCATGACGGCAGCGAGGATGGCCCAGGTGACTGGCATGACAGACAACCAGACAGGTAACATTGCGGTGTTCTTCAAGACCTATATCGGTACGTGCACTAACATGCGCGGTAAGCACACACTCCGCAGCCTTAATGAAGTCCGTTATGTTGTGCACAACAGGCATGCCCGTGCGCGTCAAGTCGAACCAGTGCATCTCGAAGGGAGTCGCGAACGGCGCAGCCGGTACTGTCTTCCACATCGATTGGCGCACCGCGACCACGTTTGACCGCAAGGGGGATGGAGTCTGGATCGCATCAGCACCGCCGACAAACATTTAAGTCAAAATCGACAGTAGTACAATGCCAACTCGGTTCCCTGGCATCCCAACGGAATGGCCGGCGTCTGTGATGCCAATTGTTCAGTCCAGAGCATCGTTCAAGCTCCATAAAGACAACGTATCTATCAAGGGCTTCCCGATTGTACCGGCGTTTGGCATCACCGTGCACGGTGTTCAGGGCGACACCAGAGACAAAATCGTAATCTTTGACTTACGCCCACCGCACTGCCGCACCGTGGACTGTCATGCACTTTATGTATCGCTCTCGCGCGTCCGAACGAGGGCAGGCTTGTACTGGCTTGGCCGAAAGCCAGACAACGCAGACTTTGAGTTCTTCGGTCCAAAACAGAACGTGCTCGACGAGGATTTCCGCCTGCACGAGCTCGCTGCACTCACGGCTAGCAGGACAATCAATGAAGCGCCGGCGTAATCTGTCTAGCGCAACAGAGCCTCGTCGACGTTCTCATTGAACGAGTTAACGCAGCTCAGATGCTCCTGCAGCACCAGTACGCACCCATCGTCGTACTCGTACTGCTTAGCAATGAACCGTAGCAAAATTGGAGCGACCAATGCACAGCACTAGCACGGTGTGGATGCCGCGCGGGGAGTGGTTAGTCAGCATAACAAGCACTAGCGCAGGTGACAAAGTTCAATGTGGGTGCGTTACAAGACGCAAAAGCTGAGCAAGTTCACTGAGAAGTTACTCTTCCTATTTCTCGTCGTTATCGCCACAACAGAATACACTATCCTTCGTACAGCTATGATCTTCAACGTTGACTCAACGCTGAAGATCAACGGTTGAGTACTTGCCACTACAGTTTAGACAAGTAGATAGTATCGAGACCACCAGGCACGCTTTCTCGTCGGCCTGAATTGTCGCGACCAAGACATCGGTCCGGAAGTCTTCATCTTCCAGAGCCTCGCGAATAGCCGCGTTGCGCTGCGTCAGGTTCGGCTAGGTGAGGACGATATTCTTCTGGGGGAGGATGTTGATCAAGCTCAGGATAGGCTGCACACTCCACGTAGAATTATGATGAGTCACTAACCTTCCGCTTGGAAGAAGCTCACGTGCTGTGCAAATGTTAGATTATCCGTCTGGATGCTCAAATGCGGGATGAGATGACATTGGGTTTTAATGTACGAGTAAATTGCCAAAGAACCACCTCGCCAGCACTGTGGAGAAAAAACAATGACTACAGTTTGTTTGAAGCAGGTAACGGCGACAGAACATGAGCGCTTCTTTCGAGCTCTGCAAGCGCGACTAGGAACTTCAACTCTATGCTCGTGCGCAAAAGCTGGATCAAGTTCTAGCTCGTCGTCTCATGCGCCAACTATTGCGTTTTGTACAAACAGCTCAAAACTCTTCGCTCCCCTTCAATGCATGTAGATCTTGCTGTTAGCGTTGCCTCGCTCTATGTCTCGCTGCTCTTGGCCTTCAGCATGCCATCAAAGTCCTTCTTCCTGCACAGCGGGGCTGCGCAGGCAAAGTCGGAGCAGCTAACTTGATGGCTTCCGCGTGGCCGTGCAACTTTTGAGAACTGGCTGTGGAAGATCATGAATGAAAAGAGGACAAAAGTGGGTACTTCAACACGTTGGATTTCGGACTGCATCAGCCCCACTAGTTGAACTTCAACTTGAAGTACCACCGTTCACCTTTTCATCTTTTTTTCGGAGTCACATTTCTTGATCATTCCCCCCCCCCCCCCCCCCGAACAGCGCACCCGAATGCCGAAGGCAAATTGCTGCGAGACACTGATGAACATACCGATGACTGGCAAGAGGAAGCGGAAGAGCAGAACAGCGGCACAGATCCGCGAGGGTAAGCGGGCGCGAGCGGCGCAACGAGACAAGGCTAGCAGCGAGGCCAACCTCACGCGCGACGCATTGAAAGGGGTGGGAGGGGAGGATTTTGAGGGGATCTCTGTGGCCAAGATCACGGAGGGCTGTGCTAGCGCTGATAAGGAAAAGCATGGAGGACTCGCTGCTACAGTGGCTTGTGAAGTCACTAAAGTGGAGGGGGTGTTGAGCAAGCCTGGGGCTGTACTGTCAGAAGCCGCCCATGCGGCTAGGAATGAGAGCGCCGTAGCAGCTGCGGTGGAAGAGCTGGTGGATCGAGTCGAGCGCCAAGTCTTTCATGACCCAGAGCCGAGTACCGAGGACGCACTGGCCCGTGCCGGTCTAACGCTCAGTGATGAAGATGAAGACGACTGGGTGTGCCCATTGTGCACCTGTCGCAACAGTCATGATGTCATCGACTGCTGGAGCTGTAATACCTCGCGCACTGAGAATGCTGCTGCTACCAACCACGCCACTACTTCGCCCGAAGATGAAATATACTACCGGATTTACGGCAAATTCTACAGCAGCGGCAAGGTCACCGTAAATGCCAAGTATGCCACGACAAAGCAAACTTGGCATGTCGCACGAATCTGCCAACGACGTGAAGGAGCGCTAGGCACCCAGTATTATGTGTTTTGGATCGCTCGCTGCCCGATGAACCGGCGCTACTACCAACGATCCTGGGAACCAAGAGAGGTCTTGATGGCAGATGGTTTCGCCAGCGAAATCGACCTCGTTGACCGGTGGAAAGCTTCAGGCGAACCCAAATTCGAAACGTTCTGGCGGCAAGACGACTTTGGTAAGCGTTCGATCGGAGCTGACATGACCGGGTTGTGCATGTTCAATGCTCTCAAGCGAGCTGCGGAGCTGGCGGGTCGCCCGGACATCGTCACGCAGCTGGATATCGACACATTTGTTGCAGACGAGCTCAAGTACAATGAACGAGACCTAACGAAGGGGACATCGTGGAAGGTGGTTTTGCGCTTTCTGCGCCGTCTTCGCGATGAAGGAAGGGACTTCATCTTGAAGGCCATTGAAAAAGACAATTTTGTGATAGCGGGCAGACGTGGAGCAAGGGTGATGGAAGAGGTCGTTCTACGCAATGGGATCTATCTTGTCGCAGTCTACGGGCACACCTTCGTTGGACATTGCTTTGCGCTTACGGTCCAAGGAAAGATGCGGCGAATTTACGACCTGCAAGAAGGTAAACCGATCGCGTCTGCAGAGGGGTTGATCAACTTTTATGCCTTCATACGTCCTTTTATCGTTTGCAAGAAAAAGTAGATTACTAGCCTAAACCGACAATGACTTACGTCACTCCACCCAGGTCCTCTTGTTCTTGCCCCCAGCGGCAGCGACTGAAACGCTCTCCATCTTGCACCCCCCCCCCCCCCCCCGATCTGGTCTAGCGACATGACCATCTTCTCCGGTCTCCTGAATATTGAAGCTGAAGCTGGCGATGCAGATGCCCCCCCCCCCCCCCCCCCCTTGGTCGCGAGCTGTCACCGGTGGCCTCGAAGTTGCCGCGTCCCTCGACGAGAAGAGACACGATCTCGGTGCGCAATTTCCTCGGAAAGCGTCTTGTACGTCTCATCCTCGTAACGGTGGTAGACCGACGCGAGGTCGAGCTCATTGTCGAGCTTCTTGACGGCCGCAATGGCATCGGGATCATTGCGACCGTAGTTTCTCTTCAGCAGCTCCCTCTGCTCGGACGTCGCGCGGTCAAGAGCTTGAACGACCAGCCAGCCGCACTTGTTGTCCTGGATGTCCGTCCCCACCTTGCCGATCACCTTCTCGTCGCCGTAGCAGTCCAGGAAGCCATCCTCGATATGGAAGTACTCGCCGATCTGCACACAAATCTTCTTGGCTTGGTCGTGCGAGGCCTGATCGACAACCCATTCAGGAACATGGCGCTTGCAGCCGACAAAAAGAACGTGTAGTACGCCGTCTTGTTGATGGTGCGTACCCAACCAAAGAAGTATTAGTATTTGCGAAGCGAAAACCCAAATCATCATGGTCTGGAAAACGTACCTCTCAACAGTGAAGCGGTCCAGATCCACTTCGCCATCCAGATGCTGCGACGGCAGGTCTATCAGCTGACCGATCTCCGAGTGGAAGACGACCTGGTGAACGAAAAATCACCAATCCAATCCAATTACTTCGCGTTTTTGGCAAAAGTGCAGCTTCAGCAACACGTACATCGTGGAAGGTCTCGACCAAGTCCAGGTAGTACAACTCGGAGCGGAAGTGCTTCTTGAGGATCTGGAACACGAAGGCTTCGAGCAGGAATGCGTCGTTGATGGCGATCATCTTGACGGTGGGCTTCCATTACCAGCACGGCTGTCCGCGATGCGTGATGGGCTCGTCCATGATATCGTCGGCTACCAGGAAGAACGCTTGAAGCTACGTAGCCAATTCAAACATGATTTCATCACGTACTCGAACGGCCAGTCGTGGAGCAAGTAGATGATGAGCTAAATGTGCTGCAACAGTAGTCTTGCAATCTCGCTCAAATTCAATGAAAACCCCAAACTGCGAATGCTGCCCACTAGACAAGCACATTTCAAATCGCAACCACTCTCCCGCTGATGCCGCGGTTGAGCTTGCCGCCGATGCAGTTGTACTCGACCATCCCGTCCACACAGTCGAGCGCTTCCTGGGCCAGGTGGTGCTTGGTGCGCAGCATCTCCAGCACCTTCTGCTTGAACTAACCGCACACGGAAATGAACTCTACCGTTACCAGGAGGAGGAGAGATCTCGGACGAGATGGCAGCGTACAACAGCTTAGCCACATACTGCGCCGAGAAGGTCGCCACTTTCGAGCTGAATCTAGCGACCATGGGGCGGACGGTGCTGTACGCGTCGAGTCCGCGCGACTCGAGCATCCTGAACGTGGTCGTGTGCATCGTCGGCATCTACACGTGCTACCTCAGGTACGGCATCTTTCAGGAGAAAATGTACAGCCCCACATCGTATTATCATTTTTGCCTCAAACTTACCCACTTTGTGCACTGTCATTCTATGCAGCTTTACGTACCGCACGCGGAGCGGCGGCAAGTTCACGGCCACGCTCTTCATGCTGTTCGTGCAGTGCTTGGCCAACTTGCTCGTGGCCTACGCCGCCACGTTCGTGTGGAAGCCCGAGCGCGGGCATACCGCTGGGGCCCTTCGCACTGACCGCTGCCGCCTACCTGGGCGTCATGCTCTGCAGCAACGAAGCGCCCAAGCACGTAAGCTTCCCCACGCAGGCGCTGGGCAAGTCGTGCAAGATGATCCCCGTCATGCTCATGGGCGTGCTCATCCGCCGCAAGAAGTACACGCTGCGCGATTACGTGTGCGTGCTGGTCATCACGGCAGGCATCGCCGTGTTCCAGCTAGGCAAGGCCTCTATCAATACTGTATGCGCTGCTAGCTTCCAGCCGCGCTGCCTCACGGCAAAGTAGTATTAGTAACATTAAGAAGTATTATGGTATTGTAGTACTATAGTAGTAGTAGTAATACGTAGTAGGAACGCACACTTTGGTTGATTAGTATAGTTTGGTATTAATATGAGGCTGTCTCATCTCAGAAAGGTCAGCAATGACTTAGGCCGTGTTCGACTACATTGCCATTTTCCTTGAATCATGATTTTCCTGCATTTTCTCAACTCGGCCCATCGGGAAAGCATTCTCGTGCGGTGTAAAATATCACTTCACTGGTAGTCGTGTCCGAGGCCGAAATCTCATTATAGTGGTCGCATTCGGTGTGGTTAACATAAGATTCCTCTGTCAACTTTCTTGGCCACTCTGAAAAAGTGTTCTTGGAGGTAAACTCTCTCGTTTGATCTCATGATCAACAAGCTAACGCTGTAATTCGGTATTTAAGGAGGCTGTATTACCTGACAGAGCTTATTACTTCAACATCTAGGGGTGCGGGGCTGCAGATCTGCTGCCATACGTCTAGTACTTTGTGTGGCTACGACCATCTCAGCTTCCACTTACAAATTGTTTCGATTGCTATCTGGCGTCGGCAGATGCCGTCAGATGCCGACACGCCAGATAGCAATCGAAACAATGTGTGGCCAACGCCAGCACGGACGGCGTTGGCGTTAGCCGCGTTCTTCTTGTCGTCTTCACGGCTTGCCGCGGAATGGGGAAGGGCTAAAATCACTAAGTAGAGGGGTAACAACTTGTTTTACTGGTCCATTATGGGTATAAATCTCCACTTTAGTGACCTGCTGAAGGCACCGACAAAATCGCAAGGCAAATACACCCTCCGACCTGTATTTTGAAACTGTGGCCGTAATGCTATTTTCACGCGATAATGCGATTCTGATTTTCGCGTGTTCGTTGCCGTGCTGATGACTCGAAATGCAATTTTAGACCTAAAGTGTTATTATCTTGCCGCGTCGAACACGGCCTTAGCATTTCGAAGACGGAAATTAATTTAACGTTAGCCGTCGTGCTGTCTCAGTAAATGCTGGTATTTTAACAACGTTCTCGTACAAGCCTAACGGGCGATCGCCCGAAATGCGACACTGCGTACAATATCTCAGGTGAAATTTTGAACTGCAATCATCAGCTACAACCGCTCCAAGTTGTGTACAACTACGCTTCGTCCCTTAGCTCAATGCAGCCGTTGGTGACTGACCAAACAGACACACGCAACAGGCACTCCTCATTCGCCATCCTTCCTCTCGAGACGCAAGCAGAATAATGGCACAGCTGCAACGATTGCGCCGCCAAATGGACGCGCAAGAGCGCACTTTTACAACCGTGCGTGGACTGTTTGATTTCATCAGCTCGCTTGGGCCAGTCCGCAGCAGCACATGCACGGTGCGATTGTGCTTCTTTCGAGGTGAACATTTCATAACAGGTAAGCAAACATGGGTCATCGCAACCATGTTGCAGATCGTCTTGAAACTAACTGTAGCGACACTTTTGACTAGAGAACCACAGTGGCACACACCTTGAATTTATTGACGCAGATTCCACGGTGACGTTCGCAAATGTCCGCTACATGCTCGAAGCCATGCCTTTGAGCACAATCCGCAGCGAAATTTGTCGAATTACTGTGTGGGAACGCACAGATCTAACGCGTTTTACGCCAGGTACGACAACACATACCATGTTTTACATATAGAATCTTACTGAACTCAACGATACGCCACGCAGGAATGATCTACGAAATACGGCATGTATTCAACTTCAACATCTACAATGGTATGCCGCAAGCAGCGGCGACTCGTGCTTGCGTCGAGAACCGAACTCAGCTCAATCTAGCCGACATTACCGAGAACGACCACGAGCAACGACGCGAACAGCGCGTGGCACGCCACGCAACGCCATTGGAGGCCGACCATGATGAACACCATCCACTACAGCTTTCCCAAGCAGACGCCCCCTTGTCTCACACTAAACCATGCACGAAGGACAGTGCTGCCCCGCCAAAACCAGCTAAGCGCCAAGGCACGTCCCTGGATGCAGAGCCGTCGCCCAAACGCACACATACGACGAAGCAATCAGCACCAAACAACAGAGAGAGCAAGACGTCATCGCCGAGCACGTAAGAAAACGATGACACTCGCGCTGTAAAGCTATGTGCGGCTAGCCAAACAAGGATAAGAGTAGCAACGTGAACTTGTCTATGCAAAATAATAGCGTTTGCTTTGATTGCAATATTTGCGCATGTGCATGCATACGTTGTCGGTACCCGACCTACAGCGAGCCCGCAATGCGGGCGAGACCACCAATAAGTAAGTGTGCGATACTTTTCCTTACTGGCTAATAATTTTCAAACAACAAGTCAGCATCTCCATCCAGCTAATGAATTTCTTCGCGCGGGGTCATTTTCGCCTTGAGATTCTGGAGACATCGAATCATAAATAAGTTTACACTATTTATCAAAGTAATTTTATTTTTATATAAATATTTTTTTTCCGAATTAAAAGGTAGATATTAATATTCTTCATTAAGAATTTTAATATTGCCCTCCGACGGTGCTAACAGTGGCACGGACCATTTGTCGGCCGACGGCGAACGCTGTGCAAATGAAGAAGAGACGATGAAAGCGGAACGCGAAGAGACAAAGACAGACGACAACGTAAGGTCCGGTACCGGTCCAGTTGTCTTCAGAGCATTTTTCTACGCGATATATCACCAAACGGGAATGACAAAATTATCGTCTCACAAGTGGACCAAGTGCAAGGCCAAGCTGTATACACTGTAGAATATATTATCCAGAAAGGGGGCGAAGTGTGGCTGCAATCGAGACGTAGTGCGGGGCATGTCTGCAGATCTACTTTTAAGCACAACGATCCTGGTTGCGGACAGTTTAGAAGCAATCGACGAGCTCGCTATTTTCCAGCCGACTATTGGACCGACGAGATTTGAAAGATAATCCGGGACAAGTTTACGGAAACATGGACACATTTACAAGTGAAATTAGGCGGCAATGTACGTGAGGTTTGCTGTGGGGGCGATCTCTACGATCCCATCCGAGCCAGGTGCTACTTAACCCTATTGCGATGTATTTTGACTTGATTTCAGTATGGTACCCTTCCATACAATAATCGTAAAACATGCCTAGATGCACTGTTTTACCCCGCTATCCGCAACTAAAACCATCGCATTAGGGAGGTTTTGGAGGAAGACAGTTCCAACTCAAACGTAAAACATGGCTAGATGCCATGTTTTTGAGCGCTTTCCGCAAGTTGCTTTGATTGATATGAAACATTATTTCTTTAAGCCAGTATTCAAATATGTGGATAGCTAGCGGAATATATCACTAAAAATAGTATGAATGTCGATCTTTGCTGTGTAAAAACAAGGTTGATCGTCGCTTGTCCCAGTTTATATCCTACTAGTAATTTCGAAAAGGTACCCTGTTTTGCTAAACATGGTCACGTGGCTGGTTTTACACGCCATCCCTCGCAATAGGGTTAATGAAGGAGGCTGACTGAGGGAGTTGAACGTCCCAATGGTGCGTGGATGTTGTGTCTAGCACTTTATAAATTGGTATTGACACACCATAGTCTGCAAAGCAGAAGCAAGCGCATGTGATTAACTTTTTTATCATCTTAGAGACAATTGTGCTGGATCGTGACACGATTCAGAAGAGAATTCGCACGCTAATTGTTCGTGAACAGTTTGGCAGCAGATCGGTTAAATGCGACCCCGAAACTGCCCAGACATCTCTGCTTGAATGGACTACAAACCCACAGCAGAACTTTTCAATTAGAAAAGGTCTCTGTAATATGTCATTACCGCAAAACGCGCACTTTCTGGGTAGGCCACCTACCCAGAAAGTCTTCTTGGTTGCGTTTTCGCAACATGCAAAATTCGCAGTTAGGCACAACATGTAGAAACAAATCAACTATCATCAACACACAAAAAATACATTTCGACTGTTCCTCCCTCTTTGCCACTATCGCACGCACATGGACATCTTCTTCATTGTCATTGTTCATCTCCGGGAACGCCAATCCTTCACTGCCAAACTCGAGTCCAATATTCGGCTACATCCATATTTCGCCACTTCAGCTAATGCTTCAAGGCGTCTTGAGGAATCGCAACCCTCAAGACGCAGCAAGAGAGTGCTATTGGGCCGAAGCCACCTGTTTGTGCTTCTTTGCCAGGTTCTTGCCAGCCAGAGGTCATTGTCCTTGACGTGGTGGGCAAGCTTCTATTTACACGCAGCCATTAAAGCAGCGACGCTCTCATGCGGCTCGATGTCCACCACGAACGTACAGTGCGTCCCAAAAACGAAGCCATGAATCCTCATCATGCTGTGAGCTGTGCAGATTGAGGAATGGCACAGAGATGACGTATGCTCCCACGAAAAATCCCTTTGTTCCGTCAGAACGTGATGTACCACACCAACGCTGTTGTCGACTTTAGCCTGGATTCTCCTGCGACTTTGAACAAGCAAGTATCAGCGCAGTCAAGCATCAGTTCCCAAGATCAAAGGTTATCGGGTGTATATTTCACTTTAAGCAAGCAATGTAGCGCAATATGCCCAAGATATACAAAAGACATTATGCAATATGCAGTTTCTGCTGTGTTGCGTGAGTTAATACTCTGGCGACAGCGACGGTGTCAGAACTGAACCCCATGCACATTCCGGTCTTCTGGCTTGTACCTTTAATCCATGTCTGGACGAAATATTTCCAAGATTTGCTATATTTCTCGGTGGAATACGGGATGTTTTGGTCCTGGTACTCCTCCATAATAGCGGTCTTCACATTGCGAATTTCATAAAGGGCAATTTCGCTGTTGTCAGCTCATCAACCACTCATTTTTGCATCGCAATCCCAGCTTTGTTCTCTGAAATCCCTCATAAGAGTATTAATTTCTTTGCTTTCAATCACGATAGTTCACTATGAGCTTTTTGATCAGCATTGAAACAGCGATTAACCCTATAGAGGTAGGATTTAACTTGGTTTCAATATATCACATTGCCCATATCAAATCGTATAACATGCATAAATGCTTGATATTAGCCCGCTTCCCGCTCCCTAAACCATCGCATATGACGGGTTTTTAGTCAGACGTTATCTGTAATTTACAGACTGTAAAACATGCATAAATGCTTGGTTTTGGGGCAGTTCCCGCAGGTTAGATTGATCGGCTAAAAACTATTTTATTCGATCGTTGGCCTCGAAAATGCTTCGTACGATAACGGGCAAATTTCACGTAAGTAATTACGTCAGTTTTTACGAGTAGTCGACTTCTCCCACTCCAGATCAACGTAAATGCCGTCGCTATATGGTGCTGGCTGTGTATTTATCGGAGGGAGCAGGCCCTCGCCGATGCGGATAGCGGTACAGGTCTGTGGTGTAGTGAGCGGTACAACTCGGTGGAGTCAACGTCGACGTGGCCCAGTCGTCGAACACGCTGGTGGCGGCGCAGCCTTTGCGGGTTCATTTCCTCCGCTGGCCCCAGCTCGATTTGGTCGTGACATCGGAGGTGAGTGCGGAAGGATGGGTGTGAGTGCAGCTACGTTGTATTGGAATGCTAAATAGTTTGTGTGTGTGTGTGTGTGTGTGTGTGTGTGTGTGTGTGTGTGTGTGTGTGTGTGTGTGTGTGTGTGTGTGTGTGTGTGTGTGTGTGTGTGTGTGTGTGTGTGTGTGTGTGTGTGTGTGTGTATGCAGCAGGATGACACTACTTGCGATCGCGAAGTGCAGCTCCGGCACGAAGCGAATCGTATGGATAATTTCCATAAACGGCCACACCATAAAAACGTAAATTTCTAATCGTAGAAATCGTCGAAAGTCGTATTTAATGTGCAAATGATAGGGCCGATGTTTGTAGGCACGCTGTGCGACGATTCAACGCTGGTGGTTGCGCGACGAGTCGAACGTCGGGTGGGGGGGGGGGGTCTGGGCTGGTGGAGGGGCATCGAAGGGTGGAAGCGGGAATTGGTACTCGCGCAGACGGCCTAGACGCTAGAGGCAATCGTAGCGATTGCGGTAGATTTGTTTGTGTTTAGCCAGCTCTTTGCGCTGCTTTGTGCAGCGCGTGCAACACCTTGTCCTGGAGGCGTTTTATATTTCCATGAGTCGCGAAACGCTTCTTGCACTTGGGGCATGTCTTGAGCGGCGCGGGATTTTCCCAAATAAGATCCCAAACATAAAAGAAGTTTTGAAAAATACTATAATTTACTAGAGGCTGTGAGACGGACCAACTTTATGATTAAAAGTGTATAGCGAATTAGTACTGGTAGTGCCTTCGGTTACGAAGTGTACGTACAGCCCAAACATGATTAATTCGGGGCACGCCATATGTGGTACACACGAAATAAAAGTATACAAACTTCAAGATACATCGTTTAACAATCTCAAAAACCGCATGCTTTCTCAAAATCCACGGAAAATAGAGGCTTTCACGTTAAACAGCCAAGTAGTTATCGTACTTAACGTCTTCACGTTATCTCTGGAATTGGATTGATATGCAATTCCAGAGATAACGTGAAGACGTTAAGTACGATAACGCCGGGCCTGGATTTCAATTTCAAACTTTGAACCTCTGTTTTGTGTACATGTATTGGTACCACACAAGCGAAAGTTCTAGACTCAAGCGAGAGTTCTTACTCGTTGTATGCTAGTAGCACTGCTAAAGATGAGATCGATGATGCCTCTAGTAAAAATAAATACGTTCATCTACGATAGCACCAGACGATAGCATCAGGTTGACGTAGCTTGAGGTTTACAACTAGTAGTGAGCGGCGTAGATAGTAGCGAGTAGCTGTGTGTATCCTGTTCCGTACCGTGTTGAGTCTATCTTCTTCGGCACCACAGCAGCGGAGTTTTTGCCGTGAGAACGGAGGGGTGCTGCTGCGGCGACCGAAAAAGCAAGACAGATGGTGGTAGTGGCGGCCTAGGCTAGATTGATTGAATAAACCTTTTTGGCTCAGAATTCTGGGAGCCCTCCTCTACGGAGATTTCCTTGGAAATCCGTCGGTGGTTCCAGCACGGATGTTGCGCAGATTCTGCGGCTGCGAAGTAGGCGCAGGAGATGCGCAATACTTCAGAGATAGCATTTTGCAGGTTTTAAAACGTAGCAGTACACGAGCACTATAATATCATATTTTTAATGTCATTTACTATAGACGTAGCATTCTTTAAACGTAGCCCTATAATACAATATATTGTACTGTACTATAATATAATATAATATAATATACTTCAGAAGTAGCATTTAATTAAAACGTAGCAATACACGAGCAGTATAATAGAATAAAATATAGTATAATATATTACTATGCACGACCAGCGCTGCCAGCCCAACCCTCTAACGGATAATGCCGAATAGAGTACGTTTCCAAATAGTATACCTAGACCAAATTGTGTACCGTTTTGGTGGTACTCAAATAATAGTGTACCGTACCAAATATAATACCGTCACCACCAGCCACCAATGGCCATAACCACCAATTTTCTTGGTCGGCTCCTTTCATTCTGCGTTTTACCAGTCCCTACAAACCCCCAGCACCCAAACCAATCCCAGTGAAGATGCCGTCGTCACGCATGCCCAAGTCAATGGCCGAGAAGAAAGAGGTCGTTCAGTGGATCGAGAAAAACGGCGGTGTGCCCACCCCAGCCGCTCTTTACTTCAAGAACAAGCGCGGCTGGAAGGTTTCCGAAGCTCAGGTGCGCTACTGGTGGAAGCAGCGCACCGCTATCAAGGCCGCGCCAGCGCTACGTAGCCGCCTGGGTGGGGCGGGCGCTAAGCCACGACTCTCCGAGATCGAGGATATCCTGTTCGATCAAGTGCTGTTTCGTCGGTCTGCAAAAGAGAAGGTCTCTCGCGAATGGATTCGCGACGCTGGGTAGCGGCTTGCCGCATCTGAGCTGGGCGATGCTGATTTCGTTGCGTCGGACCGCTGGGTCAACGGCTTCATGCGTCGGTATGGGCTGTCGCTGCGCCGCACCACCAATCTGATCGTGCTAACCGATGATGTGTTGACCGACCGGGCGGTAAGCTTTTTGGGCTATCTCACGTCGCGCATCGATGGGCTTAGCGACGACCACACCATCCTGATGGACGAGACGGCAGTCTACTTCGAGGACCCGCGCCGCCAGACGGTGGACCAAATTGGAGCTCGCCACGTCGTGCTAAAGTCTACGGGATTTGCTTCAATGCTAGTGACGGCTGTGCTGGCCGTCACGGCAACCGACCGCAAGCTGCCCCCGCTGGTCGTTTGGAAAGGGGCCAAGCAGGATGGCAAGATTGAGCGCTACGGCAACGTCTACGTCGTGAACCAACCCAAGGCATGGGTCGATTCGGCGCTTCTCACTCGTTGGCTGGATCTGGTGTTTCCGCCCATTTTCGACACGTGCACGCAGGGAAAAGCGCTGGTCTGGGACAGCATGCGTGCCCACATCTCCAAGATGGTGAAGGCTCGGTGCGCCGCGAAAGGGGTGCAGATGTTCGTCATCCCAGGCGGACTGACACCCTACGTGCAAGCGGGGGATATCGGGATCTACAAGTCGTTCAAGGACAAACTGTCGTCCATCATTGACAGCTGGAAGAAGTCTGATGCTGTGCTCTACACTCGCGAAGGAAATCCAAAGCCGCCATCATCGGTTGAGACTGTGGCGAACTGGGTGAACGTCGCTAGGCGCGACGTTCCAGCTGACGTCATTGAGCGCTCGGTGGCAGCAGCTGGGTTTTCGCCAAGATTTGGAGATTGGCATGTGGCGCGACACGACGTTTACGGCGAGCTCTTTTGCTCAAAGTGGAAGGAGCGCATTGGAGAAAATGCTGACAACGAGAGCGACAACGGAGGTGCCCTCAGTGAGGATTGCTTCGATGAGTTTACGATTTGGGACAGCGAAGAGTCTGTGTAGGACTAGAATTTGTGTACCGATCCAATTTGAGTACCTTTTGGAAACTGAAGGTATAATACAGGAATTGTGTACCGTATACAAATTGGCATTATCCGTTAGTTAATGAGCTAAAGATTATCCTAATTCATCAATTAAATAGTTGATCCAAAAGTTGGCATGTATCCTCCACAGCTGGAAGAGGATTTATGTATTGGTACATATTGTGTGTCAGCGACACTATCGTACAAAAAGTAAAAACAAGGTGGGTGCATTTATAAACCAAACTTACTTCCTCCGGGTGTGACTTTTCACCGAGTTCAGAACTGTCATATTTTATCGGGCATTTTATTAAATTTGCGTGATGTAACGACAAATAAAACTGATCTCTCCCCGTACCGGATCGATTGGCTGGTTCACCGTCGTCTTCGGTTTCATGGCGAAGATAATCGCTTATGACACCTGGTCGGGTCGCTTCCTAGAATGTCATGAGCCCTTTTCAAGGGCATTCTCGAGGAGGTGGTACAGAAGACTCTGAAGTCTTGGCAGTCGCAGCTGATAGAGCTGTGTTTGTACATCTACACCAAGTTCGCGACAGTGTAAAGCAAAACCGTATGTACCGTAATTAGAAACTTTATTTTTTTCAAAATTCAAATGTCCGCAGTTCAATGTGGATGTAGTGTTGACCAATCATCTACATTCCATACCCCATTGGCTCGCTGCGGATTGATGTCGCGGCAGAAAGCGCGCAATGGCGCGCCATCTTGGCCACCAAACGCATATCCACGCATGGCATGCAATGCTCAGCTTCCTTCTCCAGTAGCTCCATTCGCAGCTCGGTCTTCTGGCCCAATGGTGCATAAAATATGAGACTGCGCCGAACAAAACGATGCTAGTTAACATTTTGGACTTTTCGAGAAAAACGGCTGGGAAGAGGGCGTATCATTTTTCGCACTTAATGAATTTTTGGGGAGGGAGGAATTTCTAAAATCCCTAAATTTGACTGGTGTGTATCGGCAACGCTTGCAGCATCATCCACCGCTGGGTGGTGGTGGTGGTGGGGGGGGGGGGGGGGGCAGACCACCAACCCTGCGATCTATGAAGACGCTAACCGCTTCGGTGGTTACAACAATGACGGCGGCGGTGCAGACAGCGACTGGGAGGCCGACCTGGACCAGGCGCGGCGTATGGGGGCACAACTCCGTTTACACCATGACTTATTAATACTTGGGCAGTTAAGCGCAGTGTACCCATCGCTTCCAAATTCCAAAATATACACCCCTATTTTTGTTTTTTTGAATTTGGCGCTGATAAAAACGCATTTAAAACTGAAAGGAAGCACAATTAGGACTTCGGAATAGGCGCAATTGATTCGCAGGCCCAATTTACCCCAGGCGAACCAAAAAAAAAATTGAGTTTGCCCAGTCGGGAGGCAACACTTTTTTTCAGACCCCCTCTCTCAGAAATGGATGAATGGTTTTTTGTGCGGAGGGGCTCTATTTGTAGCTGAGAATCTCCTCTTTTCGATGGTGTGCCCAGTTCATATTTCTTTAAATGGTTAACTAGCATCTTTTTGTTCGGCGCAGTCTCATATCACGTCGTGGCTCTGAGCCAAATACGACTCGATGCACGACTTGAGGACACTGAAGCAGCCTACATGAAAATACAATACATTAGTGAGAAATAAAGTTAGATACTCGAACTAAAACTGCGTACCCTTGCTTGAATTGCACATTGGAGAGTACGGACCCAGCCGTAGAATCTCCAGATCGCTCCAACTGTGGGCAAACTCCTCTGTCTGATTGTACGCAGGGGCGTTGTCCAATCACAATGTTCTTGCCCATGAAGTGTGCTTGGTGGGCGTCATGCTGTTTGACGACTTAACAAATGGAGTCGACAAAGTCAGCATTGACGTTCATTTTGATGCTCACATGTTGCACTAGGTCAATATCAGGGTATACCGCACACTGTAGCTGCCAACTCGCACCCTTAGAGGGCGAGAGCTTAACCACAGCTCGCTGTCCGATGGAACCCCGCCCTTGTAACCGCTTACAGTAGAGATTGCAATTGGTCTCATCGTAATAAACAATGAAGGTCCCCTCTTTCTCGTGTCGTAGCAGTTCTTCGCCAAACAATCTGCGTTTTTCGATGTTCACCTCGTTATTGCAAGTCTCAGGCTCGACCCTAATCGATATATTCAATGAAAAACACTCTCTTAATCCACAACTATTAAATGCAGCATAGCCTTAGTAAAATTTACCTGCTTCACGGTGTAGAGGTTGTCGCACATCTTCTTGCTGATGAAAGATGTGCTGGCGAGAACACCGAAGTCGTAGAGCAGCATCTCACGCATTTGGACCAGCGCGTCCTCCATGGTGGGTGTGCACTTTGTGCTTGTTTGGGTCCCGCTCCTCTTCTTCAGCTCGGGCGTTCCGCGGTCAACGATGCTGCCACTGACCACCATTTTTGCACTGGACTAAATCCACTTTGGTCTAAATCCTATTTTTATGAAAAATATATCTACATTTATGGGTTACTTCGGCTATTTCACACCAGTTTGTCTTACACTGCCGCGATTTGGGCGGGCAAATAACAACAAGAACGGCGACTGCATGATGAAAGATGAAATGGAATGATTGAGGGAGCTTTCCCTCACGCCGAAGCTTGCTCTTACCAGCATGCGAAAGTTTGTACTCGTTTGAACCATCAGTTCGCATTACACATTCCATCACGAACTGAAACATGAGGACAATGCTGTCAAGTTTGTACACTTAGAGAGCTTTTTCTGACTTCCGTACCAGCTGAATGAGTTCCATTATATGGTAGCAGCCCTCCTGACACTGGAGAGCCTGGATCGATGCAAAATACCCCTGTTGAGATTAGGCAAATTTGCAGCCAGTCGAATGTTCTAGCCATTAGTCAGTCCTGCTACCAATGTGCCAGGGCCCGACGGTTGATAATGCGGGGTCGCATTATCTTGCTGTATGACCCTGAGGCTGCGCTTTTCCCACGCCGGACATTTCGATTTGATGGAGGGATAATAGTATTATTCCCGCATATTATGCTCAAGTCGATAGCTCTTGTACACCTCCCGATTTAACGTGCTTCAGCAGCAATTTCATTCTTGATACGTTTGGCCAAAGCTTCATCGTTTGCAAACCTGTTTGGCGCGCAAAAGACCGCCAGAAAACTTAGCTCAACCTGCGTCTATTCAGCCAGTCAGCGCGCGACAAGCGAGGAAACAGAAGAAAACACACTTTGGCACCTGTTTGGGCGGGCAATCATTTCCAATCGGAGCAGGTACGAGGTGGGTTATATATCCAAGGCAGAGCTCAAAATTTGATTCGAAAGGAAGATACTAATTCTATAAAGAACTGGTCAACGCCACTTTTAGTTGCAGTAAGTCCATCACGGGTCCAAAAGCTAGACATCGAAGACGAGAAGGGTTCTACGATATTACGTCAAATTGGCGCGCGCCTGGCAACCGCTCCAGAACCGATGACTGTCGTCAGAACCAGCAGATACTTGAGTACGAGATATGTTACACTCATCAGTTTGCGGATGTAGCTGGCGCTTCTATCGCCTCGCTACAACCTTGCTTCTGAAACTTTTCCAAGGTCAATTTACAAAAAATGTTGAAAGCGCTTAATCGTTTCTCGTATGAGTCTGCTACAACGAAGGCAGGGCTCAATACTGATCGCGGTGATTCGGTTTTGGTTGGAGCACGCAGCCTTCGAACACGGAACAGCAGAGCGCAATACCCCCAACGGACTGCATGAGTATTCATGAGTTGAGTAGGTCACAGCCGACTACGGGCTCCCTTCAGGTCAAAACGGCGCTCAGGACGTACATGAGTCCGGCCTGCTTGCGTAGGCGAAAGTACAATGGCGAGGTACTTCTCGGACGGGTTGAGCGTACGATCAAAGTATTCATCCCCCTGGCGTTTTTTTTTCAGGGTGTGAAGAGGGAAATCTTCGTCGGCCGGTTCAAGTACGTGTTCACCTAGCGTTAGTCGTAGTAGTAATCGTCGTGGCAAGTACCTACGATGCGGTGCACGTAGTACCACACGGCATCGCGATACACACCTGCGACGGGGGTCACACGCACCGTAGCTTAGAGGAAGCGTAACATGTTAACCACAATTGACGCCTAGCGTCTCTGTTGTCCTTTATGCAAAAGGCCTAGCCTTCCCAGTCGCCTAAGGTACCGAGTACAGAACGACTTGCATACTTGTAGGTTAGAGTTAAACTGGGTTGTATTAATAACACTCATACGTTCCTATCTACTGTTTTAAGCTGTATACTGAATCCCTTTCTAAATTGCGATCTTCCTGAGCGGTTGGCTCTGAGAGGCCTGTGTCCTTAAGTGCGATTGACTCCTACTGAACATATCGTCGAGGAGAAGTCTGTATGGAATATTCCTTCGGAGAGGTCCTGGTGTGAACCACTCAAAGTGGAGTGGTGCACACCAGGGAGCGGCCGCAAGTCCAAAGCGGTCAGTCTCCAATTCCTTGAGAAGGACAGTGACCATCGTTGACCCCCCATACCCAAACGGGAAGCACCTGTCCCATCGAGAAATCCAGCGGAAACTCGGGCTCGAATCCACGCTCGAACGTGCAAGTTGCAACTCCACGAAGCCGATCGGGCATGCCGCGTATGTCGATGACGATGATCACTGGCTGACGTCGCCAGATTTGCCGAGGAGGCACCGCCCAGGAAGAACTCGGAGGCGACGAAGAAGAAGTCCGCGCCCACGAAGCCTGACGCGATGAAGCCCGCTGCGAAGCAGCCTGCCCCGAAGGAGTTCATCACGACCCTTAAGCGGATCCCCAAGCGCAATGATGTGCTGCTGTCGGGTCCCCAGTGAGTCCGACACGGAGACTCCGAACCCTTTTCAGACAACAGCTCGAAGGCACTTGGAGCCATTAAATTCGGTGCGGAAGCAGACTCTTCTGGCCCCGCTAATCCACCCGAGGGGCCAACACCGCGGGCCGAGACCCCCAAGGAGCGACCTCCGTCGCCAGAGGACCCTCCTCTGCAAGTCGACTCCAAGTAGTTGGGTTCCGGTGACAAACACGAGACTGGGGAGGTCCAGGACCGAGCGCCCCGCCACAACTCACCGCACAGCAGCGTGTCATACACCCTGGGAGACCGATGACTCCAAAGACGGCTGCTGACGTGGCACGCGCCAAGGCCACTGACCAGCGCAAGTCTCACCGAAACGGCAGCCCGCCCGCCGAGCGGGAGTCGCAAGTCATCACTAATGCTGGAGTTGATGAGGGTGTCCCACACAAGCTGCTGCAACCCGAGAACCGGCAGCACCTGAGCGATTGTTCACTGCAGGCTGCCTCTCAGGTTATTGGCGCCAAGCGGGATCGAGAGGCTAGCCCCCCCCCCCCCTCGCACCCGGGAACAACTTCTCGCTTTGCGACATGGACACGGGAAGAATACCGGAAACACCTTCGTCAGAGCCGAAGGCCTGGTCAGTGCAACAAATGCCCGGCCGTGCTCCTCTCGGACACCGGATTAGCTTGCCAGCGGAACGAGACCAAGTTCAATGCTTGGCTGCTCCATCTGGGCCCGAGTTTCTGGACCTATGATTGTTCTCGGCCCCGTTAGCGCCGACCAGCTCCGTGGATACGCTCTAAAGCGGCCAAGAGGTCAGCGCAGTCCTCCTCGAGGCGACCGACAGAATCCCATGAGTTATGACTACTCGGGTACCACGCCACTTCACCAGGCACCGGTACTGACCGCTACGCCCGGGGCGCATCAGTATCGCCCCCACGGCCGTTAGGCGGCTCTCCATGTTGGGACGATCCAATCGAGCTTGGCTGTGCGTCCTGATCGAACACCACGCCCATCGCGGGCTCCACCTCCTCTGCTTGGCAATGAAGGCGTCCTCTACCACCATGTCAAGCCAGTCAACTGCAGCGCAGGATCAGCAACCGACGTCGAACGATAAGGCAAGGGCGAAAAAATAGTCGATCCGAAGGACGAATATCTGCATGATCAGATCCTATACAAGGCTCATGATACGCCACTTAGCGGTCATCTTGGGTGGGAGAAGACGTACACGTCTGTGACCCGCAACTTCTCGCGACCCCACATGCACAAATTGGTACGTACGTACGTATAGACATGTGAGACGTCAGTGTGTCAAGCCGGCACCGTCGGTGTCCGCTCCTATGATGATCTTGCCAGTTCCGGCGGATTGCTGGTGCTTTATGAGAACGAACTTCATCTTCGAGCTTCCAGACGACGCGCGTTGCCACACTCGTATCCTGATGTTCGTTTGCCGACTTTGCAAGATGGTGCGACTGACCGCTGTGCAGAAGAGTGTGACAGCGCCTCAGGCGGTGCAGCTATTTTTGAACAACTTCTTCCGTCATCACGCCCCCCCAGGCATTCGTGAGTGACATAGACCCCAGATTTGTGTCTCTCTTTTGGCAGCACCTCTTCTGACTTCTCAGTACGAGATTGGATATGTCCACAGCGGACCATCCTCAGACCTATGGTCAAACCGAGCAGTTGAACCGTGTTCTGGAAAAAATTCTTCGTAGTCTGCGCAGCAGAGCCCACCAAGTGGAGTGCGGTTCTCCCACAAGTAGAATTTGCGCTCAATAACGCAGTACATTCATCCACTGGTTTCACTCCGTTTTAAGTGAACGGTCTACGGCACCCGCGCACGCCGCTGACGTTGACACCGGCTTCGGTGGGGGAGAGGCTAATGCCGAAGACCCAAGGGCCTTAAAGATCAACACACCACTGTAGCAATGCTGAACACTGCATTGGCCACTTGTCATGCACCATCGGCTGAGCCAGCAGCTGTTCACCGAGGTCACATTGGTGTCGAATATGTGCGCGGAATTGTATCGGCTCGAAGAAATTGCGACTACATTAGCGATGCCCTTGGAGGAGATCCAGCAATTTGCTCGGAGAGTTGTCGCGCGTGGCGGGTTGAAGCGATTCACGATGGCGCGTTCCCCAGTCGGTAGCGTTAGCTAGCAGTCGGTAGCGCTAATGCGTGTCACGTGGAGTCCCACTTATAATTTATGACAGGTAAGTTTATACACTCTGTGAATCGGTTCCAGCATGGGTACATATATACGATTACGAAGGTCAAAGCCGAGGACGGTCGAAGGGAGAGATGAGAGTGGGACGAGTAAAAAAGCCGGCGCGGTGCGTTGCCGCATTGTATAAATACCACCGATTTGTGCAACTGGTTTGCTACTTTATCTTGATTGGTTGAAATCATGTATTACTGTAGACATGGAGACTTGGATGCCTGCCGCGCTTTTTATCATTGCGCAGGGCTACTAGAGTACTGGGAGTGACTTACTGTATACGGCACAATCTTTTTCAATCCTGTATTACAAGTAAAACGCACACCGTGAGCTTTCACTAGGCTCTGCCGAATGCCTGAGCGTGCAATGTGAGCTTTCACAAAGCTCTGCCGAATGCCTGAGCTTTATTGGTCTGATTTATCTTCATATTAAGCATATATCGCATCGTAGAAGCAGACTACCATGCGCGCATATTGGCGGGCTACACTCCAAGGAAGGTAGCCCGCCAAAATACGAAGGCGCTAAAGAAAAGTTTGACGGTCTGCGTGGTCACTAAGCACTGCCGAATGCCTGAGCTTTATTGGTCTGATTTATCTTCATATTAAGCAGTATCGCGTCGTAGAAGCAGACTACCACGTGCGCATTCTGGTGGGCTGCCCTCCTTGGAGTGTAGTCCACCAGAATGCGAGCCCGCTAAAGAAAAGTTTGACGGTCTGCGTTGGCGCGCAGCGCCAGAAGAAAAATCGTCTAGTGGGGATCTCCATCACGGAGAGCACTCTGTTGCTACTACATGTAGCTATTATATTCCACATTGCTCCTATAAGACATGAACTACACGAGCTCGAGCTTGTATCGACTTGTCATGGTGCGGATTGCTTCTGCAACCCTTCGCTACAGTACACAGTAGAAATATACTTAGATTTTGTATGGGAGGCGTCGTTTTGCAACCCTGACTGACTTTTTGTATGGGACTTGGGTTGCAAAGCGGCTCAGTGCATGCTACCGTAAACGCAACCGCAGTTGCAATTCATACCCCGTCTTTTCGGTGCCGTAT
Source organism: Phytophthora x cambivora (assembly GCA_033557925.1). Taxonomy (NCBI): domain Eukaryota; phylum Oomycota; class Peronosporomycetes; order Peronosporales; family Peronosporaceae; genus Phytophthora; species Phytophthora x cambivora. Next base: position 665,610 of record JAUCEB010000027.1, on the reverse strand, counting down.
CAGCAACAATCCTGGTCGATACTGGCCAACCGCCCAATCAGCGGCCAGCGATGCGAGAAATACAACCCGGGTTGCAAATGGCCGGTAATGTCGAGAGTGTGGATCTGAACGCCACGTAAGGCAGGCGAATCATTCGTGGACCTGCCGCACGCCGACACCAAGGCAAGCAGCCATCAAGGCCACACCCTAATCCATCTGACACCCGCGTCAGCTGGCCCCAAGCCTCCCCGACCCGTGGCCTCACTCCTCGACCGCCTCTCCAGGACCCAAGCGCGCACTCAGTCGCTACTAGTGCAACAATGAACGAAGGTACGCGCGCGTGCACTCACTTGCCAGTACATGGAGCAACCTCACCCATACTAACGTCGTGTATTACTACAGAGGAGCGGAAGGCACTGGCCGAGTCCCGCGGCCGCGTGGCCAACCTGCGCGCTATGTTCAACAAGGGCGCGGTGCAGAACTCGGAGCCGCCAGCCTGGAAGCGCCGCACGACGGCGCCCCCGCCCATCAAGTTGCCGGGCGCCGACAAGCCCGCAGTGGCCCCCAAGAGCTCCGAGTCGCTCGTGGACGCCGCCGTGCAGGAGCGCAAGCTGCGCGAGGAGCAGGAGCGTCGTACGGCGCAGGAGGCGCGCGACGCCATGGCCAAGCAGTCGTCCTACGAGCTGGAGCACGACCGCGCGTACAACCACGCGGTCAAGCAGATGGAGTACGTGCGCACGGCGGAGCAGCAGGCCAAGGAGTCGCTCGCGCAGTTCACGAGCGATGGAAAGACCTTCGAGGGCGAAAAGCGCGAGGAGCAGCGCCGCCTCGAGGAGCTCGAGCGCAAGAAGGAGCAGGACGCCAAGGACCTCAACGCGTCCACGTCCTACTCGACCGAGTACGACCACTCGTACAACCACTTCCACAAGCAGCGGGAGGACGCCACCAAGGCGGAGCAGGACGCGCAGAAGGCGCTGCGGAACTTTGCAGGAGGCAAAACCTACTTCGAAGAGCAGATGGACGAGAAGAAGCGTCTGCAGGAGCTGGAGCGACAGAAGGAGCAAAGCGCCAAGGAGGCGTCCGCCAAGAACAACTTCTCGTCGCCCGACTTTGACCACGCGTACGTGCACGCGAAGGAGGTCGCGCAGGTGGAGAAGGAAGCGGAAGAAAAGGCCAAGGCCGCGCTGTTGAAGTACGACCAGCACGATGTCTCGCATGAATACGTCATGAAGAACGGCTTCATGGTGCCCAAGCATGGCAACGGGACTCCGAATGGTACGTTTTGTGGGCTTGGAAGGTGTCGGGAGTTTTGCACTGACCCAATGCTTCATGTCATGTAGCCAAGCGCTATCCGTTCACAGACCCAGCCACACGCATCAAGAAGCCGAGTCCTCAGGCTCTAAAGGCACTTGCAAGATTCCAGGAGCAGCTCGGTGGGTCCCTGTATCAATTGCTACTTTTTGGTATGTGAACTAATTCTCGCTTGCGTTCTCGCAGCTGAAAGCCGAGCTCGTGATGAGCGAAAGGCGTCAGATGAAGCCACCCGCAAGACGTCGTGGGAGTCTACCCGTAAGATGTCGATGGAGTCGGTCGAGTCCATGAAGTCGACCCGCAAACAATCTTTTGATGGTACGTTTTCTCTACTTGGCCAGCTCGTAAGTCTTAAGCTCACATTAAATGTCTACTCTCTTGTAGAAGTAGATATTGAGCAGATCAAGGCCTCTGTTGACGGAGCCAAGATTGACGTCAGATCAGCAGCTCAGAAGTTCGCCGCGATGGATCGCAAAGCTGGTGCGAACCATTTCTGTATTCCTCGCCATCCATAAACTCTGTGTTTGGCAATCCAAACCGTACTGACGTCGCTTTTGCTGCATTACAGCTGAACTAGCCAAACAGAACCAGAAACCTTTAACGTTCAACGGCGTAGCCTACGGTCACGGCGCACGAACATTCCGCACGAAAGATCAAGACCAACTGGAAAGTCATCGCAAAAATGAGATGGTGACACGAATTCAGTCGCGGGTGCGCGGGGTTATTGCGCGCGAAGCTTACAGCGAAAAACTTACAGCGGCGGAAAGAATCGCGATCCGAATTCAGACTGAATTCCGGCGGCGTCAAGCGCAGAAGCAACTAGAGTCTCTTCGTCAGCAGCTGCAGCGAGAGCGGACGTGCGCTGTTGTTATTCAAAAAATTGTGCGAGGCCGATCTCAACGAAATCGCTATCAGACTGATATCGCAGTCCGGAAGGCAGCAGCAGTCCTGCTCCAGGCAGTTATTCGTCGACGCCAAGCCCAGGCCACGTATTCTAAGCAAATTCATGCAGCTCATCAAATTCAAGAATTCACAGCACGGATACTGGCGGGTCGGCTAGCCCGGAACCAGTACGCTAGTCTACGACACCAACGAGACGCTGCAACGAAGATCCAGAGCCACTGGCGTAGCTCCGTTGCTCGGTCCGAGGTAGCCGCTCTGCGTACGAAGGCTGAAGCTGAGGCTGCTGCTGCTGCTGCTGAGGAAGCTGCCCGCCAGGAAGAACTCGCTCGCGAACAAGAGGAGCTTGCTCGCCAGGAGGAGTTGGCCCGCCAGGAAGAGGAGGCACGTCAGGAGGAGCTGGCCCGCCAGGAGGAAGCCGAGAACAGCATGGCGACCAAGATCCAGAGCTACTGGCGTGGTTCCGTTGCCCGGTCCGAGGTGGCCGCTCTGCGTACGGAAACGTCCGAGGTTGAGGCCGCTAAGGCTGCTGCGGAGGCGGAGGCTGCCGCTCAGGCCATGGCTGAGGCCGAAGCTGAGGCTGAGGCTGCCAGGATTGCTGCGGAGGCTGAAGCTGCTGAGGCTGCTGCTGCTGCTGCTGAGGAAGCTGCCCGCCAGGAAGAACTCGCTCGCGAACAAGAGGAGCTTGCTCGCCAGGAGGAGTTGGCCCGCCAGGAAGAGGAGGCACGTCAGGAGGAGCTGGCCCGTCAGGCTGAGCTGGCCCGTCAGGAGGAGCTGGCCCGCCAGGAGGAAGCCGAGAACAGCATGGCGACCAAGATCCAGAGCTACTGGCGTGGTTCCGTTGCCCGGTCCGAGGTGGCCGCTCTGCGTACAGAAGCGTCCGAGGTTGAGGCTGCTAAGGCTGCTGCGGAGGCGGAGGCTGCCGCTCAGGCCATGGCCGAGGCCGAAGCTGAGGCTGAGGCTGCCAGGATTGCTGCGGAGGCTGAAGCTGCTGAGGCTGCTGCTGCTGCTGCTGAGGAAGCTGCCCGCCAGGAAGAACTCGCTCGCGAACAAGAGGAGCTTGCTCGCCAGGAGGAGTTGGCCCGCCAGGAAGAGGAGGCACGTCAGGAGGAGCTGGCCCGTCAGGCTGAGCTGGCCCGTCAGGAGGAGCTGGCCCGCCAGGAGGAAGCCGAGAACAGCATGGCGACCAAGATCCAGAGCTACTGGCGTGGTTCCGTTGCCCGGTCCGAGGTGGCCGCTCTGCGTACGGAAGCGTCCGAGGTTGAGGCCGCTAAGGCTGCTGCGGAGGCGGAGGCTGCCGCTCAGGCCATGGCCGAGGCCGAAGCTGAGGCTGAGGCTGCCAGGATTGCTGCGGAGGCTGAAGCTGCTGAGGCTGCTGCTGCTGCTGCTGAGGAAGCTGCCCGCCAGGAAGAACTCGCTCGCGAACAAGAGGAGCTTGCTCGCCAGGAGGAGTTGGCCCGCCAGGAAGAGGAGGCACGTCAGGAGGAGCTGGCCCGTCAGGCTGAGCTGGCCCGTCAGGAGGAACTGGCCCGCCAGGAGGAAGCCGAGAACAGCATGGCGACCAAGATCCAGAGCTACTGGCGTGGTTCCGTTGCCCGGTCCGAGGTGGCCGCTCTGCGTACGGAAGCGTCCGAGGTTGAGGCTGCTAAGGCTGCTGCGGAGGCGGAGGCTGCCGCTCAGGCCATGGCCGAGGCCGAAGCTGAGGCTGAGGCTGCCAGGATTGCTGCGGAGGCTGAAGCTGCTGAGGCTGCTGCTGCTGCTGCTGAGGAAGCTGCCCGCCAGGAAGAACTCGCTCGCGAACAAGAGGAGCTTGCTCGCCAGGAGGAGTTGGCCCGCCAGGAAGAGGAGGCACGTCAGGAGGAGCTGGCCCGTCAGGCTGAGCTGGCCCGTCAGGAGGAGCTGGCCCGCCAGGAGGAAGCCGAGAACAGCATGGCGACCAAGATCCAGAGCTACTGGCGTGGTTCCGTTGCCCGGTCCGAGGTGGCCGCTCTGCGTACAGAAGCGTCCGAGGTTGAGGCTGCTAAGGCTGCTGCGGAAGCGGAGGCTGCCGCTCAGGCCATGGCTGAGGCCGAAGCTGAGGCTGACGCTGCCAGGATTGCTGCGGAGGCTGAAGCTGCTGAGGCTGCTGCTGCTGCTGCTGAGGAAGCTGCCCGCCAGGAAGAACTCGCTCGCGAACAAGAGGAGCTTGCTCGCCAGGAGGAGTTGGCCCGCCAGGAAGAGGAGGCACGTCAGGAGGAGCTGGCCCGTCAGGCTGAGCTGGCCCGTCAGGAGGAACTGGCCCGCCAGGAGGAAGCCGAGAACAGCATGGCGACCAAGATCCAGAGCTACTGGCGTGGTTCCGTTGCCCGGTCCGAGGTGGCCGCTCTGCGTACGGAAGCGTCCGAGGTTGAGGCTGCTAAGGCTGCTGCGGAGGCGGAGGCTGCCGCTCAGGCCATGGCCGAGGCCGAAGCTGAGGCTGAGGCTGCCAGGATTGCTGCGGAGGCTGAAGCTGCTGAGGCTGCTGCTGCTGCTGCTGAGGAAGCTGCCCGCCAGGAAGAACTCGCTCGCGAACAAGAGGAGCTTGCTCGCCAGGAGGAGTTGGCCCGCCAGGAAGAGGAGGCACGTCAGGAGGAGCTGGCCCGTCAGGCTGAGCTGGCCCGTCAGGAGGAGCTGGCCCGCCAGGAGGAAGCCGAGAACAGCATGGCGACCAAGATCCAGAGCTACTGGCGTGGTTCCGTTGCCCGGTCCGAGGTGGCCGCTCTGCGTACAGAAGCGTCCGAGGTTGAGGCTGCTAAGGCTGCTGCGGAAGCGGAGGCTGCCGCTCAGGCCATGGCTGAGGCCGAAGCTGAGGCTGACGCTGCCAGGATTGCTGCGGAGGCTGAAGCTGCTGAGGCTGCTGCTGCTGCTGCTGAGGAAGCTGCCCGCCAGGAAGAACTCGCTCGCGAACAAGAGGAGCTTGCTCGCCAGGAGGAGTTGGCCCGCCAGGAAGAGGAGGCACGTCAGGAGGAGCTGGCCCGTCAGGCTGAGCTGGCCCGTCAGGAGGAGCTGGCCCGCCAGGAGGAAGCCGAGAACAGCATGGCGACCAAGATCCAGAGCTACTGGCGTGGTTCCGTTGCCCGGTCCGAGGTGGCCGCTCTGCGTACGGAAGCGTCCGAGGTTGAGGCCGCTAAGGCTGCTGCGGAGGCGGAGGCTGCCGCTCAGGCCATGGCCGAGGCCGAAGCTGAGGCTGAGGCTGCCAGGATTGCTGCGGAGGCTGAAGCTGCTGAGGCTGCTGCTGCTGCTGCTGAGGAAGCTGCCCGCCAGGAAGAACTCGCTCGCGAACAAGAGGAGCTTGCTCGCCAGGAGGAGTTGGCCCGCCAGGAAGAGGAGGCACGTCAGGAGGAGCTGGCCCGCCAGGAGGAAGCCGAGAACAGCATGGCGACCAAGATCCAGAGCTACTGGCGTGGTTCCGTTGCCCGGTCCGAGGTGGCCGCTCTGCGTACAGAAGCGTCCGAGGTTGAGGCTGCTAAGGCTGCTGCGGAAGCGGAGGCTGCCGCTCAGGCCATGGCCGAGGCCGAAGCTGAGGCTGAGGCTGCCAGGATTGCTGCGGAGGCTGAAGCTGCTGAGGCTGCTGCTGCTGCTGCTGAGGAAGCTGCCTGCCAGGAAGAACTCGCTCGCGAACAAGAGGAGCTTGCTCGCCAGGAGGAGTTGGCCCGCCAGGAAGAGGAGGCACGTCAGGAGGAGCTGGCCCGTCAGGCTGAGCTGGCCCGTCAGGAGGAGCTGGCCCGCCAGGAGGAAGCCGAGAACAGCATGGCGACCAAGATCCAGAGCTACTGGCGTGGTTCCGTTGCCCGGTCCGAGGTGGCCGCTCTGCGTACAGAAGCGTCCGAGGTTGAGGCTGCTAAGGCTGCTACGGAAGCGGAGGCTGCCGCTCAGGCCATGGCTGAGGCCGAAGCTGAGGCTGACGCTGCCAGGATTGCTGCGGAGGCTGAAGCTGCTGAGGCTGCTGCTGCTGCTGCTGAGGAAGCTGCCCGCCAGGAAGAACTCGCTCGCGAACAAGAGGAGCTTGCTCGCCAGGAGGAGTTGGCCCGCCAGGAAGAGGAGGCACGTCAGGAGGAGCTGGCCCGTCAGGCTGAGCTGGCCCGTCAGGAGGAGCTGGCCCGCCAGGAGGAAGCCGAGAACAGCATGGCGACCAAGATCCAGAGCTACTGGCGTGGTTCCGTTGCCCGGTCCGAGGTGGCTGTCCTTCGTTCGGCCGCTATCGCCGATGTGCAGACACAGCTTGCCCGCATCGAGGGTTTGACTGCTATTAGAATTCAAAGCCGATGGCGTGGCGTTCTTGCTCGCTCTAAGCTCGCATCACTACGAGCTGAGGGATTGTGTGAGAGAGAGCATATGATGGCGATGCGGATTCAGTGCCAGTGGCGATCATTTGCGGCGTCCAGAAGGGTGGAAGAGCTGCAAAGACAACGGCAGTCAGTGATGGCAGACAAATCGCAGCTGGTGAACGGCCTAGAGAAGCCCCAAATTCGTCGACAACCTACTATCGCTGAGCTCCAAATGCTGAGCCAAACAGGACGCTTCTCGAACCTCTCTAGCGACGACGACAGCGACGATGACTCCGAGTTTGAAGACGCACCCAGTTTCGTTGACGCCACACATGCTCCTGAAGTATCAAGTGCGACTCATTCTGTGGGCGAAGATTCCACTCCTCGGGTGTCAACTAACTCTGTGAATATGGCGCTGGAGTTTTCGATCCCTGAAGACCACCTAGCGATCGATGACAATACGAGCGATGCGAGCAGCGATAGTTTTGTCGATGCGATGGAAGAGCACAAGCCGATTGAACACTCGGTGCAAAGCTCAGGTGTCGAGGAGAACCGTCAGTGGGAGAAGGAAAACAAAAACTCGGCCATCGACTCGACTCCCTCCGATCCTTCCCCTGTCTCCGGTGTTACTCCGTCATCTCCTATGAAGGAAAGTACTGGCGAGGAGGACCTCGACAGCAAGCGTCCCAGCAGCATTTCCGATTTTGGCAGGCCATCTTCAGTCCGCTCTGGTTCATTCTTCCAGGAGCCGTCCTTCGATTCGGACACACCTCGAGGCAGTCTCGCATCGAGCTCGCTCAGTGGTGTGTCCCGCCCTCGTGACGAGTCATTTGTTGATCCCTTCCGATCGCGCGAAGACTCCTATGCCGACTCAACTCGTTCTCGTACCGACTCGTACTCTGACGACACACGATCTCGCAACGACTCCTATGCTGACGTATTCCGCGCTCGCAACGACTCGTATGACGATGCATTCCGGTCGCGTGGAGACTCGTATGCCGACGTGCCGTCCAAGTCCGACTTCGACGAGCGCAGTCTCAGTGATGTTGAAGCCCGAGATGGTCCGAAGTACTTCGACACGGACAGTGACCGCGGTAGCTCGTTCAGCAGTGACTCGCCCGTTTCCGGCCAGAATACTGCTGAGGTTGAGAAGGACCAAGCGCAGGACGAAGAAGAGCAGGCTACTCGCAAAAAGAGTGGCAGCCGCTGGCGCGCCGCAAGCGTTCTTAGTGTACTTTCAAGCCGTCGTTCGAGCAAGCCTTCAAGTTCTCCCACGTCCTCTCTTGAGGACGAGGACAAGGATGCGGACACCAAGAAAGCTCGCTCAAGCACTCTGCCGTCCGTTGTTGGTTTGAGCACGGTTGCTGGTATGCTCACCCGAAAGATTTCGCTCCCTGCTAGCAACACAAGCAGCACCAAATCGTTCGAGGAGGAGGTTGAGGACACGTTCCTGTATTCTCCGCCAGCTCAACAAGCCCCCAAGAGCAAGTCTCGCTTCGGCCTCTTCACCGCCCCCACCGTTTCCAAGCCGGCCTTCCCGACGCGTTTCGCGTGGAAGAAGACCAAATCTCGCCGCGGAACAAATGCTGACGAAGACGACGAAGCTGCGGACACACACGCCGCCTAATCTATCTGACCAAGGACCACTTGCTGTAAGCATTTACGTATCCACTAGTTGTACATGTACGCGTAGGTCAGTGCATGTATTGAATGTGAGATGTCTAAGCAATAAATAATCATCTTTGCTCGCTAGCACTACGTGTTGCATGCTGTCGGGCTACTGCAGCTGTTGTTGTTGTCCACCTTTTCATTTGCAAGGCGCGTGACCAGTTTGCTTAGTGCCTGCAACTTCCCGCTGTAGACGTGATGGTAAGGGTATGGAAATTGCTTCTCAGCACTAGCTTGAGGTGCGGTGTCCATTTTGCTGCAGCTTGGCGACAGTGCAGAGTTTGGAGTAGAGCTCTCGACGGCTCTAAGTGTCGGTCTGGAGCATCTTCGCTCAAGCAGCAGTCTAAGCTGGTAGAACCATGCAACTGGAGCAACGAAAGTTGGAGGTGGGCGTGCAGTCCTCTGGCTTAGGAGGCGACTGAATGCCGAGTTTGTTCTAGGACGGCTTCCTTGCGGGAGGAGCTCAGTCCAAATGGTCTGGAGTTCTTGTTCACAGGCGTCAAGCTCTCGCAGATTGAAGCGTATGATGGCACGAAGAAGACAAAGTTCTGCTTCGTGGTTGGACTTGTTTCCATCAACTCTTGAACGTTTTGATAACTGAGTAATCTTCTCAAGAGCGACGAGATGATGTTGTTGCTGGTACGTTTCCACTGTCGAGCCGACCATGATCGACTTCGTGGACTGGCAGTACACATACAGGATTTCCCACGGAAGAAGCAGCAAATACTCGTCACCGCCATCCAAATATGCACCGAGTCGCTCGTACAAGGATCCCGCTTCAAAGTCTTCTGGACTGTCCTCCAATCTAAGGGCCAAGAATCGCCGGGCAGACCGCAGCAATAGCCGCACCGAGTTCAATAGCTTGGCATCAAGTGCGCCAGATTCATCGGTCGTCAGAAGGTAGCCTACCGCGATGAAGAGACTGCTAAGTCCACGCAACTTTGACGGTGCGCTGGCGCACTTGCAGATAGGCCTCAACTGCGCTGATGAGCGATCGAACTCACGAGCAAGGAAGTGTCGATATCCAAGGTCGAAGCGCACAACGTGCGCTCGCTCCTCGAGTGCTGAGACCCGTGATACCTCAGCTTCAAGCTGCTTCAACCGATCGCCACCGAAGCTTGTAGCGTTTGCTTGGCTCCAGAGGAAGAGTATCGCCTTCGGATGTCGCTGGAGCGCAGACTGCTGACAGTCTCCGATTTCTCGAGCAAGCTGGTCACCAATGCTTTGCTCGTGTCGTTGTCGAACGAGCCGAAGCACACTTGAGCTGTACGTGAATGCTAAGGCAGTCCAGTTGGCTTGGAGGTGCCAGTCGCTGCCTTGACTAATTCTGCTGCAGTCCAGCAAATACTCAACTCCGCTCTTGATGTCGCACGCTCCTTTCAGCAACGTACCAATCCAATCCAGTGCGCTCTGCAGCGCAAGTGCACCACCGACATGGAGTATCCCCGTTCCAAACCGAACTCGCTTCTTAAAGACTTGCAGTTCACTCTCAGACATCAACAACCGGTCCCTCTTCGTCGAGTCTGGATTCGTCAAGAATTTATCTTCCAGCTCTACGTATATGGCCGCGCAGCGTCTCGCTGTGGATATTGCAGCAAGCCGCTGATCACCACCGAGACGCAGCAGCGCCGACAGAAACAGAGCTTCTGCTAGTGCGAGTTGCGTCTGCTTTCTGGTCGAATACGACAGCGAAGACAACTCGTACATTTTCTCAAGCCAAGTGACTGCCTGGTTCGCTGCGCGCCGAGCCTGTTTTGCATACAAAACATCCTTCGACACCAGCACACGCACAACCTCCATCTCCACCGCCAGTAAACACACCATCGGGTCGCTACCAACAGGCAACGATCGAAGAACCGCATGCGCCTGGGACAGTTCATGCTCCCAGATCAGTGTGTGAACCTCACGCAACTTGGTTTGCAGCTCAGCATCATCTTGCACCGGAGTGAACCGCATGGGTCCTGAGCCTGCCCAGTCCTTCTGCATCTCCACCTCGAGCTCCGCACGTTTGCGATCACGGAAGCGAACGCGACGGTACCGCAGCAACGTTCGATCCACTGCGTTGGACGTCACTGGGTACCAAAGCTCAGCGAATTGGCGAGACGACAGACCGCGTACTGGCACGTCGTCAATACTGACGACGACGTGTCCTGAGTGAATCCTCGAAAGTCCGCGCCACAGTTTCTCGTTCTCGTTCACTGCAACGGTCAACGCCTGTCGCGTCACGCGTTGCACGACATACTCGCGACTGAAGAATTCTCGGGAGAACGTTAGCGCTGCGTTGACACCGTCGCAGGCCAGCAACGTCTCGTACTCGCCGAAGCCAATGGATGCACTCATTGCACCGCACGATCCCAATTGACGATGATGCAGGTACCACTTGCCGTGACCAGCTATTTGGGGGCAGCACCTTTGCAGCGCGTCCTAGATTCTGGTCTCTCGAGGCTCAAGGCTGAAAATGGAGACGTCTAGCACTGCGACGTGAGGTGTGTTGGTGAGTAATGTGGCTTGATGAGAGACACTCGCCTATAGGGGATGGAGGACAGATGGGGAGGCTCGGCGCGAGCTTCCGCGTCGAATTTGACACGCGAAAATGGCTCTCCTTCAGAATCACCTTGCTCGGTATCAGCTGACACAGAGTCTGCGGTAGTCGATAATATGTCCAATCAGAAAACTTAGATTGAAGTGTAAACCGTAGGTTTAAGCGCAAATTCTAACTCCTTAAATATTATTGATAACAGTGAATATGCATTAGAGAGGGATACGCCGTGTAACCGTCGGTTTTTCTGAGATGGCCACAATCCCTGCTTTACCGTTGCTGTCGCTCGGATGCTGTCGAGTCGAGCTCGAATTTTGTGTCATCATCACGGTAGACGACGGCTTGCCTGCCCGATGCTTGTCAAACGACTTCGTTATGGTCGATACATGTACTCTTCTTTTTGACAAGCTACAAAACTCGACGGCAGTATGATCCATTCCCGCCGCAACACTCATATAAATCTTCGCTGCAACCTTGACGTGGTCTACAACTTACAACAACGTCCAGTACGCTTGGACTCTAATTCTCTCGCTTCTCCAACGCTCATTCAGTCTTGCCTCTTGATGGGCAAGTGCGAGCTTCTCCTGTCTTCTCGGTCGGGCAGCACCTTGAAATTGTAGTACGCCGCCGCCCCCACAAAGCCATGCCAGCAGCCGTGGAAAAAGCGGAACGGGTCCGTGTCGTCGTCCAGGCCGCGCACGAAGCAGCCGACACCGCACACGAGCAGCAGCAAACCGCGCCGGAACGGCCGATAGTCGTATCTGGGCACGCGCCTCCGCACCGCGAAGGACACGAGCAGCAGCAGGAAGCTGCCGCCCACGGGGATGACGGAGTTCCACTCGTCCCAAGGGTTTTTCTCCTGGAAGACCAGCACCGTACCCAGGAAGAAGTACTGCACGTAACGCTCCAGCACGGGGTGACGCAGGTCCATGAGGTGGATCCCCCACATGACGAAGCTCATGATGGAGCCGACGTTGTCCAGTCGGTGCCACTGCCCTTCGGTGAGCCACAGCGGACCGTCGATGCTGTCGCACACGTGATACATGAGGCTGGTAGCCATGGTGAACATGCCGATGAATGCCTACGTAACGTTAACGTTTTAATGCATGACACGCGTTAGATCGGTCGGATCCGATGTTAATATGAAGAGTGTGGTTCGCAATGCAGTGAACCTCGAAGACGAAATGCCGGCGGTAGAGACTGTAGATGGCGGGGAACATGCAGAAGTTGGTGATCCCCGTCACGGCCAGCATCATGGACATCTCGAAGGAGCTCCTCATGCTCGTCTGCACGCGGCTCGAAAGAGACTGCAGTTGAAAATAAAAATCGGTGTTGTGTACATCAGATTTGGAAAAGAAGTACATTGCGAAAGCAGATACAAGCGTCATCGATTTGTGCAGGAGAACCTTTCGCACTTGTTAGTGAAACCGCAAAGTGTGAGTACGGAACGCATGTACGCATAGGTCGCAGGAGAAATGCTGCATTGGTGCTCATTAGCCGAAAGGCTAAAACACGTGATAAATTTCTTTAATTTCTCGGGATTCCCCCAACTTTTGGGGGGCATGCTTGTGCTTTGATGCTCGACGTGACGCTATCCTTTGCAATCTGAATCGGCTTGCGTCAGTGAATTGACGCATGGAAACTTGTCGTTCTCATGCGCACATGATATGTGTTACATCGACCACGCAAGCTTCACGACAGTCGAACAGAACGCCCTCAGGTTGCGAGTTCATCTGCCGGGACAACTGCTGGCGATTACATTAGTACCAGTGTCGCTGGATGGCAAGGCATGTGCTCAACGGCGAGTGTGGCTGAGAAGGTCTGCCTGCATCTGCCACTTGTCTTCTGCTTCGCCGCTTGGTGGACACGTTGAAGTCAAAAACTTGCACACTGTCACATTTCGGGAAAGGCATGCATTTCGAATATTTCGCGTATCATTCCGTACGGTATTGTCAAATTCTCTGGCTCTTATCGTCTGCATGTAGAGACGAACACATCGGCCATTCCGCCACCTCACTGCTCCCGTTCACAACGCCGCGTGCAGGCTGCCAAGAGCTGCCCGCCCCATCGAAAAGCTCGATACAGTACTCGTCACACATAGATAGACTCCGACCAATGCTGCGCTGCTTCAGCTGCCTCAGCCGCCGCGGTGCGCTCGACGACGTCGAGGACGGTCGCATGACCGCCTCGGACATTCTGGGGCTTGGCCACCACGACAAAAAGCAGCCCACGTTCGAGGAGTCGTACGACGTGCTGTACCAGCTCGGAGAGGGCAAGACGGGTCAAGTGTTCGTGGCCAAGAGGAAGCGCCCGCACTACCGCGGTCGCGCCAAGACGCTGGCAGAGGAGCATCAGCGTGAGCGCGAGGAGCGCGAGTGCGACGAGGAGGTGGCCGTCAAGTTCGTGCGACTCGAGTATCTGTCCACGCCCAACCGCGTGGAGGCGCTGGAGTCCGAGCTGGCCATCCTGGCTCGAGTCAAGCACCCGGGCGTCCTGCGGCTGCGGCAGGTTTTCCAGGACGACGACAAGTTCGCCATTGTGACGGACAAGGCGACGGGCGGGGAGGTCATGGACGCCATCTGCAGGCCCGGAGCGCCGCGCGTGCGCGAGTGCGACGTGGCGGAGATCGTCCGCCAATTGCTGGGCGTGCTGGCCTATCTGCATCTGAACGGCATCACGCACCGCGACGTGAAGGTGGAGAACATCTTGTGCAAGACTCAGGACCTGAAGGACGGCGTGCTGCTCATCGACTTCGGACTGGCACAGGTGGGCACGGTGGGCGGCAGCGAGATGTCAGGGATGAACGGCACGCCGCACTACATGGCACCCGAGATGTTCCACAAGCACGGATACTACGGCTGGGCCATCGATCTCTGGTCGCTGGGTGTAGTCACGTACATTTTGCTGTTCGGACGGTTCCCGTTCGACGCGCGGTTCCTCTCGCAGGTAGAAGACAAGATCGTCAAGGGCGAGTTCGAGTACCCCAAGGAGCTCGAGTCCAAGGTGTCACATCAGGCCAAGAAGTTCATCGAGTACTTGCTGGTGCTGAACCCGAGGGAACGACCGCCTGCTGCGATGGCGCTGCAGCACCCGTGGCTGCAGGCGGACTCCTCGGCCGCCGATCCGTTCACGGACGATCACATGGCTGCGCTGGCGAAGTTCTCCGCGGGCAAGAAGACGTTCGCGCCTCCACCGTCAAAGGGACATGCGCTGTCTCAACCTGCGCCGCCTCAAGGTTATGTCATTTATGAAGAATAGAGACGACGACACAGCATGTTAATAAATCGCCAGCTCTCTCTGTTCATCGTGAGTGTTCCTGGGTGCTACTGTAGCTATTGATCTCCCGAGGGCTGCGCGTGTAGATGGCTCACTTCAAAAGATGTGGATGATGGTGTAGAGCACAAGCCCCGTGGCTGCCATGAGTACCGGCGCGTCCATCGTGTGGGGTGCTGTAGCTTCGGCATAGGCCACCACGAAGGGCAAGATGATCATCGTGAGCCACAGCTGCATGGGCGTCTCGAAGTCGGCGTACTGCAGCGCCGGGAACACGATGCCCGACAAGAAGACGCACGCCGAGCCCTCGAAACTTCGCGTGTACTTGCGCTTGGAGCAGCACGTGCTGGTCGAGTACTTGTGCTTGCCGAATGCGATGCCTATGGGCTCAGCCAGTCCGTCACCAATGCTCGTCACGAACACGAGGATGAAGACGAGGTCGGACTGCGTCGTCCGGGCGAACAGCCAGCGGAAGAAGAGCAGCACGAAGAGTCCGGGGAAGACGTTGCCCGCCACGATCCACTTGAGCGTGTGCGGTCGGTCCTCCGGTCGGTCCAGCGAGTTGAACTGCAGCATGAAGAGCGTCGAGCGTTCTCGAATAGGCTTGATGAGCAGCAGGAAGCACAAGAGCGTGACAAAGTCCCCCCACGCGAGCGCGAGAGGCCCGTTGCACACGGGACACGCCTCGACGTCGGGCTTGACCAGCAGCGGCACGAGGTACGCGGCCAGCAGCTGGAGCTTCCTCGTGTAGTTGACCTTGAAGACGGAGCTGCGCTCCGTGATGACGTAGCCGGCGTCGTCCACGATGCAGAAGAAGCGGCAGATGATGCCGCCCAGCGTGGACACGCCCATCATGATGAGCACCTTGGGCAGCAGGAAGAACCAGAAGCTCGCGTTGTGCCACAGCTCGGGCTGCAGCAGCGTCGTGAGACCCGCGAGCGCCGCGGCGAAGAGCAGCATCCCCACGAGGAACACGAAGTCGAAGGTGCGCGTCCAGCGCGTGTCGTAGCGGCCCGCCACCTGGCCGGCGTAGATCAGATCGTTCGAGTCGCCGTCGTAGTCGTAGCTGTCGTCGTCCAGCGCCACGCTGCCGTAGGTCGGCACCTGCTTGGGCAGCCGGAACTTGGGCCCCGCCTTGGGGCGCCACAGCACGCGCAGCACGAACACGACGGCGAGCAGCGAGCCCAGCGGCAGCCCCAGCAGCAGCGAGTAGTCGCTCGAGTTCAGGTGGTCGGACCAGACCTCGGGCGCTGCGGTCGGCTCTGGAGCGTCCACGTCCACGGGCCCTGCTGCCACGTCGGTCATTGCGGGGGATAAAGCGACGGCTTGGCGAGTGCTTCAATGGGTGGGATGTGATCTTCTGTGGGCCGCTTCAGGATCGACCGTTGCTGGTGTGGACCACGCGCATAAATCAGGTGGGTATACTGAAACCAAGTCAAAAATATCGAAGCACCAAAAAACGGGGACGAGTCCCCTGTGACGTGGTCCGATGAGCATGGTATGGCGCGCGTCGAGCAATAATGGCATCACTTGCAAAACTGCGTCGTTCCTCTATTACTGCTGACAATAATGAACCACCGAAAAGCTTATGGGCTGGTGACTTCGAACGCGGCGTGAAGCGCCTTGAGGTCGTCGTCGGAAATGCCCGTCGCGCTCTTGTCGTCGATGACGAACGAGTGCAACTCGATGTTTCGCAGCAAGTTGCGGTCCAGGTTGATGGCCGAGGCCGCCTGCTTGGCCACGAAGATCACGTGCTGCACCTTGAACTCGGTGTACGGGTAGAACGACAGGTCCTCGGCCAGGATACTCGACAGCTTGCCGCTCTTGTAGCCCGTGAGCACGACCTTGTTGACGTCCTTAAAGCGGTCCAGCGGCGTCTTGACCAGCCCCGTGTTCTTGTACACGAGCTCCGGCTTCTTGGCCGAGCCCACGCCCAGTCGGCTCTTGGGCTTCACCATCTCAGGTCGGATGTGCATCGTCTTCTTCATGAGCTTGAACAGCGAGCGAGCGTCCACCAGCAGCAGCACCTTCGTCTTCTGTCTGCCGTCTTTGCGTCGGATCTCCGCGTGCTTTGCTGCTGCCTTGGCCACAGCGTCGTCCATTGACTTGCACAGTCGGAGAGGCGTCTTGGGCAGATCGAACAGCGCGTCATGGGCTGCAGTCTCCTCGTCCAGCTCCTCCTCTGACTCGTCCTCATCGCTGCTGGCAGCTTCCCGTTGGACGACTTCAATCCCATCGTCACCTTCTTCACCTTGGTCCTGATTGGCTGCGATTTTCCGTCGCTTCTTCTCCGCCTTCTTCTGCCGCTTGCTCTTGGAGACGCTGGACACCAGCGACTCAATCGACGGCTTCTTCCAGCGCGGGTCGCGCGTGCTCGGAGGCTGGAACAGGCGACCCGAGTCATCCTCGAACGTCATGCCGTCCTCCATGCGGCGTTTGCGCGTTTTCTTGCGCGTCGCCAGCGTCTTCATCTTCTTCTGCTTGTAGCTGCTCGACATGGTGCCAACGTCTCAACTTGACCCTGTTGATGTTGTGTCGCTTGGCTGCTCCACCACTCACAAAATAGCTACATTATGTATTACACGCAACTTCCAACCTACCAATCACAACGTCTAAAACAATGTAGCCATGTCACTCGGAGACTGACCAATGCAGCGCTTGGATGACCTTCCGGTGCCAGTGCTGCTCAACGTGTTCAACTTCCTGTACGAAGACGTCGCTGCTCAATTGCTATCGAGAAAAACCCACACAGTTCATCGCCGGAATATCCGCGACCTCGCAGCAGTTTCCACGTCCTGGGCGGCTGCAGTTCAAGCGGTCGAAGGTCATTTCCGCGACTCGATTCTGGTGTTCGACTTCCAGCAAAATTCATCCATTGACAATGAAGAAGACGAAGAAAGAGACACCACAGACAATGCAGCAATAATTAATTCTACACTTGCAGTCGATAACGCGGCCTCTGGGGGCATTTTCCAGCTCGTGAGAGGACTTTTGTCAGCTTTCGCGTGCACGTCCAGCACCGGAACGAGTCGACGCCCGTCGGAAGAGGAAGAATCACGCGAGTTGATTCTATTGAACAGAGAAAAGTTACAGATGCAGCGCAAAGCAAAACACATTGGTCATGAATTGAATCGGCTCTTGGAAGAGGTGACGACTGGGAGGCAGCCACATCGACGAGTCGAGCTTTGGTTGAACGACCCGAATGATGTGACTGTCCATGACGTTGTGTGCAAGGGTCATGAAGACGTGCTGCATCACTGGATGGAGGTCTTCTCGGGTTGCAAGTATCTTGTGCGCTTGGATTTATCTGGTGTTACCGTCGAATCGGACCATCTTACAGCAATCTTGAGCGCTGTAGGCGAGCACTGCGTCAATCTGGAAGAGCTCGTGATGCCACAGCAGGTGCATCTGATGCACCGTCGGCGATCTGTCCACAACGTACTGGAAGTATTTCATGCTGCTTTGGCAGCTTTAGGTGTTTCGTCACGATCAAGTTCGGGCCAGCGGGGTGGTTTGAAGAAACTCGTGCTTCCGTCTTTATTTCCGAATGAAAATGTGGACGCCACGGCTGCAGCGATCGGAGAGCATTGCCCAAACTTGCAGTACATTGAAGGCCTACGACTCGCTGCATTTTCCAGACGACGGCGACTCACGAGTGTTGACATGCGGAACTCGGCCCTCCTGAGTTGGGAGACGTTTTGCAAGGGATGCAGCGACTTGAAGGCTTTGAACTGGTGCAGTTTACCCTGCAGCAGCGAGCTGTTTGATATCTTCGGTCTTTATCCTAAGCTTGAGTTGAGATCGTTAGTATTGCCGGGAAATTCAGCCCTTTGGAGACGCGACTACGTTCTCCAAGAGCGACAACATGTCGAGCCACTGTCCCCGTCAAATTCATTTTCTCCAGTGCTTCGCACCTGCCCGAACTTAACGTCGTTGGAGGTACTGCTATCAGACATGCAAGGAAATGGAGAGTTGCTTGGAGATCAGTTTTTGCGAACGATCGTTGATGCATGTCCGCTGCTTGAGAGTTTGGCGCTAGTGGAATTTTCAGCCCACCATGGATTTGGTCCTAGTAACGCATTCTCGAGAGAAGGATTTGAGGTCCTTGAAGGACTCTGCAATCTTCAAACGCTTGCGCTAGATGGTGTGGATTTCTCAGAAAGAACGCTGCTGTCACTTGCGGCACGCTCACGCTCTCCAGATCAACCACGCACAAGAATTGACGTGACTTTGGGTGTCCGGGGCTGGAATGCAGTTGACGTTGCAGCATGCTTTCACGAAACTATCATGAATCTGCTGAAGGTGCTAGTGTCGTCTGAAGCTAGCGACTACTCAGCGTTCATTATTCAAGTACGTCTGGATACTCAAAATTATTCCCCGCCAGCGATGTGGGAGACGCGCTTTGTACCGGAATGGATCAAACTGACGCGTGAACTAACGCCGAAGTTTAGATTTAGTTACGACTACCTTCGAGCTGAAGCGAGTATCGAATGCAAAGCGACTAAGACGACAGCAAGTGAGGCTGGTGGGGTCACGAGATTCGGCTGACTTTAGTGAGAAGTGAAGTTGTATGTCCCTTGTCAGACAACTACGCAGCAGTAGCCTTCCCGACTTTGATTGTGAACCCGTCTTTCATTGCGAGTGACAAGCTGAGTCTGTAGGTGATCTTTTGTCCCGGAACAGCGGTCAGATGGAACTGGCTGAGTACGCTAGCGGCGGTGATTTTGATCTCCATCATAGCCAGCTTAGCTCCAAGACAAACCCGAGGGCCTGCGTTGAACAAAGTGAACTTGAGCGGAGACACAGCAACGAGTTTTCCGGTCGTGGCATCAATCCACCGCTCGGGTTTGAACTCCTTTGCGTCCGGACCCCACACATGAGGCATCCTGCCCATTGAATACGAGGACCAGCTAACCGCCTCGCCAGCCTTCACTGCAGTCCCGTCGCACAGCACTACGTCTCGAAGAGCTTCACGGATGTTGGACGGAACGGCGGGATTTAGTCGGAGCGCCTCCTTCACGACAGCTTCGAGATACACAAGTTCATTGACTTGAGTCATGGATGGCGACGGAATCGTGCCATCGACTAGCTCTGGTATCTTTAAGGCAAGTTCTTGGCGAATCTTCACTTCAGCCTCCGGGTGTTGAGTCAAAGTGTAGAAGAACCAGCTGAGCGCTGCTGTCGTTGTGTCTCGACCTGCCGTCATGAATGACACGACGATATCTCTCAGATACTTTGGATCCAGTTCTTCGTCTGCGTTGGTATCGTCGTTGCTGACACCGTCCAAGAAGAGCGAGATGACGTCTCTCTTCTCCGTCTCAGCAGACACCTCCCCATTCTCATCACCGTCATTCTTAACCTGCCGCTCTGCCATGGACCGAGAAATGATGCTGTAGCACGCGTCATCGATAACCTCAATCTTCTTCTTGAGCTCATGTTCGGCCCCAACGCCCAGCCACCTTTGGAGCTTCCACCACCACGTTGGCTCGAGGAACCGCTCGAACATCCTCTGCTGGGCGAAGTTGAACGCAGTCTCAACGGGGTGCTCCGACCCCGTCGCCAAGCCTCCGAGTTTAACCCCGAAGGCGATTTCCGAGATGACCTCGAATGTGAATCGGGTGAACACTTGGAAGAGATCCACTGGTTCGTCGTGGTCCATGGCTCGCTGGAGGACCCCGTTCAAGGTGAACACATTGCTCCGCACCACCGCCGCCATGGACTCTCTCAACTCCCTCATGGAGAACAAGTTGCTCGCGGTTTTGCGTTGGCGCATCCACTTGTGCCCGTCGACGGCGAAGATGCCGTCACCCATGAGATCTCCCAGTACTTCGTGCACGTATTCGCCCTTCCCGAAGCTGTCGGCGTGCGTGACGAGCACGTCTTCAACGAGTTCCGGTCTGCCGATCACGAACTCGGTCGGTCGACCTAGTACGTCGAACAACCAAGGTTGGCCCTCCATGTGCTCGGTCCACTCCGCTTCCCAGTCGTAGTAGCAGTTGGCGTACTTGATCGCGGCCCAAGTCTCACCTAGCAAAGGTAGCGAGTCACGATGTCGCGCTGCGCGTTTTGGCTCGGGCAACAGGAATTTGGACCCGACCCAGAGAGCGAGCGAACAGGACGCCGCGTATAAAGCCACGGTGCTCGTGTCCATCGGTGGCACGTATTGTCTACCAAGTGGCCAATCGCGAAATGACTCTTGGCAGCCAAGTTGGCTGGCTGGACCCTCGGGAAAACTATCGACCGACTGACTGACCACACCATCCGATGCACTGGACTGCCCTGGGTGCCAAGCTACAAGATACTGGTACCATGGTTGTTCAAGCTATCACTATCACGAAATGCCCAAGCCAACAGTATATGAGTGCAATAACGGACCAAAACTACGACGACTTTCATGCAACAGCATGAAGCACCACTCGGAAGGTTTTACCTACGTTTACTTCCACGTAATCGTGAAGTCGGAGGCGATGGTCTGGCTCACACTCGCAAGACTGATCTCCAGACGCTGCGTGGCCGAATCGTACTTGGAGATGGAGCCTAGCGACACGCTCGAGGGAGCCGAGGTGACACCAAGAACCACCACCTTGTTCACCAAACTCGTGCGAGCGCCTGCGTAGTCGTTCTGCGAAACAGTGGACGTGAAAGTGCCGACCGACGCGGTGAACTTGATGATGGTGGCGCTCGGGTTGCTGACGGTCTCACCATCGTCGAGGTACAAGTCTCCACTGGCGCTGCCACTGGCCGGTAGAGCGACCAAGATGTCGAACGGTGTGAGGCGAGCGGCCGAGCTGGTGAGCGCCGACTGGTGCATGGCCAAGATGGCTCCTCCGCGAATGTGCACCGGCATGTCGTACAAAGTCACCGTTGTCGTCACCGATCCGCCGGTGCTGGTGGTCTTGGAGTAGTCGAAGATATTGTACCAGACACCCGCCGGGTAGTAGCCGGTCACGGACGTAGCTCCCTGGTTCACCACTGGCGTCACAAGCAAAGCGCTGCCCAGCATGAACTGGTAGTTGATGCTGTAAGTGGCGCTGTCGGACGGGAACTCCATCAGAAGCGGGCGAGCAATGGGGAGACCTTCGGTGTGTGCATGGTATCCAAGCGTGTAGATGTACGGCAGAAGTCGATAGCGCATGCCGATGAACTTCTGGCCCACCGTCGTCACTTCAGGCCACACGTACGTCTCCTGGGACGGAGCTTCGAGGTTGTTGTGGTTTCGAGCGAACGGGTAGAACGAGCCCAGAGCCGTCCAACGTGCGCAAAGCTCCATGTTGGAGGCACCCGAGAACCCGCAGATGTCAGCGCCTACCATGGGGATCCCAAAGAGTCCGAACTTCAGGATAGCGGGGATCGACCAGCGCAGATCGTTCCAAGTGGCAGCGTTGTCACCAGTCCAGTGAGCCACGTGGGCACCGCTACCTGGGAACGTTGACCGAGAGAGCACGAAGGACCTCTTGTTGGCCAGCTCTTCCTGAACTGCATTGGTCACGATGGACTCGGTGATGCCGTACAGGTTGTGGGCGTCCTACTGGCGGATGTTGCCGTACTGCAGTGCACTGGTGGAGATTCCCTTGTTGTAGATGGCGTCGTGGCCGTTGACGTTGTTGATCTTGAACGCGGGGTTGTCGAACTTGTTGCCATCACCCGAGCAGCTCAAGCAGCACGACGTGATGGCACTGATGCTTCCAGTGTTCGGACAAGTGACGCCGGATCGACGCACACAGGTCGTCCCCGGACAGAAGTTCGCGAGCTCGTTCATGTCAATCCAGAGACCATCGAACGAGAAGTTGCTGTGCATGAGTTTGATCTGTTCGCCCCAGTAGGACTTGGCACTCGGGTGGAAGAAGTCGGGGAACACCGTCGGGCCGGGCCACACCTGGCCCAGATACGGCTTACCACTCGTGTCCTTGATGAAGACATCCATCGACAACCCCTTCGTGTACGCGTAGTCGTTGGCGTCGTCCGGGATGCCAGGGTCAATGATGGGCACGAACTTGTGGCCGCTGGCGTGGACCTCGTCCATGAAAGCTGCCATCTTGGCTTGCGGGAAGTTGGTCGGGTCCAGCGTGAAGTCGTGGTAGCTCTTCATGTAGTCGATGTCGGACCAGATGACGTCCAGCGGCAGCTTGTTGCTCGCGTACTTGCTCACGACCGAGCGCAGCGCGTCGACGGAGCCATATCCCCATCGGCACTGGTGGAAGCCGTACGACCAGTACGGCATGAGCTTCGGTCGGCCGATGAGCTTCGTGTACTGCGAGACAACGTCCGCCGGGGAGGGGCCGACCACGATGTTGAAGTCGAGCACGCCGCCGATCGTCTGGTAGACGAGGTGTCCGCTGTCCATGGTCACGTCCATGCCGTTGCTGTTGAGCAGCAGCACGCCATGCGCCTGGCCGGCGCTGTTGACTCCGAGGAAGAACGGGTGCGAGCCGTACGTGTTGACGTTGAGCGTTGCGGATCCTTGGTCTCGAGCCCAGAGCGTTTGCTTGTCGCCCGACGCCATCTTGAAGTTGTCGCGCGTGCTCTCCCCGATGCCGTAAACGCTGAGGTCGCTGCCCAACGCCGTCGACGCCTGCAGGTACTGGTCCTTGACCACGAGCGAGACGCCCGACGAGTCGAACAGCGTGTAGCCGTCCGACTTGCGCACCACCTTGAACGTGAAGGGGTTCGGCGTGTAGTTGAAGGAGTACAGCGGGTCCGACGTGGCGGTCGTGGTTGTGCTGTCGGATCCGAGTGTGCCGGTGGTGAAGATGCTCTTGGGCACCTCCCAGCGCTTGTTGCTCTTGTCCACGATCTTGACGCGCACACTGTCGCTCTGCGTCTTGGTCACCGTCACCACGAGTGTCGACAGGTCCGAGCCGTACGAGGTGTCCGTGGCGGCCGAGTTCACCTGCAGGTTGATGGTGAGCACGCCCGCCGACTCGCTGGCAGACGTCACGGCATACCCGGGCCCATTGACGTAGCCCTGGACGGACGGGGCTGTGGTAGGCGTCTGCGTGTTCTGGTTCACGAAGGCGTAGGTACCGGGTGACGAACGCACGTAGTTGGCGTTGAGGTTGCTGTCCCAGATGCCGTTGCCGTCGTTGAAAGCGATCTCCACGGACGACGTGGACGAGATGGCGTACTGGTACCAGCCATTGGCGGCCGAGAACTTGCCGGCGTAGGTGCTTGGCGCCATGGCGTATCCGGGTGCGGTGGTCCAACCACTGCCGGCGTTGAAATGGATGTAGGGCTTGGCCCACGTGACAGCCTGGAAGAGGATATGGTAGCCCGTGCCATCGCTCGGGCGTACGAGGTCGCCCGTCTTAAAACCGGAGACTTTGCTCATGACGGAGTAGGTGCCGGCGGCTGAGACCTTGTAGTTGGCGTTGTTGTTGTTGTCCCAGACGACGCCGACGCCGTCATTGAAGACGAACTCGAGCGAGGTGGCAGCGGCAGCGTCGAACTGGAACCAGCCGTCGTTGGCAGGGTACGCGGCGTTGGTGCTGGCGGCCATGGCGACACCGGGAGACGTGGTCCAGCTGCCGGTGCCGGCCTTGTAGTGGATGGAGGGCGTCACCCACTTTTCCGTCTGGAACAGGATGTGCACACCGGCGCCTCCAGTGGAGACGGTGGTTTGCGCGTGACCGAAAGACGCGAGACTGAAGACCAGTGCGATGCACCCGAAGAGCGCCACTGCGCGATGCAGTTGAGCCTTGAACGTCATCGTCTTGCTGCTGTGCCGTGCCGTGCCGAGGAGGAAGCAAATTGAGAAGTGAGGGATAGCTCCGGTAAAGCTCCAAAACCCCGGCTCCAGTTGGTGGCCGTCGCTCCCAAGGGAATTCGACGGCGTGGCCGCGGCGCAATACTAAAGTGCAATGCTGCGTATTGCGCCGTGTCTTTGATGGTTTATGCTGTCTGGCCATGTTGAAGTGTCCGGTGCGAGGGAGTTTTGCTGTGGCATCCCACGGTATACGTCTGCATTCGAACAGCGGGCACCGCCCTTTGTTCTCGTTGCAAATCATGACTACAGTGCAGTGCAACAGCAGAACCAACGAAGTTGAAGCCACTTTTGACTACGGTACATGCAGCACTTTGCTAGCCGAGCTGAGCCGAGCCTGGGCCGCTGTCGATGATCTATCCAGTTGAGTCTGAAAAGGAGCACACGTACGGAGATTGCACTATAGTTGTAGAGATGTTGTAGAGAGCTGCCCGGTACGATAGATGCAGCGGCAGCATGTCATCGTGCAGGGGAGGGGGCTTGTCTTGTCAACTTGTGCATACTGATCTCCCGCTGTTCGACACAATAAATCCAATGTAATCAGACTCGGCCACAGGGTTTATTCAACTTGAGCTCGAACAGAAGATTGACCTTGTCAATACATGTGCGACTGTGTGGTCGGCGAAGCTGCAGCGACCACTGGTCGCTGCAGCTTCGATAACCATCGACCGCGCGGTTTACGACATTTGCAGACGGGGGCACCACTGCTCGGCAGTAGTGTTGCCACCGCGAGAAATGAATCAAGTGGCCACGTGCAAGCGAGCGCTACGGTACTGTAGTGTACACGCTTGCTTTGCTGTTTGCCTGCAGGCCACGCTGGTCGATGATGTGTACGTACCAATGGATCGGATTCGATAGATCTTGAGCATTGACAATGTAGCTATTTATGGTGTTTGAATAGCGACCCAAAATGCCAAAATACGTGTAAAAATAGATATATGTACGGAAACTTTGTACGGGACTGACCCGTGTGTAGGTCCCGTATCTCCCCCTGTTGTGTTTTTCGTGCTTTTTTCAATTGACTTGATTTCACTATGAAGGTTTTAAGCCACTCGTCCTCCAAAAAAGTGTGTAAACTTAACCGTTCTGATATTCCGTATAAGTATGCAAGAGTGGATACCTTTCCAAATGCGACTCGCTTGCTTCGGCGGTAGATCACCTAACAGATCTACCCCATTCTCATTCCGCGCACTATGCACCTCGCTGTGCACTTAATCCACTACCTCAACTGGCTCATGCTACTTGGCAGTATCCTGACAAGTTCTCTACATGCCCAAGCTCGAGCATCCAGCAGCAATGACACACTCTTCCAGACGGACGACCGGGTCGCACCCTACCACCACTTCAAGGCCCATACCTTCGTGAACCAGAACACGCAGACGCCCACCTCAGCCCCGTCCGTCCAAGGCTACGTCAATGGGCCCGGGTATGCCGTGACGTCTGCCAGCGAGTCGGCGGGCGTGCTCACCATCAACCTGCAGGTGAACTCGGCCACCACGGACACCTCGTACGGCTCGGACCTGTCGGCGCTCGTGGTGACGGTGACCAAGACGCAGAGCGACAGCGTGCGCGTCAAGATCGTGGACAAGAGCAACAAGCGCTGGGAGGTGCCCAAGAGCATCTTCACCGCCGGCACACTCGGAGCCGATAGCACAACCACGACCGCCGCGTCGGACCCGCTGTACTCCTTCAACTACACGCAGAACCCCTTCACGTTCAAGGTGGTGCGCAAGTCGGACGGCTACACGCTGTTCGACTCGTCGGGCGTCTCGCTCGTGGTCAAGGATCAGTATCTGCAGGCGGCGACGGCGTTGGGCAGCGACCTCAGCGTCTACGGCATCGGGGAGAGCACGCGCGACAACTTCAAGATGGCGTCGGGCGACAAGCAAACGCTCTGGGCTCGAGACCAAGGATCCGCATCGCTCAACGTCAACACGTACGGCTCGCACCCGTTCTTCCTCGGAGTCAACAGCGCCGGCCAGGCGCATGGCGTGCTGCTGCTCAACAGCAACGGCATGGACGTGACCATGGACAGCGGACACCTCGTCTACCAGACGATCGGCGGCGTGCTCGACTTCAACATCGTGGTCGGCCCCTCCCCGGCGGACGTTGTCTCGCAGTACACGAAGCTGGTCGGACGACCGAAGCTCATGCCGTACTGGTCGTACGGCTTCCACCAGTGCCGATGGGGATACGGCTCCGTCGACGCGCTGCGCACGGTCGTGAGCAAGTACGCGAGCAACAAGCTGCCGCTGGACGTCATCTGGTCCGACATCGACTACATGAAGAGCTACCACGACTTCACGCTGGACCCGACCAACTTCCCACAAGCCAAGATGGCAGCCTTCATGGACGAGGTCCACGCCAGCGGCCACAAGTTCGTGCCCATCATTGACCCTGGCATCCCGGACGACGCCAACGACTACGCGTACACGAAGGGGTTGTCGATGGATGTCTTCATCAAGGACACGAGTGGTAAGCCGTATCTGGGCCAAGTGTGGCCCGGCCCGACGGTGTTCCCCGACTTCTTCCACCCGAGTGCCAAGTCCTACTGGGGTGAACAGATCGGACGTCTGTACAAGAGTGTGGCATTTGATGGACTTTGGATCGATATGAACGAGCTCGCGAACTTCTGTCCTGGTACCAACTGCGAACGGAATCCCGCTGAGACTTGTCCGAAGCGGGGAAATAGCTCGACCATGACCATTTGTTGCTTACGCTGCTCCGACAACGAGAACAAGTTCGACAACCCGCCGTTCAAGATCAACAACGTCAACAGCCACGACGCCATCAACAACAAGGGCATCTCCACCAGTGCACTGCAGTACGGCAACATCCGCCAGTACGACGCACACAACCTGTACGGCATCACCGAGTCCATCGTGACCAATGCAGTCCAAGAAGAGCTGACGAACAAGAGGTCCTTCGTGCTCTCTCGGTCGACGTTCCCCGGTAGCGGCGTCCACGTGGCTCATTGGACTGGTGACAACGCCGCCACTTGGAACGATCTGCGCTGGTCGATCCCCGCTATCCTGAAGTTCGGACTCTTCGGTATCCCCATGGTTGGCGCTGACATCAGCGGGTTTTTGGGTAACTCTGACATGGAGTTGTGTGCGCGGTGGACGGCTTTGGGCTCGTTCTACCCATTCGCTCGGAACCACAACAATCTCGACTCGTCCGCACAGGAGACGTACGTGTGGCCTGAAGTGACGACGGTGGGCCAGAAGTTCATCGGCATGCGCTACCGACTTCTGCCGTACATCTACACGCTTGGATACCACGCACACACCGAAGGTCTCCCAATTGCACGTCCACTTCTGATGGAGTTTCCCACGGACACCGTCGCGCACAATATCGACTACCAGTTCATGCTGGGCGACGCACTGCTGGTGACTCCTGTTGTATACAAGGGGGCTACAACCGTGACAGGGTACTTTCCTCGCGGAATCTGGTACAACATATTCGACTACTCGCAGATTCGTACGTCTGGCGTGTATTTGACAACCGCTGTCACCATCTTCGACATGCCGGTGCACATTCGAGGCGGAACGATCGTAGCGATGCACCAGCCAGCTCTCACTACTGCCTCTGCTCGCCTTACACCCTTCGATCTCCTCGTCGCGCTGCCGGTAAACGGAGTCGCCAGTGGAGATTTGTACTTGGACGATGGCGAGACCATCCGCAACCCGAGCGCCACAATTGTCAAGTTCACTGCGTCAGCCGGCACCTTGACGTCCACCGTGCTGCAAAATGACTACACAAGCGCTCGGATGAGTCTGGTCAGCAAAGTGATCGTTCTTGGTGTGACGCCGTCACCTTCCAGAGTGTCGCTCGGATCGATTTCCAAGTACGATTCAGCTACTCAGCGCCTGGAAATCAGTCTCGAGAATGTCAACCAGACCATCGCCTCGGACTTCACGATCATGTGGGACTAAAACATTGGAAAATAATGTAAAACAGACTTTGTGTTCTCCTTACTGGGATGTTCTTTTGTGCTGCTTGGTGTTATCCGTAGCGGAATCGATGTACACTGCGTCAGGACGGCGTCGCCAATTAACCTCAGCGTTCTGATCAAAGTTCAACGCGAACTTCATTAAGCACGTCGAGTTTAGTTTCTAATATTTAACGTAAGCAATGAACAAGTTTGCGTTAAGTTACTCAGCTCCAGCAGCAAGCGAGGAAGTGAAAACGTACCCTCAGGACGGCTTTGTAATGAACAGGCTCGCGCATGTGCAAATGTGCTCGAGTCTTGGCTTGCAAAGCCTTCATCATCAAATTTTGAACTGCAGTGGGGTCGGCCATCGGATCAATGGCCAGAATTGCCTACCCTCCGTACAAGAACCGTCAATATCCGAGTTACGTTGATTCACTTCAGCAACAAACTTACATCTCGCACTGCAGAAAGTGGTAAAATCCCTCTCAGCTCGATGTCGCGCTGTTCAAGCTCGCTGAAAAACAAAATAAAAAATAACATTAGTGACTTCACGTATAAATTCCGCCGCAGAGCGTGCGTACCTCAGAAGCAGTGAATAATAATCTTGGATCTCCTTGAAGTGCTGAGTGCGTATTGTTTTCACAAAGAACCCCAGCGGATACTTGACATCTAGCGGGAGGATGTCTTCAATATACAAAATCGAGTCATTTCCGCCGCGCTTCATCTTGTGCATATCTCGGATGATGGCTTGCTCGATCGCCTGCAATTGCCCCGAAGTCTTCAAAGGGAAAAACGTCCGCAGTGCTACGAGAGCGTCTTTCAGTAGCACCCTCCTCTCCGTCACGAAGCTCTCGACGTTGTAAAGCTCACACAGTCGAAGCAGTAGGTGCTGACAGCCTTGAATCATCTGCTCTTGATCCACATACACGAGATCGGAGACTGCGCCGGTCAGACAGAGGAGAAACATCTCAATCTCCGAGTCCCAGCTGAAATACTGCAGAGCTAGCAGCAGGTTGTACCCCCACTCGGCGATCAACGGCTGAAACCCGTACTTGCGGTGCAGTTTCTCGTACAAAACTTGCTCGAGTGGGAATCGTCCGAGCGGATTACGCTGCTCCCGTTTGCGTTTCTCGACCCATACCTTCCGCACGACCTTCTCCACATCCAGTTTCTTGAGAACTCTTCTCTTGAGCTTGCCACGGTGACGCAGGAAGAGAGGAATTCCTTCGTGCATGCCGAGAGCCATGATATAGTCTTGCCTTCTCTTGGACGGAGACCCCGTCGGAGAAGTTGCTACCGCAATGGTGATGACACCTGACGCGTTCGGAAGTGCGATCGAAAGCATCGACGACTTGCGGACGGCCCGATCCAACTGATGATGGAGAATATTCAGCTCCACACGTGCTTCCTCCACGTCATGCCAAATCTACCAGAAAAAAAAAATCTTAGACTAGCTCAAAGGGGGGAAGATCAAAGCTAGAGCTTACCCGACTTAAGTGGAGATTGACTCCGCAGTGCTTCTGCAGTCGCTCGATCCAGTGCAGCATTTCTCTCACCAGTGTTTTCGTGCGATCTCTGCTGTTCGACTGCTGCTCTTCGTCAACAGCCAGACCGAGAGCTCTATCGTCAAGTACTCCGTCTTTGTCGTCTACGTTGTTACTGATTGAGGCCGTCAGGTCTCTAGAGCTGGCGGTGTCTCCCATTTCCCACTGATACTTTTGCACGGACAACTCCGGTGTTTCATCGACGATACGATCCCAATCCGGTCTCGGAGTGTAGCAAACTCGAGTTCGCTCGAAAGCTTCCTGGAATGGCTCGTAGTTGGCTCGGATTTCGGTCAAAGCCGTCTCGGACTGTTGTTTGGTCTGCACATCGAGCGTATACTGCGTCTCGAGCTTGGACGCCTCGTCTTCGAGCTTCCTGATCTCGTCTTCGAGCGCGCGATTCTCCGCCTCGGCGTTTTGACCTTGCAGAGCCACCGCGGCGTGTTGCTCCTGCCACTTCTTCTCCTCCATGTGCCGCTTTAACGGAGCGCTCGACACAAAGTCGAGATAGAGCTGCTGGCTGCGGATCTCTTTCAACTGCGCTCTCTGCGTGTCAAGTTGCAGCTCGAACACCTCGCAGTCACGCTGCAGCTCCTGCTCCTGTTCCGTGAGCGAGGCGTAGTCTCTCTCTAGAATTTGAACAGCACGGCGCTCGCCTTCGACTTCTGCTCGGTTGTGGGCGTGGCGCAGGTGCAATTGCGTGAGCTCCCGCTCGAGTTGGTGCAGTTGGGACGACAAATCTTGCTCCAAAGACTGCTCCATGGCGAGCTTCGTGCTTAGTCGTTTGCGCTCTTGCTGCTGCAGCTTCACCTTCTCCTGCATAGCCGCTACCAGCGAGAAATACTCCAGTGACTCGGTTGATGGAGCTTCTGGTTGTCGGTAGATCGCAGCGTGGAGGACGTCGTGAACTTCCCCTAGAACATTTTTCAAGACGCCAGCTTCCATCGACTGCTGCCAATTCTCCAACGCCTTGAAGCACCGAGCAGTAGTCCCTTGTTTCTCGCGGAGATCAACAGGGAACTCACTGAATGTTGCGCTACGGGTTCGATTAGGGCGGGCAGAACTTTTCTGCTTTGATCGTGGAGGTGCAAAGCGAATTCGAGCTGATTGACTTCCAGCAAATTCAGGTTTAAAGTTTGCATTCCGTTCTTCTCGGACGGTGTTGGCGTGTACGGGTGGCAACAAGTTCGAAGGTTGTTTATCTTCGCGAAAGATATCGAGATCCAGCCGAGGCACGTTCGTTGGTCCGACTAAAGAGCAACCAACATCTTCCGTGCGTTCTTCCTCGACAGGAACCTTCATCACCTTGTGAGATGTTGTCTACTTTACTATGTATAGGTTGAAAGCAAGAAACCCACAAGTGGTAAAGTACTTCCTATATATTTTACCAGCACTAGAGTGAAGCAGGTTCCGTTGTGTTGACTTCTTCCAGTCCCGTCTTGCTAACGACGCGTGACATCCTGGAGCCCTTGGGTTTCCATTGAGACCGTGTAGTAAACTGTCGATAGCATTCGTGAGGATGGTGCAGCTTTTGGAAGGAATCGATGAGAGATTCCTGTTCAGCCTCACTTCGAGTAAGAAGGTCGAAGAATAAACCGAGCACAGCGTCGCTCTTCTCGAGTTCTGTCTCGAGCCGTCGAGTGAGCGCCTCACGGGTCCCGCTTTTGTCGCGAATCAAGCCTTGAATGCGCTCGAAGAGCTCAAAGTTGTGTTCTTCTTCACGCAACAAAGCGCACGACGGGGCATCGCTGTCAACGACATCGTTTGCTTCAGGCGCGTTCTCATGCTTCATGGTCGCTTCTTGGTTGCTCTCACTCACCGCTGTATTGGGCCGAGGTGTCGAGAGTACAATCGACCCTTCCAATAGCAGTTCCGGCCGCACGTAGCGCTCAGCAATGAGGTCTTTGAGTCTTTCGTTCTCCAGACTGTCGAATCGCATCAACAACTGCAGAGGCGACACCCCGTGCGCCGACATGCTTGACAACTGCGTCAAGCTCGCGCCGTGGTCGAGGAGGAGCTTGATGATGTTCATATTCTCCATCTCGCAGGCCAAATGCAGCGGCGTGAAGCCATCTCCAGACCGCCGGACATTCGGATGCACGTATCTCCCTGGACTCGATACAAGCGCCTCGACCATTGCAAAGTCATCGTACATGACGGCATAGTGCAGTGCTGCCGCGTGCTTCCTCGTTGCTATGGCACTCGAAGTGCCCGAATCGACCGCCGTCAAGTCACACCTGGACGTCCGTAGTGGTAGATGCACGCGCATATTCGCCTGCTGGGTGATCAACCTTCGCACAACTTCCGGCGTCTGTCGAGCAGCACACGCGAGCGCAAGAAGTGGCAGGTCGCTGCCTTCCGGGTCGAGTGAAATACCCTGCAAACCCAACAACCGCAGCGCCAGAGTGTCCTGGTTCGACTGCAGTGCGTAGTGGAGCGCTGCGAATCTGCTCTCCATCGGCAGCAGATACTTGTAGTGGTGAAGGTGATGCGAAGTTTTCTTGTCTGGATCGTCGATGACTTGAAGCCGATCGCGTGCAATTCCATCGACATGGCGGCCGTCGTCGAGAATGATGTGGTACTTGCTATCAATCGACCGAGAAGACACGAACGCCTGCTTTACATCGTGCTCCTCGTCGACAAACGCAACGCGAGCTCCACTCGGAATGACAGGCAAGCAATCGATCAGGATGTGGTCGTGGACTGCGTTCACATCAAGCGTGGAAACGTTAGATGGATCACCGCAGTTCTCCAAGAGCAAGTCGACGACAGGGAGGTTGTTCCCATTCACGTCGCTCTTGACTGCCAAGTGCAGTGCCGTCACCGCATCGCTAGCACAGATACTCAAGTCGATCTTCCATTCACACAGCAGATAGCGTAGAATATCCGCGCGAGCTTGTCCGTTAGCTTCAAGCCACTTGTGCATGTCATCGTCGAGACACAACACCGCCGAAAGCTGAACGTACGCTCCGCATGCGAAGTGCCACGGCAGGAACTTGCCTACAAACGAGGGCGTTGCGAGTATTTGCTGGGCGCTGGCCAGCTTCAACAGGATCGCTGGAGGCTCCACGACACTTTGCAGACCGCTTTCCAGAATGTTTTCGATCGCAAGCGCTTGTTTCTCGACTGCAGACTTGTGTTTGCGTCGGTCGGAATGAACTCCGAGTGTGCACGGATATCTCGTCGCTTGTTCCAGCAGTAGGCGGGTTATCTCGACAGCTTCACCGTCGCTACCGTCGAGACTACCGCAGAATCCAAGACACGCGTAGTGCAGCGGTAGATGTCCGTAGATGCCCTGGACATTCGGGTTCGCTCCATGTTTCAAGAGAATCTTGGCGATACCCGTGAAGCCGTACAACAAGGCCAAGTGCAGCGGAGTTTGGCCCAGGAGATTGCAGCTGTTGACGTTCGCTGCGTGCGCTTCGATGAGTTCCGTCACGGCCCTTTGCAGGCGTCTTCGGTCTTCGTAGTAGGAATTGTACCGGAAGCACACATCCAACCCGCGCAGCTTGCGACGTACTATGGACTTGGACAGAAGCGCGTGCAGAAGGAAGTCCCCGTTTGCATTCGAGACGTTGGCGTCCACGCCTGCGTCCAGACACATGTCGAGGAACTGTAGAGAACCCTCGATCGAGTCCAGTTGAAGACGAGAACTCAAAATTGGGCCGGTGTTTGACGCCTCGGAGCTGGTGTACGCCGTCGTGATCATGCTGCTCACGCGCGCTTTCACCGGAGACACAAGCGCGCAGTTCCAGACTGTCAGGTCCTGACCATCTTTGGTTATCGCGTTCACGTCAGCTCGGGCATCGAGCAGGTCGATGACCATTTCTTCATTCCCAACGAGGAACGCGATCATCAGCGGCGTCACCCCCTCAACCGAAGCCGTCTCCGAGCAAGCGCCAGCGTTCAAGAGTGTCGACACGAGCTTAGGAAGCGCAAGCTCCGAAGCGAGAAGCAAAGTACTGTAGGATTCGTAGCCAAATCGATGGACACTAAACTTGTGATCGAGCAGTGATTGAGCCCACCGAGCTTGATAAGGTAACTCAAGATCAGCAGGAGGAGGTAACGCGGCTTCAGTACTCGATGGTTGATATTGCTCCAGCTTCTCCTGGTACTTGGTTACGAGATTCTCCTGCTTCATCTGAGCCAACGTGATGAACTTGAGCACTATTTCCTCAATTTGCTTCTCCATTAGCCTCACTCGATCTTCCGTTCCAACGGGTATTCGAGCTTGGTCCATGAAGGCTACGAGCAGCACCAGCGCTCCACAACCCAGAGCAGCATTGATGAAGCGATCACTCTCTCTAACCACAAGCTCAGGGATGGTCGGAGCGGCAGGAGGAGGGGGAACGACAGCGGCCCCACCTTTAGTCGGGCTTTTAGCAGTCTCAACCACAGGCTCAGCCACCGACGGAGGTGGGTCCTTGTCCACGGGTTCCAAGTCACTCGTCATCGCCGCAATAGTTCGAACGGCAGCTTCAATCTCGACAAAGGAGGTAGTTGGTGACTGAAGGACACCCAGAACTGGACTAAGCAAGTAAGCGTGCTCCGATTGAGCCGATAGCTGGACGGATAGCGGCCACTCTCCACCCGATTCAGTCGGCGTCTTGGCCTCTGCTTGATCGGTCGAAGTTTGTGTCTGTAGCTCGATTTTTGCCTGGTTCAGCAGGACCTTGAGTCCACTTGGAACAGCCATTAAGTTATTCAGAAGCTCCAGCAAAGTTACGCACACGGCGGGGTTCTCTGCAGCGTACTTTGAGACGAGTTTGGGTACCTGCATCCCTTTCTCCAAGATGGCCAGCATCACTGCCTCGCCCACCGCCGACGATTTCGCTGGATCTGCGGCCAGTTTCTTCTTACTACCAGCCGTAGCGGCCGCGATTCCAACTTTCCCGGTCGACACGTGCTCCGATTCGAGCTTGGACGCTATGACCTCACTGAAGTCGACAGCGATCGAGCCATTACTCGTCGAATTCCACTTGAGAAAAGCACCAGTCAATGCTGTCAGAGCATCCGCAACCGAAAGATAAACGTCGATATCGTGGCAAGTCTCTGTCAGAGGTTTGGGAGCGAAAGACGCTTGCTCGTCGTACTCGTCGATCCACTCCAGCCGACAGCTACTGCTAACCGGCTCCTGTTCAAGCTTGGGTTCTTCCGATTTGGACGGGTCTTCAACTTCGTCAATAGACTGCGATAGAAATGTTGAATTCGTGTCTCCTGTAGAACTTTGGCTGAGTTCGACCGCCTCTGAATCATTACGCAGGAAGCTGAAGAACGGCGTAGACGGATCGATGCTGGCACTTCCGCAAAGCTAAACAACCTGGTAGTTAGCATCAGCTTGAGAGCAATTAGGCACAACTCAGTATGAGACGTACTTCTAGAGCAGCGGAACTCTGCAGGACAATTGCACGGATGCACTTGGCCAAGAACGCGACGCGCAGTTCTTCACTGGACGGAGTATCAGCTAAAATCTGGAGAAACAGCGAGACCGCTCGCTCACCCAACGCGTTTGCGTTTCCAGGCAAATCAACTAAAGCTGCGAGCCATCGGAGATGGCGGAAGGTTAGCGTCTTGTTGACGGTTGTGTGACTGGTTTCCAGTAGACCCAAAACTGCCTCAACTTCCACGAGGGGAGGTCTTTCACCGTTCGTGCTGGAAGTCGCAGTATCTGGCAAGTCATTTTCGGCCCCGCTTGGTTCCGCATGGCCAGTTGCTACAGCACAAAGGATGTTAGGGTCGATTCGTCTTTCGGGCGGTTGTTGTTGCTTGTCTTCATCGTTTACAGCGTCACACGGTTGGGAAACATTCCAATGGAGGAACTCGGGGGTGTCACTTACGTGCACGCACAAGTGGAGAAGTTTGTCCGCGACTTGATAAAGGTTTTCGGCTTCTTTGACCTTGAAGCAATCCAGTAGCACGGGTAGAACCCCCTTGAGCTTTGCGTGCGTCTTGCATCGTTCGCTATGCTCCACCAAACGGCCGAGGCTGGAGATGAGTGCAATGCAACGGTCAATACTAACCGGAAGCAACAACGCCAAAGCTGCGGCGTTAGCTGCTGCTGCATTAGCGGCAGCAGCAGCAGCAGCCGCAGCACCGCCAGTCGTTCGTGGAGATTCATTGGGGGCTGGTACGGGATTTAGAGCGCTGGCAACGTCGTAACGGAGTATGGCAACTGCTGCATCGATGAAGTCCATGAACAGAGTGGGGTCTTCTCCAGCGTAGTTGCTTGCAGCCACTTGCTCCTTGGCGAGGGTCATTCGTGCGAAGACTTGGCAAATGACTTCGATGTTGGAGCATAATAATGGAGCGTCCTTCAATGATAACGGGCTCGAGTCGATTCCACTAACAGGGACGATGGTTGACGTCTTCAACATCGTGTGCTGGGCTTCCTGGATTGCGTCACGCAGATACTTCGCTACTTGGTTATTCTTCAAATATTCTCTTCCACACTCTTTTAAATGACAGACAACACAATAGCGTTTAGTGAGCATCAAACGATCAAGATATTCAGTTCTTTCACAACGTACCAAAGTGAGAAAATCTCTCGAGAATTTCAAGTGCAGGGCGGTGGAATCGCCGCTCCGAATGAACTACGAACTCCAACGAACGAGAAATACCCTTCTCCGCCTCGAATTTGCCTAGAAACTCGTCGTTCGGAGAGTTTTTCATCAGCGAGCAGAGACACGAGAGGGCAGCGAACTGCAACTCGCCGCTATCCGTTCCCAAACAATTGAGCAAAGCTGAGCTAGGAGACCCCACAGTTTGGAACTGGAGCAACGTCGCGGTGGCTTCAGCTGATGCAGAGAGTGCAACGCTAGCACGAAGAAGAAGGTCGTACACCTCGACAGCTTGAATCTGCAACAAGCAAACAATAGTTTAGCACCAATACAATAAGTACCCCCCCCCCCCAAGAAAACCAGCATAAGCTACTCGAATCTCTTGAGACAATGTAGCCAAGTTGAAGAGGTTAATGAATGGCTCCCCTGCTTTCCACGCCGAATCAACGCTCACACTGCGTTCGAGGATAAATGCCGCTGAGATAAAAAAAAAAATAAAAAAAAACATTCAAAAAGCTTACACCCGAAGCGTGTATTTTACCGATAACTTACCGTTCATTTCAGGATGAATGGCTTCAGGTTCCGGATCGCTGGTCTCGGACGGGGAAAGTAGCGTGTGCATCACAGTCAGCGTCTCCATGACTAGTTCCGGTGTCTGTGAAGTTGACAACATCCAACACCAAAAAGTGTCAGTCGAATTGACTGTCTATACAGTAGAAACTTTTACTATCTCGCCGTACTTTGGTTCTGGAGAGGAACCCCATGAGCAGCGGGAGCACCTCCGCCTGCTCACGGAAGAACCGCTCGTCTTGCGCGCAGAAGCGCACCGCGTCTACTTTCTTGCCCACATCTTTGAGCTTGAAGCTCTTGGTCTGCTTCTTCCACAGAGCCGCCCGCTTCTTGGCGGCATCTCGGTTCTTGGCAGTGCTCGAGTCCGGTCGGCCACTCGTGGAGGCAGCAACGGTGTCTTCTCCCATGTTTGTCGCCACCGCCTCCTCGAATGAGCCGTCGCGTCCGCCCAAATCGACCAACTTGCGTCCTTTCAAGGTGACGACAGTGCCGATGAACACCATAAACATGTACATGTACCATCATCGCAGGGTCGCTATCGTGCAGGTACAGTAATCGTGTGTGCAATGCAATGCAATGCACGACAAGCGCTGAAGATACAGCTGGGATCAACCCGCACGTGGTTCGAAAGCGGATCTGGAGACATCAGCTCAATGTTCTCCCGCGGTTGTCGAACACTCGAGAATCCTGCAGCTCATGACCAAC
Source organism: Phytophthora x cambivora (assembly GCA_033557925.1). Taxonomy (NCBI): domain Eukaryota; phylum Oomycota; class Peronosporomycetes; order Peronosporales; family Peronosporaceae; genus Phytophthora; species Phytophthora x cambivora. Next base: position 628,584 of record JAUCEB010000027.1, on the reverse strand, counting down.
TTAAGGTTGTGGACGTGCTCAGGAATCCTGATCCAGCGACGGCGAAGAAATTCGCGCGGCGAGATCCCAAGAAGATCTAATTTTTATGTTGCAACATTTGGGTTTGCACCAAGACTTCAACGGGCACTACATATGTAAGCACACAAAGATAAGGCATCGAAATTACGGCGTCGTTGAGAAATGTGCATGTCGGGTGTCATCATCGACGGAATGAATGGCCAAGCCAAGTATCGAGGAGAACAGCTTCTTGGTTTCTTCAGCTGCCGATTTTGTAGCAAATCGTCCGAAAAAAAATAAAACTTTGGGGCGATCCGGATCTGTAAAACAAATCCTCGAGATCCTGGAGGCCAACGAGAAAGTGTAGGCTCGCGACTTTCAGGACATGGACGTCATTGTGAAGGACACAGTTCGAGCCATTTAGCACGCTACGTCGACGGTCTTTTATCGCCGACATTGCAGCGTAGCATTCGTCCGAATAACTTGATCAAAACTCCTGATGCCTGGATGGTTTTCAGTCCTTGTAATCCACACACAAGAACGAATTATCAACTTGCACACAGTACCGGTACCAAACAAGAGTGTTGGGCCAAGACGACGGATATCTCGTGCAGGATCTGGCGAAGGATGTGTAGCATATGCAACCTGCGGCTTTCGTGGCGTATGGAGCCTATCCGCCCCGTCACGGTCCTGGTCCGGCTTGAGCAAACTGCGACTTTCGATTGACGTCGGCTGCAAGGTGAATAGTATCCGGATATCTCACTCGTTGGTCTCCGCTGCAGTCGCCGCTCATTGACAGATTAGCCGATCGATTGACGCAATCCAAACTCCTGTCCGAGATGTCGAGTTCCAAAGTCGCTAAGCGCTCAGCTTCGGCTCCGCTTTCGCGTCAATTAACGACGTCGACGTCCATGTCGAGCTACAACGGCGAGGGGGTACCTCTCTCAGCAGGGATGCCGGACTATCTGCAGTTGTCGTCTCAAGTCAAGAACGTGCTTTCGAGGCAGATCACGGCCGCAGTGGACGACGTTTTGGACAGCATGATGCATGAAGGCACGGAGGACAACCACTGGCGGGGCAAGATGCGTAAGGATGGCGTTGTCTACTACGAGGACAAAGAGAGCGTGACCAAGGAGCAGACGCGGTTTTGCTGCGTGGATGTCACGGACGCGTCCGTCGAGGAAGTGATCAATCTGTTCGTGGTGTCCGACACGGACATGCTGCTGCAGCGGTGCCGCATCATGTACGACAACATCATGGACGCCAGAGTGCTCAACGTCTTAGAGCACCCGTCGGAAGAGCGTCCGATGCGTTCGTCGTACGTCCGCTACACTGCGTTCAAGGCGCGGACACTGCAGCGCAACCACCGCGACATGTGCGTCGTGGTGGCGACGGACGTCATTCATTACCCGGACGGCTCGACCGTGGGCTACTGCGTCTGGGACTCGCTCAACCTGCGCGATATATCGGACTTCGACGTGCCGCAAGGCTTCATTCGGACGCGCATGTTCCGCTCAGGCTACTTCGTTCAAAACACGGGAGAACTGGATGCGCAGACCAAGGTGGCGTACATTGTAGGCATCGAGGCAGGCGGCCTCGCGCCGCGGCTGACGACTCGGTATTACATGCCTAAGTTCGGGGCCGTGCTCAGCCGAGTCATTTCGCACCTTCGTCGTCGACAGCTCGACCCGTCAACGTTCGTGCCGCAGTCGGAGTGGACCGACAAGCGGACGGCTCTAACCTGTGAATGCTGCAGCAAACACTTCGGAGCGGTGAAGCTGCTGGACACTCGACGCTACAACTGCGTGGTGTGTGGTGACGCCGTTTGTCATGCGTGTCACCACGTCGAGGAGGTCGAAGTCCCTGGTGCCAGGAATACGATGGTGGGGGTCTGTGTTGGCTGCAAAACAGCGAGCCGCAAACAATCTCGACTCTCGCGCTGGTCGAGTTGGGGCACCAGCTTCTCGACGGACTCGACCGAGTCGTCGACCAGGTCTCTACCCGTTTGAACGGTGGCCAGACCGACATATTCTATGAAAGTTTTGGTCGTGGTAAGTTGCCACGACAGTATTAATTGCACTAACTTGCTGAGTCGTTGGGAACTGCAGCATTCGTGTCGGCAAAAATCGAATACAAGTACACAGTCACTTCAACATCAAAACTAAAGTCACGAAGTATCACAACATACTGATTGAATGGTATCGAAAGTGTCCGCAGCTGCAGTCGACGCGAGCGTGTGTTTCCAACGAGTTTTCGCGTGCGACCACTAATCAATGCATGACAAGCACTGCAAAGTGTTCGAGGCATTCTAGAGATACATGTGGCGTCGAGTTGCTCGTGCTCCAACTTGGCGTCTTCATCGGACACGACCCCCCCCCCCCCCCCCCAGCGCATCGAGAGGGACGGACGCCCAAGCAAACTTAACCCACGCTGTCCAACTCGTGCACACGTTTGCGTGGCGCGTGGTCGAGTTGTCGAACGTTCGCGAAATCGAACCGTGGTGTCGTCGGAGTTCAATCGAATCTCTTGACCAGAGCATCCGCTCTTGCGTTGGCTCGGGGAATGACGGAGGCACAGGGATCGATACCGCCGAGTGCGGATCTTTCACCTTAAGCCGGAGATAGGCAATCTCGTGGACGAGCAACCACCCCCATAGGAGTGGCCGCCCTGCCAACCCGCACCCATAAAAAAGGGATGTGTGATAGTTGGGTGGGCTGGAGGCCCTACGTGCCGAAAAATCCCCAAAGTGTAATGACGGGGTCCGGAACCCGGTCCCAGAAATGGGTCGGATAGCTACCAGCACCTGCACCAGAGGTGGGCTTAAGCCCTGGTGTACGGGTTCCGGTAGCTTAAATCTCGGGGAATGACGGTGTGGGGGACGCGCAGCGAGATGAAGGTCCCTCATCTCTTGAGCTCTGAAAAAAGAGCGAGAAATTCGAGCCTGCTGGCAGTCCGCCCTGCAAGTTCAACGGATTCGACATCGAGAGCCGGGCGGTGGGTGGCGTTGAGAAATTCGATGCGAGCGCCATCGCCTACTGCGGCGGTCAGGGTCTCACAAAACATTTCTTCGCGTGATGAAGTTGAGGACGAGCAAATCGCCTTCGATCTCCTCCGCGCAGTTTTCACCAGCCGATCCGTACATCGCGCCCGTGGACAGGACGAAGTTGCAGTCTCTGCCTGCTCACGGCACGTTGTCGTGATGCCTGCGCCGTGCACGCGCGGCTGATCCTTTGTCACCCTTTGTCAGAAGTCGGAGAAACTGCAAGTGTACATGTACATGTATGTCGATCAGCATCTTCATCTTCGTGGAAAACTTTAACTCGGATCCACTTTGGGCCGACCAAGTCCAATCTGACGTCTCTGGATGGCTGTCAGCGACAGGCCTCTTGAGAATAGGTAGTGTGTCAAGAGAAAGTGCAAAATGCCTATTCCTACTATTCCTACGTTTTCAGAATGCCTAGTTTTGGAGACCAATCGTGGTATATTTTGTAAGGGCAACTGGTTGGGTCGCTCTGAACAGTCGCCGCATTCAATTGAAGGTTTTGATTGCTAGGAGAGCTCAGCTTTATGCGTAAAAATTCAGCGAGATAGAGGAAATCCTCAGCTTTACAACGATACCCTACTTGTCGCCGTACCGGCTCTAGATCAGGAGCTATAAAATTCCTCGCGGGGAATATCGGAAAGGTGGCGGACTTCTGGTTGGCTACCTTACTACATTTTGTATGGTCGCCACCTTGGTGCCGAGATGTCGTTCCCTAGAGCATTAAGTCTGCTGTAGGCAAATGGCCAGCGTACGCAAATACCCCCTGGGAATCGCTTCTGCCATTTTTTGGCCAAACACCACCCTGGTTCGACACCAAACTGAAAACACGGTCCACACTATATGGTAGTTGCGGTCGTTTATGGCTTGAGCGCACTCGTCACTGCTTCCGCTCCATGTAGTACAAGAATGTGCCTGCAAGGGCAGTACTAGGCATTTGCCGGTCTAGTGGTTAAAAGGGCTCAGCTGAAGTATGGGCTGGGAAGAGCCGATGGCAGACCTGTACTTATTCTTTCTACAAGCCGATGCCAATATAATGAGTGGGGGTTTTAGAAAGTGGGTTACCCCCAAAAACTACAACCACCCCGCCGACAGCGAGTAGCTTAGCATTTGTAAAGCGCGTCATTTTACTCACTGGGTTTGATACAAACCACGGAGTGCCCTCCGATCTGCATGTATAAGCTGCGTGTCAACGCCAGATTTGTCGAATACAGTCTATGACATACCTGGACTATTTTGTTAGGCAGTTGCGCCTGTTGTGGCCGCATTAACCGCAGTTTGATAACTTGCTGGTTGACTTCACTTTGCCTACTTTTATGCCTATTAGACAATCGCCATCCTGGTCGGGTTGGGGTGACTCCCTCCCGGGGAGCGGCGCAGCGGCGTCGTTCTCGGGGGGCGCTAAAGCGGAAGACGCGGGCGCCCCCCTGTTCTTAAGCGGTTAAGGACGTAGAGGCCAATGGTCTCCGGGCTGAGAACCTGGCAGGGCACAGCTCGGCTACGGACGCGGACGAACCAAGGGAGCTCAGTGCTCAGCCGACGACCCCCAGCGGTCTGATGACTGCGGCATCGCGCCGGGGGACACCTCGAAGGCAAGGCGCGGGCATTCGAGGGGGGAACGACGCGGAAGACTCTTCGCCAAGGAAAGGAAGTCAAGGGGATCGGAGCAAGGCGCAGCAGCATTAAGAAGAACGCAGACACCAGGCGTACTGGCCGGAACTGCCGTGGCTCCGGACCACGGCAGCTGCTCGGAGAAGGGGTTAGTGGCCTGACAAAGAGCTAACCAAGACTACCAGACTAGCGAAGAAGCAGAAGCAGCGGGCGTGCCGTCACCAAGGCCGACATGTCGCCCATGCAGGGGGAGCCATTCATTTCCGACGGATGCGAACGCACGAGGGAGCCTGTAGGGTAGCTCAAATAGTGGACCGTCCGCTTCTGGGGTGGATACGGTACACTTTGAGTGTCGATACACAGATAACCACGTGAAAACGCGCACAAACGTTTACTACTACTACTAGACAATCGCCTCTCCTTATTCCCCATCACTTACGGTATATTTCATGCATTTTAGTTCGGAGCGTGCGTACCCTTGGCGATGATACATTAGCCGCACGTGGTGAACACGGAGATGCCGTTCTGCACAGTGCCTCCCCGTGCTAGATGGGTCTTCTCGTACTGGGCGTGCACTTCACGTTTGCAACAATCAGTTGCTTAACAACATAGGAGAACTCAGCTTCTGTCATCGTGCTGACGGTGTTGCTTGAGCTGAGTTTGTGAAAGCTTAGACTGTGAGTGGAACTATGCGCTGATGTTCGCTTTAATCGCTGGTTTAGCAGCGATTTCACCTGTGATCCCCACTGTAGTCTAGCCTTCTGAGGCAGATAAAGAACCCACGACGTTCTGCGCTCGCCAACTACGCGAAGGAAGATCAGCTGCAGGATAAACAATACGATCGCTCTGATAAAGTCTCCAAGGAGAGCAGTGGTTCATCACTTTGACTTAGAAAATGTATACGTTCTGCATGTGGAGCAGTGGTTCGTCATTTTGACTTGAAATTTGTATACGATCTGCGTGCCTATTTAGGATTTCCTACGGCTTTGGTACAATTTATCACGGCATACCTATTTGGAATTTTACCAAGTGCCTATCTGACATCAAAATAGGCAGGTAGGTATTTTTGCCTATTCTCAAGAGGCCTGGTCAGCGACAACTTATCCACGCGGTCCCACATGCAAATGCCCTGCGTCTGTTTTTACGGAGCTGCAGGCGCATCCCGAGCATCAAAATTTGATTCAAAAGGCTCGGGCGTGGCTTGGGGCCGCGATTCCTGGCTAAGGATGCTGGCGAAAGATGCGCAACCTGCAGCACAAACGGACCTTTTGGTCCGGCTCGCCCAAAGTCTCACCATGCGCAAAGTCCCCATTGTGCAAGTTCCGCCGCGACGTTGCAGACGGACAATTCCCCCATTGACAGATCGGACAGTGCATCGATACATCGCCACTGTCGACTAATAATGGCAAATTCCAGAGTCGCCAAGCGCTCAGCCTCAGCTCCAGTTGCTCGACGTCTCAAATCATCGTCGTCGTCAATGTCGAGCTACAATGGCGATGGCGTGCCGCTCGCAGAGAACAAACCCGAGTATCTGGAGCTGTCGACCCAAGTGAAGGACTTGCTGTCCGCGCAGATCTCCAGTGCAGTTGAAAACGTGCTGGACAGCATGATGCACGAAGGCACTGAAGACGCCCATTGGCGTGGCAAGATGCGCAAGGACGACATCGTGTACTACGAGGACAAGGAGAGCGTGACCAAGGGGCAGTCGCGTTTCTGCTGTGTGAGCGCCACAGACGCCTCCGTTGAAGACGTCGTCAACCTGTTCGTGGTGTCCGACACGGACATGCTGCTGCAGCGGTGCCGCATCATGTACGACAACATCATGGACGCCAGGGTCTTGACCGTCTTGGAGCACCCGTCGGAAGAGCATCCGATGCGTTCGTCGTACGTCCGCTACACTGCGTTCAAGACGCCAATGCTGCTACGAAACCATCGAGACATGTGCGTCGTGGTGGCGACGGACGTCATCCAGTGTCCGGACGGCTCGACGGTGGGCTACTGCGTCTGGGACTCGCTCAATCTGCCCGACGTCTCGGAGTTCGACGTGCCACAAGGTTTCATCCGCAGTCGCATGTTCCGTTCAGGCTACTTCGTGCAGAATTCAGGAGAACCCAATGCGCAGACCAAGGTGGCGTACATTGTAGGCATCGAAGCAGGCGGCTTCGCTCCGAGGTTGGCTACGCGCTACGTCATGCCGCGGTTCGGTGCCGTGTTGAAGCGGGTTGTGTCGCACCTTCGACGTCGACAGCTCGACCCGTCCACCTTCGTATCGCAGTCGGAGTGGACCGACAAGCGGGCGGCTCTGACCTGCGAGTGCTGCAGCAAACACTTCGGAGCTGTGAAGCTGCTGGACACTCGACGATACAACTGCGTGGTGTGTGGCGACGCCATTTGCCATGCGTGTCACCACGTCGAGGAGGTCGAAGTCCCTGGTGCCAGGAACACGATGGTGGGGGTCTGTGTCGCCTGCAAAACTGCCAGCCGCAAACAATCTCGACTCTCGCGTTGGTCGCGGTGGGGCACCAGCTCCAGTAGCTTCTCCACGGACTCGACCGAGTCATCGACCAGGTCTCTACCTGCGTGAATGCCGAGTCCCGTTCATTATTCTAATGTATTCCCCGTTCCCGAAAATCTGAACACGAGTTTTGTCAAATACATTGAAACTCTCGCTTCATCCCATGTGACCAGAACCAAAGATAGGGAGAGAAACCTTGAAACTCGAGGACGTCGGTGGGTAGGAGCATACTCGAAAAACTCAGTAACATGCACAGGACGGCTCTTCGGGGTTTGTACGGAGGCAGCAACAGCAACTACCCCAAGACGAAAAGCCAGGCGGTTGTGTCCCCCGTTGTGGAGGATATGGAGGACTTTGACGACGGAGATTTGGCCAGGGGCGAGGAAGGCAACGGCTTCGGCACGCGTCGCCACTCGAACAATGGAATCGAGCATGGAGTCGCCGTGGCGTTGAAAATCCACGATGTACCGGAAGACTCGGAGCTTCAGCTCCAGCGCAAGAGTGCCGGTCCCTCGGGGGACGTCGGGATGCTCGGTCGACTTGGAATGCAGCAGCTCTTTGGAGGGAGCTCGAACCAGGAGCAGGACGCGTTTGCCGCCCCCCACACTGTCCTCGGTCAGAAACATCAGTGGCGAAAGTACCGCGCTGGTCGATCGAGACAACTCCAGACCATCTCACCCGTCGACGATGATACCCGACCAGTGCGTGTCGAAGGCGACGCGTTCAGCTCCGGACGTGGCACTGCAGTTCCGAGCTCCGTGTCGTCGTATTATGAGAGTCAGAACTCGCAGGGACCTTCGTCGACGGCGTCTTTCAGAGAGGGGACAACTTCGATGCAGTCCGACAGCTCCGGTCGAGGTAGTGAAGGCCGCAGCAGTAGTGACAATACCAGCGTGAGTGAAGACGGCCAGCGGTTTGTTGTCACTCGTCAGAGGAAGTCCAAGTACTCGGCCAAACTGCATTTGCACGGCCAGAAGCCGCTGTATCTGGGTCGCTACAAGAACGAAGCAGCCGCGCTTGCTGCGTGTGAGAGCGCCTACAGCGTCATTTCGACACCGCGGAAATGAGTCCGAGGCGATCGTCGCTTACGTCGATTCCTGTGCAAGCGGCTACACTTACTCTGCACCGGCCGATCCTTACCAGAACTACCTGCTCAAGACGGCCATGTCGATCAACGGCATCACCACCACTTCCGTCGTGATCAACGCTACCCTCTCATAAGCAGCAAAAATGATACCCAACCATAACGCAACAATTGCTACGACACAAACTCGTGAACATGAACCTATTACCTTACCTAATTGGGCCGAAGATTGGCAAAACGAGGCTTGGTAAAAAAAGTTGACCCAACGCACTTTCACTCATTCCCAGAGTTCATCGGCATTTGCATCGTAGAAGCCATCGTCGTCCTCGTCATCGTATCCGCCGTAATCGCCGTAGCCTCCGTAGTCATCAAAGTAGTCCGCTGGCAGTTCGTAGTCGATAGGCAGCGAGTCCGGATCAAGCAATTCAGGGTGCCTCAGCTCGACAGGCAGTCGGTTGTGTCCTCCTTCAAGCATGGACGTCTCTCCGCCACGATTCACAAAGGTGATGTCGCGGTTGCTCTCCTCCTCATCCCATCCATACCATACACTAGGCTCCGCGTTGGACGTGTAGATCCCAAGCTCGATGATGCTTCTGAAAGTCGAGCCACGGCGCCCAGAGGTTGTGATGCGAAAGCGCAGGTTCGGGTGCATATTTTTCACATTCCTTACCAAGGGTTCCAAACCACGAAGGTACTGCTGGCTCCAAATTGGGTCCACAGAGCCAAAGTTCGAGTTCATCAAGCGAAGTATAAACTTGCGGCGTCCCCACGAAAGCTCTTCTGGCGTCGTTGTTTCTAGCTGCATCAGCAGCTCCGAAAGCACGTTGTAAAACGCCAAGCGGGACTCACTGGGATGCCCACCGACACAGATTTGGAACGTCCGAAGACCGGTGAACTCGTCTGAGAGGTTTTTGAGGAACTCGAAGACGCCATTTCCCGAGCAATTGATGGTACGCAGCTCCATCCTCGTCAGATACTTCAGCTGCGCCAGAGCTATCAGGCCTCGGTCCGTAAACGTTCGGATAGGCGTGAGGTTGCCATTTTTCCCCTCCGCGACTTCCCAGATAGAAAACTCGGTAAGAAGCGGGCAGTGCTTCGCTAGCGTCTCGCAAAATTGGTCTCCAAAAATGTCGATGTCCAGCACCTCGTGGTCTGGAAACTCATCAGACTCGTCCTCGTCGAAGTCATCGTACCCCATCTCATCCCCATCAACAGGATGATAGAGTTCAATCTCCAAGTCTTCCAGCGCCGGGCAGCCTTTCAAGGCACTGCTCGGGGTTGTAGCCCTTCGGAAGAGGGGCCACGCCGGGAATGCTCTCGAAGTAGTCGACCAGGTTGCGGCAGTTCTTGCCCAGGTTGCCGTAGGAAAATCACACTCGGCTGCAGCTGCGTGCAGTAGGCGCAGCTGCAACTAGCCGAGCAGCTCACAGCGTTGTACTGTATCGAGTGTGAGTGAAGCCAGCACCTCGGTACTGCCTGCAATCCGCATCTCGGAGCTTTGAAGGGCAACGAGGGGCACAATTCACTTGATTTCACTATAGAATGGCGCGGAGGTTGCACTTTGCGGATATGGGTACATTTGTGTAGGTTACATCAGACACGAGCAGCTCTTTTGTCTGAGCACGGACGCCATCGGCATGGACATTCGTTGCCCGCATCTAGCGCTGGCCGAGGCGAGCCAAGGCCCGGCACATGCAACGACTGCTACTGCGGCGACATGCAACCGCTGCTGCTGCACGGACCTGCAGTGCTGTAGTGGCTGCCAGCTCGCACTCACTCACTGCAGACCAGGTGTGCGACCTCTGCACTTGACTTCTCGTGAAGAATCGGCCATCTCTTCCTCACTACTTTAGTGAAGAAATGGCCGAATCTTCTCTCAACGAGGTCGCTGCCGCTGCTGTCGGCGGCTGCTGCTGGGCCTGGCACCCGACGCACGCCATCCAATCGAACTCGGCGGGTCCAGCAGTGCCGGACCGAGCCACGCCAGCGTGCGTCGACCCGGATTGACCACCGGCGGCCAGGTCCCTACTCTAAGCGACGCGGCTACGGCCGGTATCAGCTTTTAGAAACTCGACTCTGTCGAACAGAGCGGCACTTTAGCAGGATAAATACCCGCGGCCCCGTCAAATCTGCTGCTGTCAGCACTCTCGAGACGCCAAAGTCTCGCAGCATTATCACGTTACAGCGAGCTCTGGCTGAGACCGGGTCGGGTGTCGGCGACAAGAGCTCTCGACGGAGCCCGGCCCACGCAAACGACTGGCGGGGGGCCCCTCTCTCGGGTTGGAGATCTCCGCCTTTTGCAGGGCAGCGTCATTCCGCTTTTTTCTTTCGCTTCGAGGCAGAGGAAATCGTGCCATTCTCTGCCGCCTCTGGAAGCTGATGTCGGGGGGTTCCACGACCCCGTTATCAGAATTGATGCGAACAAGTCGGCATCTTTGAACAAGGTGCGCTCTACACTTGAACCTCCATGTCTATTAACTCTGGTTACGGTCCTGACCCTGTTCCTACGTTTGCTGCGTTTGTGCTACACCGGCAGTGAAGTCCTGCTAGCGTCGACTCATCGGCCAAGTTATCAGGCGCAACCTGCGCCATGCACGGTCTCTTGGACGCCAGCGCCGTGCAGAACGCTGTCACCGCTGCCGATTGGAAGCGGTCGGGTTATCAGACCTGCCTGCCGTGCTGCCCTGGCTGGGTGACACCCGTCGTCTCCAGGCGTCTCCGTGGACAAGGTAAAAGCATGGCCATACTTATCCGTAAGTACGGATGCGCAGCTCTAATATGTTCGCTTTGTTTGTGTTCGCTTTGTTTGCTCCATGTTGAGGATTGCAGGTTGAAGTTGCAGTCGTACCAGCAGCTTGGCCAGTATGCCAGAGGCTCTGACCACGATGTCGGTGGCATCAAACAGCAAGGTGTGTACATATACAGTAAGTGCTTGCTGGCAACTTCAAGGCCTGTCTATCTGCTTACTCTACTATGTAATTGCATGCGTTCTCAGTGCCCAACAAGCGCCCAGCAGGTGCTGCCGCAAGCACCCGAGTGCTTAAGGCAACACCATTAGCGCCGGCACATGCTCTGACGGGCCGACACCTCATGGCTTGAGTGCCCTCAAGGCGGCATGTCGCTCCACAGCCAACCTGCGCACTCGTGCTGGGTGTGCAGGACGAGATCAAGGCGTGCACCGACTTCAAGTCGGATGGCCGACGCATTGCTGCCGAACAACGCCGCCGGCACCTGGACGAGCTGACAAGGTATGCACAACAAGAACATTGCAGCGGGTTATTTGTAGTTTTATTGAATGTGCAGCGCACTCACCACTATATGTACATGTTATCCTCTTTATTTTTCTAGCGCCGGCATGGAATATGCACCCGATTATCATTCGGGGCGTTGACTACGGTGCCGCTATTTTGCACGACACTGGTGCAGAGGCGGTGGTGGGAATGGGGTCGGACCATCGGCATGCGAAATCTCGCGAGTCGTCAAGCGGAGTCACGACTCGCCATCGAGGTGCATGGCGTGTGCACTACTTGGCGACGGTGCCCTAATCCAATGCAAGAGGTTGGTTGCTACATGAATGATGTGACTTGTGATAGCAGAAACTAATGTATTGTTATGTATGCATGCAGATTTAATCTGGCAACAGCAAAAGGTGCAAGTCGCCAAGTGATAGCAGTATCGGTAAGTTTACCTCTGAGTGCAGCAGCGCACATTTGCTTTTGTGTGTGGCGGAAGGAAGCTGGGGCTAACAGATTGTGTTGTTTGCGCATGTGCGAATATGCAGGGTGAGCAGGACTCGGCGGCGCAGACCTGCAACCGCTGGAATCGAAGCCTAAGCCCGCGGTTGTGGGTGACAGGCGCTTAGCGCTTGCCGAGTTGTGGCTCATTAGTAGGGTAGACACGCACAATGGCAAGGAATTCTGCCCGGGCACGCAGTTTACGCAGGAATCGAGCTTGCTACCTGCGCGCGAAGCGGCAGCGGCCAAGTGTTGGCTGCACTACGGGCGCCATTTTGCCTACGGCGCTGGTCTGCTGGAAGCTCGGTTGCGTTGGTCTCCACTGGACACTCGGTGGCGGAGGTCGCGTCACCGGTGGTAGATGGAGCTCTTGTCTCCAAAGCAGGCCCAAGATTACGTCGTAGTTTGGGTGCAGGTTGTGCGGCTGTCACTCTGAAAACCTATCCGCGTCGCTTCAGTATTCGAAGTGGGAGGTCCCACCCGCTAAATCGATTTGCCAGGGTTCACCGTAAACCCCGGCAAATCGACTACGTGAACTTCACGGACACGACCAGGTGGGCAGAATGCAGTGTAGCTCCCCGTGCTTTTGTGCAGGGAAATGCTGTGATTGCATTGGCTAAGACTCTCTGATGCGCTAGGTTTTGTCGTACGACTCCTCTGATTCGGACGAACAGCGCAGGCGCGCTCTGCGCAGCGTGCGTGCTGTAGCTGTGCGCCGTTATGCTGTCCGCGAATGCAGGACGTGCTTTGGCGGCGCAGGCGAGATGCGATCGGCGCGTTCTGCGCAAGGTGGGTGAGTGCAGATCACGTGCAGTCTGTTGCTAATTCTGTGTGTGTATGATTTGACTGACACGCTCTGATGCACTAGCTTTGTCGAACGAGGACCTGATTCGGACGAGGAGCGCTGCTGCAGAGTCTGCGCGACGTGAGTGCACGGCCGCAAGCTGTAGCTTTGCGTCGTTATGCTCTTCGCGGCCGCACGACGTGCTTTGGCGGCGTCTGACGCGTTGCAGCCCTCGCGTCAGCAGTTCCTGGGCAACACAGCGCTCGAGGACGACGACGTCAAAGATTGCGTCGAGTACGCTGAGAACCAAGGGCTGTCGGTGTTCAAGCGCGTCCTGCGCGACTTCTTGCTCTTCGCAGACCAGGGCGACCCGGAGAACCCGCAGTCGTGGCTCTACCGACTCGAGCAGTTCCCATCCGCGTTGAAGTGCAAGCTGAATCAGTGCTGGGCCGTTCGTGATCAACCTGCTGGCCGAAGCGCTCGTCGACATGTTGCCCCCGTACGTGAGGGCTCTGACATTATCCTTCATCTCGTTTGAAGCCGGCCAGCAGATTTACCTGCCCGAGCTGAGACCGCAGCTCAAGCAGGTCTTCACGCTGACGAGCGTGGTCTACGTGATGGTCATGGTGATCCTCACGACGGTGCAGCAACTTATTGATTTTGATCCTTTCGTCGCACATCGCAGCCGTGGAGTGCTTGACGCAGGGCCCCGTCGAATTGTGTTGAAGTGGCACAGTCGACGGAGTTACCTGGTGACAAGCATGCAAGTGGGCATGCATTGATTGTGTTACTCTACACTACGATGTCTACTTGCTGCTCGGTGGGTGGGCTCGGCGAGGTTGTGATGTTGCGGCGTGGCAGCACCCAGGATGCACACGACGAGGCCGTGTTGATGATAGAGCCGCTGCCGGCGCGACGCATGACCGGGATGTCGTGCTCGCACCCAAGAAGACGCCCTTGACGTTGATGTTCATGATGAGGTCGTCTTCTTGCGTGGAGATTGCGTCGTCGCCAGCGCTGTGCATGATGGCGGCGTTGTTGAACAGCATGTTGAAGGCGCCGATCTCCTTCTCGGCCGGGTTCACACGTCGCGGGCTATGAACACGTCCACCTTGAACGCGATGGCGGCCGTGTCGGTCTTGCCCAGCTTGCGAGCTGTTCCTGCACGAGCTCCATCCTCTCGGCGGTGGCGTCCGCGTTCAGGTCGGCGCACACGACGCCCTTGACGCCCTGCGCCGGCGGCGCCCGCGATCACAGCCACTTGGCCGGCCAGACGACTTCCAATGACGCTCATCGTGGGGGGGGGGGGGGGGGGGGGGGGGGGGGGGCTGCCGTGGTGCTCAAGACGACTCACTTGTAATAGTGAGGTTGAAGACTTTCGGCACAGGCACAGTTGCCTGTGCTGCTGGCGAGTTGGCCAACATGCTCGCACTGATTCATCGGACAGACTTGGCTATTTGCCTGCTCGGCTGCTCGAGTACGTGTGGATCCTGACGTCAAGGCGATGCGGACAATAGCCCCTGGTGCATCTGATGCAGTGGTTGGTGAGGCAACGGCACGCAAGTGGTCTTCATTTGAATGTATTACGCTACGCTACGATTTCTGCTGAAGTTAATTGGTTTCGGTTGACGTAGCTGCCCCGAATGCAACAACGGCCATCTGATCAGGTGAAGAAGCTGCAAGTGGAGTTTATTTGAATGCGTTATGCTTCGCTACGATGTACTTACTGCTTGGTGCATCTTCGTGATGTCGGGCGACGTAGCTGCAAAGTGTTGGCGAGTTGTCGTGGATGTTTGCGCTGCTTCCGGTTGGAGGCACCACCAGCACTGGGTTTCGCTCGACTGTCCTCCACAGTGGACCTGTTGGTTTGCTGCTTGCAAGAGATTTGCAAGAAATTGTCGTCTAGGCTCTCCGAGCTCACTGGCTTTGGCTCAGGTTCGGCGCCACCGAAGGTGTATCTGATTTTTCGATTCACGTCGAGGTTTCGTCGCACATTGAGGCTGCAGCCGCAGAGCCCAAGGTGCTTGAAGCAGTGCCCCGCCGAATTGCGTTGAAGTGGCACTGTGAGGAAGCTGCAAGTGGACTTTATTTGAACGTGTTATGTTGTCTGCTGAAGCTACAATACTGCTTGGTGCATCTTCGTGGATTCCGTCGCCGTAGCTGCCCCGAATGCAACGGACATCTGATTTTGTGACGAAGCTGCAAGTGGGCTTTATTTGAATGTGTTATGCTACACTATCATGCCCGTTGACGAAGCTACTTGCTGCTCGATGCGTCTTTGTCGACGTGGCCGCCTCAAATGCAACGGTCATTGGATCTGGTGAGGAAGCTGGAAATGGACTTTATTGCAATGTGAAATGCTACGCTACGCTACGTTGTCTGCCGAACCTACTTACTGCATGGTGCGTCTTTGTGCTTTGGAGACGAACGCTTTTGACGTAGCTGCCCCGAATGCAGTGTGCTGCTGACGCGTTGACACACATGCTCGCACTGGTTCGGGTGGAGGGATGATCAGCGCTGAGCTGCGCTCGACCGTCGTGATTGAGAATGGCCGGCGAGTTGTCAAGCACCAGTGCACAATCGCCAGCGAGCTGGTGGCTTGTGCGAGAGCGAGGCCTCGTCCCGACAGACTTGGCTGGTCGGCTGCCTGAGTACGTGTGGCGTGTGTCGGTGGCGTCAAGGTGAAGACGGCACTAGATCGTGGTGCTTCAAGGAGGCATCTGATGCATTGTTTGGTGGGGCAACGGTACGACACGGCACGCGTGGCGTGGTCTGATAACGATGGATGGCAGTGTTGAACCAGCGTGGCCTTCGTTCTGGCTGCAGTTTGCAGTTCGACCGCAACGGGTAGCGTGGGCTTGCCAACAGCAGCCACCCCGGAGCTTCAGTTCGGAATTGACCAAGTTCGGCTCAGGACGTGAGCAAGCCTCTCTTCGGAAAGGTGGGTCTGTGCGTCGTTCGCCGTCCGAAGGTATCAAGCAGTGCGCACCTTGATGCACTAACTGATACCGTTGTGTTGTGCAGCGTGTGACTGGTGCTGCGGACGCCCAAGCCCGCCTCACGTCGGCTTCAGTCGGAGCTGTGGAAGAACTCATCCACCCGAACCTCAAGATGCTCGCGCTGAGGCTAAATGTGACGCTGTTGGAGTCAAGCACGTGAGCGCTGCAGTCACAGAAGCTCAAGCAGGGGGTGGTCCAGCAGAAGCTCGAGAAGGACGGCACCAAGGAGGTGGGCGACGATACGGGCTATCTCAAGAACACGACGGGGTCCAACGCCGAGTAACTCAAGAAGCTGGAAGTTGTGGAGAAGAAGGCGGACCCCGCCGTGCTCCGTTATGAGGTGGAGTTGTCGGCCCCAAGTGGCGGTGCTGCGGTGGCGTGATTATTGCCACGTACTTTAACATTCCGCCGCATGCGGGGTACATGCGAGATGGAGACCTCGTGGGACCGTCGTGCTTGGGAGTTGTGATGCTGTACAAGGAGGTGGTGGTGACCATCTCGCTGTTTGGTTCGGTGTTCTTACTGTTTGGGCACAGTGCGGCGTATTCGCCGCAGCAACCTGATGATATCTTCAGGAAGTATTTTGCCGGAGGTGGGGCTGCTGGTTGCTGGACGAAGTCCTTTTTCGAGGGATCAATCATCGGTCTTGGCGTGTGTTTTTCGACCATTGCGCCGCTGTACGGACAAATTCGTGAAAAGAGGGTCCAAGACTCTTCGTTTGGTCGGGTGCGTCCAAAACAACGAGGTGTATTGTTTGCAAACTTACGCACTAACTCAACTTCTCTTTGCATGTTACGATTATTGTGATCCAGGACGTCCTGACGAGCTTTCTCTCGGAACACCCGAGTTGTTTCTCGGTGCGTCCAGTTGGCTGGATCGATGTCGCCATTCTGCGCACGTTCATGAGCTGCGCTGTGGTCATGTGCATGACGGTGTGTTCGCACCAGTACGTCATGCCGATGACTTTTTGACTACCATGGAAGAGGTCCACAACGCTCAGCTGGTGCTGTTGGGCGAAGTGTATGCCCGTCTGTTCATGGCATTCTTCGATATGATACGACTTTCACTGGTGCTGCGCTCGACCTGGTTCTCGCTCGTAAGCTTCACGACTGTCGGCTATGGCGATTTGTATCCGCACACAGCCTTCGGCTGCTCATCGACATCGTCGGGACGATTTTAGTGCCTACTTTACGGCGACGCCGCTCACGTTGGTGGGTGACCAGTTCTACATTTGCCACGAAGTCTACGTCAAAGAGGGGAAATGCTCAAGGTAGGATGGGAAGCGTAGCGTGTATTCGGACTCGAAGCTAATTGGAGTTGATCTGCAGCAAGCAGCATGGAAGATAGGGTCGACGGAACTGTTCTACCCTTCGACGGGTTCCAGGGCTTCACCGCCGCTGTGATCTTCAGGCTCATCTTGTCGCTCACGATCCTCATGCAAGTTTACATGGGCATGATATGATGTTCGCGTACACTCTGCCGAGCGAAGAGGTGGCCGGATTCGACTCGAACACGTGCGACCAAGACGCACGCAACCACAAACTCCGCCTGCAAGTGGATAGCCAAACATGTAGACTGCGAGACCGCAGCACCCGTGCAATAAACAACAACATTGCGGTTTTCACAGCGAACTAACATGAATTCGTATCGATTCTTCTTCTTCTACTTCTACTTCTTCTTCTTCGGCGCGTTCGACTCGCAGTTGTCAAAGTACGGCACGATTCTTTGGGGTCCCGAACTCCTGGGCTGCTTCCCGTCGGTGTCGGGTATCAAGACCACGGACGAAGTCACAACACGCAGCTCGATGCAGGAAGTGATGGACTGGCTGGAGGTGAATCCGACGGAGTTTGTGGTGGTCTACATGGACACGGGCTCGGACATTTCCCGACTGGACAAGTACGACGAGTTGAATGCGTTGCTCACTGACATCTTTGGTGACCTGATCGTGCCCCAGTCCGTTCTCAAGTCGCTGGCGTCGGATTCCTGGGCTGGAGGCAGCGTGAACGAGTTTTTGGACGCTGGATATCGCGTTCTGCTCCTTGCGAATGATGACACTGGGCTTGCGTACAGCTTGTACAATTTCTGTGGCGGCCACGAAGTCCTTTCGACGACCTACATTGACACCTTGCCGGACAGCTCGCGCAAGATCGACGGTCTGGAGATCTACGGCGACGAGTACTTCCTGCGCTCGTACCAGGCGGAGCTGCGCTACATCTCACTGTCGGACGAAGGAGAGCTGACGGAAAACTTCGAGACGTTCTTGAACTCGAGCAACATTGGGAACTTCGTGCGCTGGGATATGAACCTTGTGGCGACGGACATGGTCGACGGCGCGAAGATGAGTGCGCAGGCGTGGTCGTGGGCGGAGAACGAGCCTAGTACAACAGCTTCGGGGGCATACGTGCTCATGAATACCAGTGGTCGATGGGTAGCTAGCACCACGGCCACCAAGACATACAAGGCGTGCTGGAGCAGCTCCAG
Organism: Phytophthora x cambivora; assembly: GCA_033557925.1. Taxonomy (NCBI): domain Eukaryota; phylum Oomycota; class Peronosporomycetes; order Peronosporales; family Peronosporaceae; genus Phytophthora; species Phytophthora x cambivora. The sequence continues at coordinate 610,339 of JAUCEB010000027.1, read as the reverse complement.
TTTGGCGTGGTCGATCGTCGCTTACGCCAATTCCTGTGCAAGCGGCTACACTTACTCTGCACCGACCGATCCTTACCAGAACTACCTGCTCAAGACGGCCATGTCGATCAAAGGCATCACCACCACGTCCGTCGTGATCAACGCTACCCTCTCATAAGCAGTAAAACGATACTGGCACAATAATGCAACCATAACGCAACAATTGCTACCCGTGAACATGAACCTGTTACCTTACCCAATTGCGCCGAAGATCAGCAACACGAGGCTTGATAAAGAAGTTGACTCCACGCATTTTCACTCATTCCCAGAGTTCATCGGCATTTGCATCGTAGAAGCCATCGTCGTCCTCGTCATAGTAGCCGCCGTAGTCGCCGTAGCCTCCGTAGTCATCAAAGTAGTCCGCTGGCAGTTCGTAGTCGATAGGCAGCGAGTCCGGATCAAGCAATTCAGGGTGCCTCAGCTCGACAGGCAGTCGGTTGTGTCCTCCTTCAAGCATGGACGTCTCTCCGCCACGATTCACAAAGGTGATGTCGCGGTTGCTCTCCTCCTCATCCCATCCATACCATACACTAGGCTCCGCGTTGGACGTGTAGATCCCAAGCTCGATGATGCTTCTGAAAGTCGAGCCACGGCGCCCAGAGGTTGTGATGCGAAAGCGCAGGTTCGGGTGCATATTTTTCACATTCCTTACCAAGGGTTCCAAACCACGAAGGTACTGCTGGCTCCAAATTGGGTCCACAGAGCCAAAGTTCGAGTTCATCAAGCGAAGTATAAACTTGCGGCGTCCCCACGAAAGCTCTTCTGGCGTCGTTGTTTCTAGCTGCATCAGCAGCTCCGAAAGCACGTTGTAAAACGCCAAGCGGGACTCACTGGGATGCCCACCGACACAGATTTGGAACGTCCGAAGACCGGTGAACTCGTCTGAGAGGTTTTTGAGGAACTCGAAGACGCCATTTCCCGAGCAATTGATGGTACGCAGCTCCATCCTCGTCAGATACTTCAGCTGCGCCAGAGCTATCAGGCCTCGGTCCGTAAACGTTCGGATAGGCGTGAGGTTGCCATTTTTCCCCTCCGCGACTTCCCAGATAGAAAACTCGGTAAGAAGCGGGCAGTGCTTCGCTAGCGTCTCGCAAAATTGGTCTCCAAAAATGTCGATGTCCAGCACCTCGTGGTCTGGAAACTCATCAGACTCGTCCTCGTCGAAGTCATCGTACCCCATCTCATCCCCATCAACAGGATGATAGAGTTCAATCTCCAAGTCTTCCAGCGCCGGGCAGCCTTTCAAGGCACTGCTCGGGGTTGTAGCCCTTCGGAAGAGGGGCCACGCCGGGAATGCTCTCGAAGTAGTCGACCAGGTTGCGGCAGTTCTTGCCCAGGTTGCCGTAGGAAAATCACACTCGGCTGCAGCTGCGTGCAGTAGGCGCAGCTGCAACTAGCCGAGCAGCTCACAGCGTTGTACTGTATCGAGTGTGAGTGAAGCCAGCACCTCGGTACTGCCTGCAATCCGCATCTCGGAGCTTTGAAGGGCAACGAGGGGCACAATTCACTTGATTTCACTATAGAATGGCGCGGAGGTTGCACTTTGCGGATATGGGTACATTTGTGTAGGTTACATCAGACACGAGCAGCTCTTTTGTCTGAGCACGGACGCCATCGGCATGGACATTCGTTGCCCGCATCTAGCGCTGGCCGAGGCGAGCCAAGGCCCGGCACATGCAACGACTGCTACTGCGGCGACATGCAACCGCTGCTGCTGCACGGACCTGCAGTGCTGTAGTGGCTGCCAGCTCGCACTCACTCACTGCAGACCAGGTGTGCGACCTCTGCACTTGACTTCTCGTGAAGAATCGGCCATCTCTTCCTCACTACTTTAGTGAAGAAATGGCCGAATCTTCTCTCAACGAGGTCGCTGCCGCTGCTGTCGGCGGCTGCTGCTGGGCCTGGCACCCGACGCACGCCATCCAATCGAACTCGGCGGGTCCAGCAGTGCCGGACCGAGCCACGCCAGCGTGCGTCGACCCGGATTGACCACCGGCGGCCAGGTCCCTACTCTAAGCGACGCGGCTACGGCCGGTATCAGCTTTTAGAAACTCGACTCTGTCGAACAGAGCGGCACTTTAGCAGGATAAATACCCGCGGCCCCGTCAAATCTGCTGCTGTCAGCACTCTCGAGACGCCAAAGTCTCGCAGCATTATCACGTTACAGCGAGCTCTGGCTGAGACCGGGTCGGGTGTCGGCGACAAGAGCTCTCGACGGAGCCCGGCCCACGCAAACGACTGGCGGGGGGCCCCTCTCTCGGGTTGGAGATCTCCGCCTTTTGCAGGGCAGCGTCATTCCGCTTTTTTCTTTCGCTTCGAGGCAGAGGAAATCGTGCCATTCTCTGCCGCCTCTGGAAGCTGATGTCGGGGGGTTCCACGACCCCGTTATCAGAATTGATGCGAACAAGTCGGCATCTTTGAACAAGGTGCGCTCTACACTTGAACCTCCATGTCTATTAACTCTGGTTACGGTCCTGACCCTGTTCCTACGTTTGCTGCGTTTGTGCTACACCGGCAGTGAAGTCCTGCTAGCGTCGACTCATCGGCCAAGTTATCAGGCGCAACCTGCGCCATGCACGGTCTCTTGGACGCCAGCGCCGTGCAGAACGCTGTCACCGCTGCCGATTGGAAGCGGTCGGGTTATCAGACCTGCCTGCCGTGCTGCCCTGGCTGGGTGACACCCGTCGTCTCCAGGCGTCTCCGTGGACAAGGTAAAAGCATGGCCATACTTATCCGTAAGTACGGATGCGCAGCTCTAATATGTTCGCTTTGTTTGTGTTCGCTTTGTTTGCTCCATGTTGAGGATTGCAGGTTGAAGTTGCAGTCGTACCAGCAGCTTGGCCAGTATGCCAGAGGCTCTGACCACGATGTCGGTGGCATCAAACAGCAAGGTGTGTACATATACAGTAAGTGCTTGCTGGCAACTTCAAGGCCTGTCTATCTGCTTACTCTACTATGTAATTGCATGCGTTCTCAGTGCCCAACAAGCGCCCAGCAGGTGCTGCCGCAAGCACCCGAGTGCTTAAGGCAACACCATTAGCGCCGGCACATGCTCTGACGGGCCGACACCTCATGGCTTGAGTGCCCTCAAGGCGGCATGTCGCTCCACAGCCAACCTGCGCACTCGTGCTGGGTGTGCAGGACGAGATCAAGGCGTGCACCGACTTCAAGTCGGATGGCCGACGCATTGCTGCCGAACAACGCCGCCGGCACCTGGACGAGCTGACAAGGTATGCACAACAAGAACATTGCAGCGGGTTATTTGTAGTTTTATTGAATGTGCAGCGCACTCACCACTATATGTACATGTTATCCTCTTTATTTTTCTAGCGCCGGCATGGAATATGCACCCGATTATCATTCGGGGCGTTGACTACGGTGCCGCTATTTTGCACGACACTGGTGCAGAGGCGGTGGTGGGAATGGGGTCGGACCATCGGCATGCGAAATCTCGCGAGTCGTCAAGCGGAGTCACGACTCGCCATCGAGGTGCATGGCGTGTGCACTACTTGGCGACGGTGCCCTAATCCAATGCAAGAGGTTGGTTGCTACATGAATGATGTGACTTGTGATAGCAGAAACTAATGTATTGTTATGTATGCATGCAGATTTAATCTGGCAACAGCAAAAGGTGCAAGTCGCCAAGTGATAGCAGTATCGGTAAGTTTACCTCTGAGTGCAGCAGCGCACATTTGCTTTTGTGTGTGGCGGAAGGAAGCTGGGGCTAACAGATTGTGTTGTTTGCGCATGTGCGAATATGCAGGGTGAGCAGGACTCGGCGGCGCAGACCTGCAACCGCTGGAATCGAAGCCTAAGCCCGCGGTTGTGGGTGACAGGCGCTTAGCGCTTGCCGAGTTGTGGCTCATTAGTAGGGTAGACACGCACAATGGCAAGGAATTCTGCCCGGGCACGCAGTTTACGCAGGAATCGAGCTTGCTACCTGCGCGCGAAGCGGCAGCGGCCAAGTGTTGGCTGCACTACGGGCGCCATTTTGCCTACGGCGCTGGTCTGCTGGAAGCTCGGTTGCGTTGGTCTCCACTGGACGCTCGGTGGCGGAGGTCGCGTCACCGGTGGTAGATGGAGCTCTTGTCTCCAAAGCAGGCCCAAGATTACGTCGTAGTTTGGGTGCAGGTTGTGCGGCTGTCACTCTGAAAACCTATCCGCGTCGCTTCAGTATTCGAAGTGGGAGGTCCCACCCGCTAAATCGATTTGCCAGGGTTCACCGTAAACCCCGGCAAATCGACTACGTGAACTTCACGGACACGACCAGGTGGGCAGAATGCAGTGTAGCTCCCCGTGCTTTTGTGCAGGGAAATGCTGTGATTGCATTGGCTAAGACTCTCTGATGCGCTAGGTTTTGTCGTACGACTCCTCTGATTCGGACGAACAGCGCAGGCGCGCTCTGCGCAGCGTGCGTGCTGTAGCTGTGCGCCGTTATGCTGTCCGCGAATGCAGGACGTGCTTTGGCGGCGCAGGCGAGATGCGATCGGCGCGTTCTGCGCAAGGTGGGTGAGTGCAGATCACGTGCAGTCTGTTGCTAATTCTGTGTGTGTATGATTTGACTGACACGCTCTGATGCACTAGCTTTGTCGAACGAGGACCTGATTCGGACGAGGAGCGCTGCTGCAGAGTCTGCGCGACGTGAGTGCACGGCCGCAAGCTGTAGCTTTGCGTCGTTATGCTCTTCGCGGCCGCACGACGTGCTTTGGCGGCGTCTGACGCGTTGCAGCCCTCGCGTCAGCAGTTCCTGGGCAACACAGCGCTCGAGGACGACGACGTCAAAGATTGCGTCGAGTACGCTGAGAACCAAGGGCTGTCGGTGTTCAAGCGCGTCCTGCGCGACTTCTTGCTCTTCGCAGACCAGGGCGACCCGGAGAACCCGCAGTCGTGGCTCTACCGACTCGAGCAGTTCCCATCCGCGTTGAAGTGCAAGCTGAATCAGTGCTGGGCCGTTCGTGATCAACCTGCTGGCCGAAGCGCTCGTCGACATGTTGCCCCCGTACGTGAGGGCTCTGACATTATCCTTCATCTCGTTTGAAGCCGGCCAGCAGATTTACCTGCCCGAGCTGAGACCGCAGCTCAAGCAGGTCTTCACGCTGACGAGCGTGGTCTACGTGATGGTCATGGTGATCCTCACGACGGTGCAGCAACTTATTGATTTTGATCCTTTCGTCGCACATCGCAGCCGTGGAGTGCTTGACGCAGGGCCCCGTCGAATTGTGTTGAAGTGGCACAGTCGACGGAGTTACCTGGTGACAAGCATGCAAGTGGGCATGCATTGATTGTGTTACTCTACACTACGATGTCTACTTGCTGCTCGGTGGGTGGGCTCGGCGAGGTTGTGATGTTGCGGCGTGGCAGCACCCAGGATGCACACGACGAGGCCGTGTTGATGATAGAGCCGCTGCCGGCGCGACGCATGACCGGGATGTCGTGCTCGCACCCAAGAAGACGCCCTTGACGTTGATGTTCATGATGAGGTCGTCTTCTTGCGTGGAGATTGCGTCGTCGCCAGCGCTGTGCATGATGGCGGCGTTGTTGAACAGCATGTTGAAGGCGCCGATCTCCTTCTCGGCCGGGTTCACACGTCGCGGGCTATGAACACGTCCACCTTGAACGCGATGGCGGCCGTGTCGGTCTTGCCCAGCTTGCGAGCTGTTCCTGCACGAGCTCCATCCTCTCGGCGGTGGCGTCCGCGTTCAGGTCGGCGCACACGACGCCCTTGACGCCCTGCGCCGGCGGCGCCCGCGATCACAGCCACTTGGCCGGCCAGACGACTTCCAATGACGCTCATCGTGGGGGGGGGGGGGGGGGGGGGGGGGGGGGGGCTGCCGTGGTGCTCAAGACGACTCACTTGTAATAGTGAGGTTGAAGACTTTCGGCACAGGCACAGTTGCCTGTGCTGCTGGCGAGTTGGCCAACATGCTCGCACTGATTCATCGGACAGACTTGGCTATTTGCCTGCTCGGCTGCTCGAGTACGTGTGGATCCTGACGTCAAGGCGATGCGGACAATAGCCCCTGGTGCATCTGATGCAGTGGTTGGTGAGGCAACGGCACGCAAGTGGTCTTCATTTGAATGTATTACGCTACGCTACGATTTCTGCTGAAGTTAATTGGTTTCGGTTGACGTAGCTGCCCCGAATGCAACAACGGCCATCTGATCAGGTGAAGAAGCTGCAAGTGGAGTTTATTTGAATGCGTTATGCTTCGCTACGATGTACTTACTGCTTGGTGCATCTTCGTGATGTCGGGCGACGTAGCTGCAAAGTGTTGGCGAGTTGTCGTGGATGTTTGCGCTGCTTCCGGTTGGAGGCACCACCAGCACTGGGTTTCGCTCGACTGTCCTCCACAGTGGACCTGTTGGTTTGCTGCTTGCAAGAGATTTGCAAGAAATTGTCGTCTAGGCTCTCCGAGCTCACTGGCTTTGGCTCAGGTTCGGCGCCACCGAAGGTGTATCTGATTTTTCGATTCACGTCGAGGTTTCGTCGCACATTGAGGCTGCAGCCGCAGAGCCCAAGGTGCTTGAAGCAGTGCCCCGCCGAATTGCGTTGAAGTGGCACTGTGAGGAAGCTGCAAGTGGACTTTATTTGAACGTGTTATGTTGTCTGCTGAAGCTACAATACTGCTTGGTGCATCTTCGTGGATTCCGTCGCCGTAGCTGCCCCGAATGCAACGGACATCTGATTTTGTGACGAAGCTGCAAGTGGGCTTTATTTGAATGTGTTATGCTACACTATCATGCCCGTTGACGAAGCTACTTGCTGCTCGATGCGTCTTTGTCGACGTGGCCGCCTCAAATGCAACGGTCATTGGATCTGGTGAGGAAGCTGGAAATGGACTTTATTGCAATGTGAAATGCTACGCTACGCTACGTTGTCTGCCGAACCTACTTACTGCATGGTGCGTCTTTGTGCTTTGGAGACGAACGCTTTTGACGTAGCTGCCCCGAATGCAGTGTGCTGCTGACGCGTTGACACACATGCTCGCACTGGTTCGGGTGGAGGGATGATCAGCGCTGAGCTGCGCTCGACCGTCGTGATTGAGAATGGCCGGCGAGTTGTCAAGCACCAGTGCACAATCGCCAGCGAGCTGGTGGCTTGTGCGAGAGCGAGGCCTCGTCCCGACAGACTTGGCTGGTCGGCTGCCTGAGTACGTGTGGCGTGTGTCGGTGGCGTCAAGGTGAAGACGGCACTAGATCGTGGTGCTTCAAGGAGGCATCTGATGCATTGTTTGGTGGGGCAACGGTACGACACGGCACGCGTGGCGTGGTCTGATAACGATGGATGGCAGTGTTGAACCAGCGTGGCCTTCGTTCTGGCTGCAGTTTGCAGTTCGACCGCAACGGGTAGCGTGGGCTTGCCAACAGCAGCCACCCCGGAGCTTCAGTTCGGAATTGACCAAGTTCGGCTCAGGACGTGAGCAAGCCTCTCTTCGGAAAGGTGGGTCTGTGCGTCGTTCGCCGTCCGAAGGTATCAAGCAGTGCGCACCTTGATGCACTAACTGATACCGTTGTGTTGTGCAGCGTGTGACTGGTGCTGCGGACGCCCAAGCCCGCCTCACGTCGGCTTCAGTCGGAGCTGTGGAAGAACTCATCCACCCGAACCTCAAGATGCTCGCGCTGAGGCTAAATGTGACGCTGTTGGAGTCAAGCACGTGAGCGCTGCAGTCACAGAAGCTCAAGCAGGGGGTGGTCCAGCAGAAGCTCGAGAAGGACGGCACCAAGGAGGTGGGCGACGATACGGGCTATCTCAAGAACACGACGGGGTCCAACGCCGAGTAACTCAAGAAGCTGGAAGTTGTGGAGAAGAAGGCGGACCCCGCCGTGCTCCGTTATGAGGTGGAGTTGTCGGCCCCAAGTGGCGGTGCTGCGGTGGCGTGATTATTGCCACGTACTTTAACATTCCGCCGCATGCGGGGTACATGCGAGATGGAGACCTCGTGGGACCGTCGTGCTTGGGAGTTGTGATGCTGTACAAGGAGGTGGTGGTGACCATCTCGCTGTTTGGTTCGGTGTTCTTACTGTTTGGGCACAGTGCGGCGTATTCGCCGCAGCAACCTGATGATATCTTCAGGAAGTATTTTGCCGGAGGTGGGGCTGCTGGTTGCTGGACGAAGTCCTTTTTCGAGGGATCAATCATCGGTCTTGGCGTGTGTTTTTCGACCATTGCGCCGCTGTACGGACAAATTCGTGAAAAGAGGGTCCAAGACTCTTCGTTTGGTCGGGTGCGTCCAAAACAACGAGGTGTATTGTTTGCAAACTTACGCACTAACTCAACTTCTCTTTGCATGTTACGATTATTGTGATCCAGGACGTCCTGACGAGCTTTCTCTCGGAACACCCGAGTTGTTTCTCGGTGCGTCCAGTTGGCTGGATCGATGTCGCCATTCTGCGCACGTTCATGAGCTGCGCTGTGGTCATGTGCATGACGGTGTGTTCGCACCAGTACGTCATGCCGATGACTTTTTGACTACCATGGAAGAGGTCCACAACGCTCAGCTGGTGCTGTTGGGCGAAGTGTATGCCCGTCTGTTCATGGCATTCTTCGATATGATACGACTTTCACTGGTGCTGCGCTCGACCTGGTTCTCGCTCGTAAGCTTCACGACTGTCGGCTATGGCGATTTGTATCCGCACACAGCCTTCGGCTGCTCATCGACATCGTCGGGACGATTTTAGTGCCTACTTTACGGCGACGCCGCTCACGTTGGTGGGTGACCAGTTCTACATTTGCCACGAAGTCTACGTCAAAGAGGGGAAATGCTCAAGGTAGGATGGGAAGCGTAGCGTGTATTCGGACTCGAAGCTAATTGGAGTTGATCTGCAGCAAGCAGCATGGAAGATAGGGTCGACGGAACTGTTCTACCCTTCGACGGGTTCCAGGGCTTCACCGCCGCTGTGATCTTCAGGCTCATCTTGTCGCTCACGATCCTCATGCAAGTTTACATGGGCATGATATGATGTTCGCGTACACTCTGCCGAGCGAAGAGGTGGCCGGATTCGACTCGAACACGTGCGACCAAGACGCACGCAACCACAAACTCCGCCTGCAAGTGGATAGCCAAACATGTAGACTGCGAGACCGCAGCACCCGTGCAATAAACAACAACATTGCGGTTTTCACAGCGAACTAACATGAATTCGTATCGATTCTTCTTCTTCTACTTCTACTTCTTCTTCTTCGGCGCGTTCGACTCGCAGTTGTCAAAGTACGGCACGATTCTTTGGGGTCCCGAACTCCTGGGCTGCTTCCCGTCGGTGTCGGGTATCAAGACCACGGACGAAGTCACAACACGCAGCTCGATGCAGGAAGTGATGGACTGGCTGGAGGTGAATCCGACGGAGTTTGTGGTGGTCTACATGGACACGGGCTCGGACATTTCCCGACTGGACAAGTACGACGAGTTGAATGCGTTGCTCACTGACATCTTTGGTGACCTGATCGTGCCCCAGTCCGTTCTCAAGTCGCTGGCGTCGGATTCCTGGGCTGGAGGCAGCGTGAACGAGTTTTTGGACGCTGGATATCGCGTTCTGCTCCTTGCGAATGATGACACTGGGCTTGCGTACAGCTTGTACAATTTCTGTGGCGGCCACGAAGTCCTTTCGACGACCTACATTGACACCTTGCCGGACAGCTCGCGCAAGATCGACGGTCTGGAGATCTACGGCGACGAGTACTTCCTGCGCTCGTACCAGGCGGAGCTGCGCTACATCTCACTGTCGGACGAAGGAGAGCTGACGGAAAACTTCGAGACGTTCTTGAACTCGAGCAACATTGGGAACTTCGTGCGCTGGGATATGAACCTTGTGGCGACGGACATGGTCGACGGCGCGAAGATGAGTGCGCAGGCGTGGTCGTGGGCGGAGAACGAGCCTAGTACAACAGCTTCGGGGGCATACGTGCTCATGAATACCAGTGGTCGATGGGTAGCTAGCACCACGGCCACCAAGACATACAAGGCGTGCTGGAGCAGCTCCAGTTTGGCGTGGTCGATCGTCGCTTACGCCAATTCCTGTGCAAGCGGCTACACTTACTCTGCACCGACCGATCCTTACCAGAACTACCTGCTCAAGACGGCCATGTCGATCAAAGGCATCACCACCACGTCCGTCGTGATCAACGCTACCCTCTCATAAGCAGTAAAACGATACTGGCACAATAATGCAACCATAACGCAACAATTGCTACCCGTGAACATGAACCTGTTACCTTACCCAATTGCGCCGAAGATCAGCAACACGAGGCTTGATAAAGAAGTTGACTCCACGCATTTTCACTCATTCCCAGAGTTCATCGGCA